>AP027113.1:35279634-35667086 GCA_028142955.1 Pinctada fucata | reverse complement strand
CATTACACCTAGGTCAATAAACAAGGGCACTAAGGAAACGAAAAGAAACTGGAAAAGGACACGAATAGTGGATTTTATTCTAATTCTTGGGAAAAGATTTCGCTGGCTCGCTATCGCTGCCATTTGTTGTATTTGCATATAAGAACTGACAATTTTAAATCAATTACTATGATATGAAAATTCAAAATGTTAAGCTATTTGCTCGCCATTGCTCTCCAGTCACCTGTTTTTTTTTTTTTTGTTTTTTTGTTTTTTTTTTTAATAATTAGAGGACAGCACTGACAATCATTAATCAATAACTTTATTTTCTTGCGTTTGCGGTTTTTTTTTTGTTTTGTTTTTGTTTTTTTTTTTTTTGTTTGTTTTGTTTTTGTTTTTGTTTTTTTTTGCTCTTCAAAAATTTTGGACTTCAGGACCCCCCCCCCCCCCCCCCCCCTGAAAAAAATCCTGGATCCGCCCATGCATGAGCATGTGTATAGAAGCATCTTTGGTGATTGATGTAAGTCTCCTGGTCACAGAGGGACAACTTCGTATTTTATTGTACAGCAAGGGTAATTTTAATGAACATTATCAAGCAATAAAATAACAAATACAAATGATAAGCGATTTTATTGTAAACGTAATAGAATAATTTCAATAAAAGGATACAAATAACCTATAATACCATTGCACTTGTATAAAAATGTAATATATTATAATATACAGAATATACCATAAAGCAAATAAACGTAAAATGATTTGTATTTGTATTTCTGAAAAAAAAACCCGACAAAATCGAGAAATCGGATATAGGTCTTATACATTTTTTTATGGCATTTCTATACTCAAAGTTGTCTATCTTGCTTTCAAAATTTGTAAATAAGTCATATAATTTCAGGTGAGGTCTACTTGATAAAGTCAACCATGAGGTGAAATAAAATTAATATTAAAAATAATTATAAAAGATAATATTAGTACATATTAACATATAAAATAATATACCAATTCGAGGAACGTTATTCTACAATTCTACAAGGACATGAATGGTCTGTGGATTTTATTTCTGTATACGCAATACTAGTATTGTGTTCGTTTCTTTGAGATTTCTCCCTCATCTATGATTCCACAGTTATCATCAGGTTCACCAAATTCTTCAAATGTTTTCATTTCATCGCTAGAAAATGATGGTTTTGCGTTGGATAAACACTTGAACCACGTCCTCCTGAAGTATAACAATGCGAGTTTTGTAGTACATGTAACTGGGGGGGGGGGGGGGGGGGGGGGGGGGGTGGGGGAGGGAAGGGGGGGAAGGGGCGGACAGGGGGTACCTCTTCCCCCTCCCCACCCCCTCTTACCTCCCTCCTCCCTCCTCCCGCCCCGTCCTCCCTCCCCCCTCCTTTTCACCCTTCCCTTCCCTCCCCCCTTCCGCCCCCTTCCTCCCTCCTCCCACCCCCTTCTCTCCCTCCTCTCGCCCCCCTTTCTCCTCCCTCCCTCCCTTTTTTGCCCCTTCCCCTCCCTCCCCCTCTCTCCCTTCTCCCGCCCCCCTTCCTCCCGCCTCCCTTTCACCCTGTCCACCCCCTCGTAACTACAAGACATACATCTTAATTGTTCTGACGAGTGCAACAAGAGGCTCAAGTGGGTCTAAGCTACAGTGACTAAATGACCATGTCCAGCTTGTTTTACGTTTCATCGAATCCTTTCAAGTTATACAGAAAATCGAAGATGTGTGAAAATGACCCCTGATAAACGAACGCAAAATCTTTGTCGCAAAAAAAAAAGGCGTTAGGGAACAGTCATTGTATGATTCGTGTGGAAAATACATCTAATGGTCACAAGCCATAAGCAAGATTTATTTACCAAGATTCTATAAAGAA
Organism: Pinctada fucata; assembly: GCA_028142955.1. Taxonomy (NCBI): domain Eukaryota; kingdom Metazoa; phylum Mollusca; class Bivalvia; order Pterioida; family Pteriidae; genus Pinctada; species Pinctada fucata. The sequence goes on along the minus strand of AP027113.1, from coordinate 35,665,233 downwards.
TGGGGAGTGTTATTTAAAGCAATTCATCAAGGTTCAACTGACACATAACATATTAATAACATGTATCACTGATTTTTTTTTTCATTACGTACATGCAATTGTTCGGAAAAACCCATTTGGTTACTTAGAATCTACATATAAAATATCAAAGGGTCAAGAGGAAAAAATCAAATAAAGATTTCTTTGAATTGCGCTTCATAACGTACGGCCAAGAGTCAAAGCCAAAAGAAAGCTCTATTTATACGGAATTAAGGAGTAGATAATCTACTAAGTGACAATTTACCATTACGATGGGAGATGACAATTTCACCGTTATTATGGGAGGTGACAATTTTAACGTTTTGATGGAAGGTGACAATATTACCGTTATCTGGGAGATGCCAATTTACCGATGTGGTGTGAGATGACAATTTTTGTGTCGCCCGCGAAGCACAGGTGGGAGGTGACAATTTTATTGTTATGGTGGGAGGTGACAATTTTACTGTTATGATGGAAAGTGACAATATTACCGTTATTAGGGAGATGACAATTTACCTATGTGGTGCATGGTGACGATTTTACCGTTGTGATAGAGATGGGAAGGGGTGTGTGACAATGTTACCTTTGTAATGAGAGGTATAAGCAACTTCTCTTCGTCAACTCCTGTGAAATCCATTTGTACGGCACCATCTTCGTCAGCACCACACGGGGATAGCATCTCCTTTGGCTGACCATCGTCATTATTCTGTACCTACACCATGATGGAAATAGTTTCTAACTTCAAGTTTTTATTCTTGTACATATAACAATTAATCTGATACTAGAAAAAAAAACTGATTTTTTTTTATCAAATAGTGATTCGCGTTATTTTGGATCTGAATTGTGAAATCGAAGTTGTGCATCAGCATGCACGGAACTACATGTATATAGGGGTCAGGGTGATTGGTATTTCCCTCGTTTGAATTTAGGTTGTTTATTTTGCCAATTTTCCGAATAATTTTCTTATATGCCAATGGCCTAAAAAGTCCCTCAATGTCCGTCCTCTTGGCAAGCTTAACTCCCACTTACTTTTTTACTTTTTGAAAAAAAAAAATATGTATAAGCGCATCGGAGTACACAGTAGCATGTTAGTAAATTTTATAATACCTTTTTGAAATGAGTTGCGCGCTGAATTTTTCGAATGGGTTCCATTAACACGTCTCTAACCAAGCAATTCAAATCAGCACCTGTAAACCTGCAAAAAAATAAATATATCGATCGTTATCATTACCAAGTCATCAATATTCTCATCAATGACATTATATACACATAGTTGTGAAAAATCTCTCCGTGGATTTTTTTTCAATTTTAGATATACAAACCCCTCGGTCTGCTCGGCAACCATTTTGAAATCAAGGTCCGTCAGACTGTGCTTGTATGAACATGATTGATTCATAATACCCTTGAATATATCGTAGCGTGCATGTATGTCTGGTAGAGGTATGAAGAGCTTGGAAACGAATCTGCAAATATAAAGACGATTTGTACTAATATGATCCAAAATGAAAAAAGATGACCGCTTTGTTCTGATCACAGCGGAACACACACGAATGAGTTTTGTACCATGATCCAGTAACAAGAGGCCCATGGGCCTCATCGCTCACATGAGAACAATGGAAATCTTACCCTGTCGGAATTTGAATGTGAATAATCAACATCTTTCGATAGATATAATGAGAGAAATATCATATCATTTGAATTTGAGCATTAGGGACAAGCGAGCTAAAATGGAAGAATATGGAAAATATAACAACTTATGACCACAGCAGAACACACACACATTGTTAGCAAACAATGGACATCCAACAAAACAACGCCGACAAACAATCTAATACCACAGGTACAATCTACAGTAAAATGACTCTAAACACAATCTTTGTACGATGAAAAGTTGATGTTGTAACGATGACATGTTAGTAAAATGACGTAACGCCAATCAAAATCATATGAATTCTAAATGCAAAAGAATCGTATAAATCATCGTTCTATATATCATTAATCATTGACGGTGAAACGATGTTGATGACACGGTGATACGATGTTGAGGATACGATGTTGAAGATACGATATTGATGATATGGTGATACGATGTTGATGACTCAGTGATACGATGTTGATTGAACGATGCTAATGGCATGGGAAAACGATGTTGAATGTACGACGTTGATGACACAGTGATACGATATTGATGTTACGATGTTGATGACATGGCGATACATTGTTGATGAGATCGTGATACAATGTTAACATTAATGACATGGTGAAGACACGGTGATACGATGTTGATGATACAATGTGATGACATGGTGATACGTTGTTGATAGAACGATGCTAACGGCATGGGAAAGTGATATTGAATGTACGAAGTTGATGACAGTGGTACGATGTTGATGATACGATGTTGATGATAGGGTAATACGATGTTGATAATACCCGAAGTTGATGATACGGTGATACGATATTTATTATACGATGTTGATGACTCGGAGATACGATGTTGATGACACGGCTATACGATGTTGATGGCACGATATTGATGACATGTATGTTGCTAATGACACAGTGATACGATGTTGATGTTTTGATCTTGATGACACGGTGATACGATGTCGGTGGTACGATGTTGATGACACGGTGATACGATGTAGATGATACCATGTTGATGACACGGTGATACAATGTTTATATCGCGATATTGACTAAATACTTATACGATGTTGATGACACAGAGATACGATGTTGATTTTACGGTGCTAATAGCATGAGGGTACGATGTTGAATGTACGTTGCTAATGACATGGTGATGGGATGGGATGTTGATGTTTTGATGCTCATGAATTGACGATACGATGTAGATGGTAATGGTGGCATGAGGGTACGATGTTGACTTACGATGTTGATGCAATGTTGACACAATGTTGAATTTAGGATGGTAGGATGTTAATGATAAGATAATGGGTGTGAATGACATGGTGATTTGATGTTGATGGTACGATAGATTGTTGTTAATGACACAGTTCTACGAGTTGAGGGTTCAAAAGTACGATTCTAATGACACGGTGATACGATGTTGATTGTACGATAATAAGATACTGGTGGAAAGGTGATATGATGTTGATACTACGACAATAAGATGTTGGTGACATGGTAATACGATGGTACGATGTTTGATGATGTGATGGTGATAGTACCATTTTGATGACACGATGATACGATGTTGACAACACGGTGATACGATATTGATGATACGATATTACGATGTTGATGACACGATGATACCATAGTACGATGTTGATAACACGGTGATACGATGTTGATGGTATGATAGTACGATGTTGATGTTACGATGATAGGATATTAATGGTATGATAGTTCGATGTTGATGACAAAGTGATACGATGTTGATTGTGCGATGCTAATGACATGGTGATACGATGTTAAAGGCACGATAGTAGGATGTTAATGACACGGTGGTACGATGTTGATGGTACGGTAGTACGATGTTAATGACACGGTGATACGATGAACATTGATAGTACGATAGTAGGGTGTTGATTAAACGGTGTAACGATGATACGATGTTGATGACACGGAGATGCGATGTTTATGGTATGAACGTATGATGTTCACGTGATACGATATTACTTTGATGATACGATGTTCATGTACAATTACATGATGTTCGATAGAGCAAATAATGGCAATTAGAAAAGGGTTTTGTATTGACAGAAACTCAAAAAAAAGTTACACGGAATAAGTAGAATGCCTGTGCACCATTAGTATTGAAGAAACATAAAATTGTACTATCTTACTGCTCCTTTAAATCCGGGTCCAGAGTCCTCGGGTTGTTAGATACACAAACGGTTGCAACGCATCCGTCGATTTCTCCGTTAAGAAGTTTCAGAATGAAGGATTTGGCATCCGGGTATTTTTGCCAAGATGAACATTCAGGGTATTTCAGCGTCTCCATCTCGTCTATGACAACAATACAAGGTTTATCCAGGTCAGAAAGCTTCTCCTGGATTTCTTCTGTCAATCTTAAATGATGGAAGATAACATTCATTTGATAAATACTCGATATATCTACTTGTTATTTATTATATCAACTTCCCTATGGAGGACTTTACTCCTTTATTTATAGGGGTTTTGCTTTCCTCGCTGTATTTATTTAGCGAATACGTGTTATTTTTCAGACTCAAAACTCAGGTTTCAACGCAACTTTTATTTTCTGCATTGAAATATATCCAAAATCGTACGAAATTTTTGGGATCATATTACATTAACTCACTTTGAGGTATCTTGCCACTTGCTGACCATTGTGCTTGTGAATGCTCTAAATACAGTTTGTTGGCCGATTTTGCGCGCCATACTTTTCAGAAGGAATGACTTTCCAACACCAGCCGGCTGAAACATAGGAAAATCTACATATGATGTGCATTTAAAAGAATATTGAATATCTATTTAATATGGTTTAGGAAACTATTTTATAATTATTCAGTGCCATTGCAGTTTGAAGTTTGAATATGGGCAAATATAATTAACAAATACGTTTATCATATTCATGGAATCTTAAAGCCCTATAGATAAGCATTTCAAAATTATTCATAGTTTTCCTTCTAATCTGAAGTTCAAAAGTAAAGAGAGAGAGAGAGAGAGAGAGAGAGAGAGAGAGAGAGAGAGAGAGAGAGAGACTTACTCCATAAATCAATAAAGACTTTTTCTCGTGTTTAGTACCTAGAAAGAAAATTGTTACAGTTCAAAGTTAGTTTTATAAGGATGATACAAGCGAGTTGTTCAAAGTAGCGGGTCTCAAAATAAACCGTGGCCAAAATTGTTGTAAACCATAGCCATGATAAAAATGTGTCCAGCCATTGCGAAAATTTTCCATCTCGAGCTTGTCTATATGTCCTTTAATAAAATATATCAGCCATAGCGTAATATTTTAGCCATGTCTATTTAAAATCGATTTCTGCAAAAGCCAAAACTCAAAATATCATAACTCATTTTTTATGCTTAGATATACATAATGACTGATAAATGGCAATACCAAGTAAAGTTCTGAACCAGCAATTGAAAATTAATAGAATAATAGTTGAACCAGCATTTGAAAATTAATAGAATAATAGTTGAAATAGAATAATTACCTTGTAGAGTAGATGGATTGTTCAGAGGTTCAATGAGGTACTCGTCCACAAATCTCTTCTGATCTTCCATCCCTTTGACCTCCTCCCATGGATCTCCTAGTTCGTATAAATCTGTACAAACAAACAAAAAATAAATAAAAAACCAACCAAAATGTAAATTGAAAAAAGTTATATGGGTTATATATGTTATGTCCTTTAGTATAGGTTAATAACCATGATAATATTTTCGCGTCATGGGATAGTCAGGGGTTGGGGTACAATTCCCTCATCACCTCCATCTAACTTCTTTGTACAAAACTGCCGTTTTTCTTATTTCAAAGATGAAAAATCATGGTACAAATGCAGTTATTTGATGGCTTGGGTTTTTTTTTTATTATCATTATTAGGTGTAAAGTAATAACCTGTGTCCATATTTTCACCTATTTTAAAAAAGGCTATCAATACTTAGACATTTTTCATCGTGACGAACTTCGCACTTCGTACTTCGAACTTCGCACTTTAATTTTATAATTGTGTTGCCAAAAACGCGCCAGTAGTACAGGAAGTGCAATATGCCAATTCCATTGAGTATACTAATCAATAGGTAGGTGACTCCGCTTATGAGTTTATACGTAAATGGCAGCTACTCCACTGATTCTTCAATGTTCGAAGTGCGAAGTTTGTAACGATGAAAAAAGTCTAATAAGACAGCAAATTATCCTACTTTTTCATTCTTGCTCCAAACGCGTTCTATCTATTTGCGGTGTAAGCAATACATGTAAGCTTATAAGTCTGCTTACAAGCTGTACATTACCACCATTTCGAGCTACATTTTTTTCAAAGCGTCATATTTCAAAAAGAAATTCATACAATACCTTCGAATGCCATATTTATGAATCTCTTTATTTTAGGTTGAACGCCCACTTCCCTATCTCTTCCTCAGTTGATTTTAACTATCTGAAAAGAAGAAGAAAAGAAACGGCAACTGTTATGTACAGCAGTATAATTCTGTTTGAGACGTTTAATGAATGAATGAATGAATGATTGATTGATTGATTGATTGATTGATTGATTGATTGAATGAATGAATGAATGAATGAATGAATGAATGAATGAATGAATGAATGAATGAATGAATGAATGAATGAATGAATGAATGAATGAATGAATGAATGTCATCTATTAGTTTTTTGGCAAGACAAAAAGTATGAGGTAACCACTGAGTTTGGTCTTACCAAATAAGGCCAAGACATTGCCTCATCGACATGATAGAATAAAATGCATCAAATTTTGTTTTCTGAACTTATTTTATCCTTATAAAAGCACAAACAATCTAATACACCATTTTCGGCCCATTGGGTTTATCCAGTGTAAAAAATACAATTAATGTAGACTGATCTATATAAAACTACGTAAATTCACTGGCGTTCATTGCAACTAGTTTTATTGCTCTGCGTTAGTTACAACTGTACGCAAAGGTGGAGTGATAATTTTTCTGCAAAGGTGGAGATGCAGACCCCCCCCCCCCCCCCCCCCCCCACTTTTGGTTAAAAAAAATACAGAGTAACGGCCCTTTTAAAAATGGTCATGTGACCAGGAAGTCGCACATCCTCCATGTTGAGATGAATCAAAAGCGGACCTGAGATTAAAAGGGTGTAAATAAACCCCACACAACCGATAATAGAGCAATAACCTCATTAATTAGTTGTGTAAAAATAAATTTCAATGTCTGGTGGCAACACACTACAGGTAATGACAAAATACCTAAAAATACTTATTGAGAAATGCACCGACAAATCAATGTCTACTCGGTACGTCTGTCTGACAGTGACATTCAGCAGCGTTTTTCTTTCTCAAAACTACCTTCTTTGCATTGAATTTCTCGTATTTTACTTACATAGCATAAATTGTTAAGGTTTTCCAATACACCCGTGCAAAATTGTGCAAAAATAAAGAGTAACTTGGTTCTTTCACGGCTGAAAAGAAATGTAAACAAAACCAATGAGCTGTGATTCATGATCACCTGTGTGTTTGTCTGATCCAACAACATTTATCCATCTGACCATCAGTTATTCACATAACATTACCAGAAATAGAGGGGCTATTCTACCTTGTTTATATCAAAAGATGCAGGTATTGTGAATTAAATTGTTTAAGACATTGTAACATAATCATCTGATGATAGAAATTTTCTGGGGATAGATATTTTGCTCTTATTTTAGATACACTGACTACATTTACTTTGATTTGCCAAATTGATCTGTTTATTTAAGTCCACATCCATCCATTCAAATTGAATTACCATCCATATTTTTGATACATTTAACATGTAAATAGTTCAAATTAGCTTTATATACTCTTAAGTGTATCTGCTTATTCAAAATCTATTTTTAGATTTTTCAGTCATGGTCATTGGAGTTTTCAGAATTAACTTCAGAGATTTTTTATTTTGAAGTGGTTGACTTGACAGGAACTCATGATATTGATTCTTTAGTCTATACAATAGCAATAGCAGGATCAATATCACATGACAAGGGCATATGACTTGGGATAAGGTTTAAATATACATACCTGTAATCATTTTTCGATGGTGTAACGTATTTGATATTTACCTACTGGTACATGTATATAAATCAGTTTCGTAAGGTTCAGTAAGTGATAGAGACGAATCTAATTTAGATATCACACTGTTTTGACTTCAAACTCTTGCAACTTTGAGAATCGTACAATGTTGTCAGTCTTTGGAAATTATGTATCTGGTAGAGGAGCTTATATTCCGGGAACAGGTTTAATGGTTTGTACATGTAAAAGCTGTTAAATAGCAAAATCATTTTTGTTCACTCTATGTCTTATAGTAATGTACTTGTACATGAAGTTATATGATGTTTCAAAAATGTCAGTAAACCTGTAAAATCCCAGTCTTCATTATGATGACTTGATGCTCTTTAAGAATAATATTTTCTTGGTTTTTAAATGTTTCATTTGGTATTTATGAAAGATTCAAATTTTGTTTTTGTACAAAAATCCATCCACAAAACAATTGAGTTGCTTCAAAAAGTTATGAATATTCCCTTCTCCAAAATAAAAAAAATAAAAATTGAAAATTTGTTGAAAGTTGTATAATATAGTCTCCTATCTCCCCATCGCTCTTTTTAAGTAAACACCTTCCACTTGTCAATTATTTTATACACAAATTCTTTAATTATATAGTTAAACAAATTATCCTAACCCCCTCCCCCCCCCCCCCTCCAAAAAAAAAAACCCAATGAAAATTGAATATTTATAGATTGAACTTCTAATTGTACACATAAGCACTATTTCAAAGTCATTGACATTGTATCTCCTTTTTGATTACTTTGAAAATTCTATTAATATATTACATGTACCATCATTATTCATCTATAAATAAGAATTTTGCTGCTTTAGTCCTTCCATTGTAAGATCATATGACTTGATTATTGAGCCAAGTCACAAGACTGGTATTAGGGTATCTCCATGGGTACCAGGGATTTCTATTGGTCACATGACCCAGTGATATTTAAAGCTGCTCCCTTGCAAAAAGGGCTCAGTCTGCGAGAATCAAGCTTAGCATTGAGGGAAAATATTGTTTATTTAGAAATTTTTAAAAAATTTGTAACAAAGTTAAAAAAAATCATGTTTTATGGAAATTATATCTCAAATAGAGGAGCATATATTCCTGGAACAGGCATCATGGTGCGTGATTCTGAATTTGTAGTGTGTATCAAAATGAATTACATGTATTGAAAACAGAATTTTTTTTTCACAAAATTTACCAAATTTTGGTGATAGAATTGTTCAACCAATTTTTTGTATGAACTGAATGAAAGAATAGAAAATATAGGGATAAAAGATTAAAGAAGGGTGGGAGTGTACATGTATTTACCTATATTATGATGAATTTCACCCAGATACTAATTTTTTACCTGTATCTACATGTAAATGAGAAATGTTGTCATGTATTTAAAAATTTAAATTGAAAACATGTATAATGTACATTGAATCATTATTAGACATATGCATGTGATTCTTTGCTGTCACCTCTCATACTCAAAAGTTTTTAAATGGAGGGATATAGAAATATATACCACTTCATATAGAGAATTCTCGACAGCTCAATCGGTAAGGGTGTTTCCTTGTACCTTGAAGGTAGTGAGTTCGAACCATGTCCCTGACACGTTTATTTCTCGTCCATAGCGAACATATTCAGTTGAAAATAGAATATTTTTTAGTGAAAATATCCATGGATTTATTTTATATATTTCACTTACTAACAGAATGTTTTATATGTGAAAAGCCGCTTCTGTGCAAAAATTGGCAAAAGTTCATCCTTTTTCCTGATTACCCAGCCATGACCTTAATCCTCACTATAGTGTCCGCTTGGATACACAGAGCTTGATGAAAAAAAAAAAATCCTGAGGATGGACATATAAAGTCATTCATACTTGTGATTTATAAATATAATTCTCTATGTTGTTCAAACTTACGAATTTCAGAAAGCCATAGAGCTTGTCACCAAGGCAACAGAAGAAGACAAAAACAAGAATTATGAAGAAGCATTAAGATTATATGAACACTCTGTGGAGTATTTCCTACATGCTATGAAATGTAAGTTCATGTATCTAGTTGTACATGTATGTCATATATTAAGTTTTTTTTCGTTGATATTCTAAAGTTGATACATGTACGGAAAAGACTATAGTTGAAATAGATAAGATGATTTCTAAATTACAATTTGTTGATTAAAAAGTGGATAATTTTTTTAAATATTAAGTATTAAATACATTATAATGCTTTAAGAATACAGTGTACATTTGTAAATAAAGAAGCTTACAGAACATTTCATTTGCCCTATGTATTAAGGTTTTACTGACTACTTCAAACAGAAAAAAAAAATATCTTTCAAATATATGAATACATGTAATTTTCCGTTCTTAACTTCTTTTCTCTGTGTAGGAAGAAAAAAAAAATTTCATGCATTTGTTGTAAGACATATATTTTCACATTACAGATGAAGCACAGAGTGACAAGGCAAAGGAAAGTATACGAGCAAAATGTGTCACATATTTAGACCGTGCAGAGAAATTGAAGAAATTCTTAGCTAAGGACAAAAAGAAGGCCGTCACTGATGGGGGAGGTGGATCCAATAAAGGGTAAGCCGAAATCCAGGACTTCTTTTCCCCTCTTTTGGTAACAAAGTCTGTGGCTCTCAATTGTGATACTTGCGGCATTTTGCTCAAAATTAGTAGGATATCAAAATTTGTAACAATCACTTGTTATAAAAATTACCTATTTATATCTTATTGTATTTGTATGGAGAACCATAGATACTCTTGGGTTCTCTTAGCATGCTTAGATTCCTTTTGTTGTCATTTTACTTCAACTTAAGTTTTTGTTTTTATTCAAGCAAATTCATTATCAAAGAAATCTTCAAAAAATCATGTTTGATTTTGATAGCATGGTTTGCTGATTATTATTTTTCATGTTTATGATTTGGCATGGAATTTCTTGCTAGAAACTAGAAAAAAACCCATTTACTGTCGGTCATATTCCGTCCTTTGATGAACTGAAAAAAAGACTTGTAGCCTGAAAGAGCATCTTCAAGTTTTACATGAGGATATACATGTACATGTACTTCTTGCTTTTCTGAAATGTGATTGCTACATGGAAGCTTAAAAATTGCATGTAGACTTTAAGAATCAGAAACCTTAATTTTACTTTGAAATCTGAGAAAATGTGTGTATGGTTTTACTGCAAAAAAAATCCCTGTAAACATTCAGACACGTAAATGACCATGTATTTTTCTTCATGTAGGAAATCTAAAAATGATAAAAAGAGTAAAGATTCAGACAGTGATTCTGAGGAGGATCCAGAGAAGAAAAAGTTCTCAGACCAGCTATCAGGTAGGTATCAGAATTTTTACAATGTGTTTATATACATGTATATAGGAGAGAAAAGAAAGGGAATTTAAAACTGAACCAGGAATAACGTAAAATACACTATTTTACTACAAAACATTTTACGATGATATTCTTGCATTGCATTATAGGAATTTTTTTGGCCAAGAACTAATGACCAAGGGAAAAAAAAATATAAGACTGTTGCCAATCTTTATCATATTTGTCTATGAAGGTACCTTAAATGTAAGATTAGAAAGAAAAGACTTTGAGGTCATTTACTGTCAACTTGGTTTCTCTGTTATCCTGAGGTCATCTTTGTTTAGCATGTTTTAGGGATATGAGCGGAGATAAAAAAAAAGTATGTGAATATTTTTTTGTTATATTTTTCTCCCACTGTGGACTGGGATATCCATGGAAATGCTGGGAAAAGATATCCTTGTCTTACCCCTATGGGGTAAGATAACATTTTCACGTGCCTTTTGACTGTAACGTCAATTGTGATGTCATACATGATTGCTGCGTTAGCCGATCAAAATATGAAAAATAATACATAAAATCTCATTTTTTAGCGCTTTTAGACAGCGGGAGAAAAATAATCCCCAGATGTGATCAGGGACACGGAAATCCAACCCTCGTGTCCAGGATTTGCTTTTGTCCATGACTCGGCAAGCCTCGTCGTGGTACAAGCAAATCCTGTACACTCGGGTTGGATTTCCTTGTCCCTGATCACATCTGGGGATAGATTCTATTATTCTTGTTATTTACCTGTGTAATATTCAGTGAATACATTAATAATTGACGATAACTTCACAGGTGCAATCGTTATGGAGAGGCCGAATGTAAAGTGGGATGACGTAGCTGGATTAAATTTGGCAAAAGAGTCTCTTAAAGAAGCCGTTATCCTCCCAGTCAAATTCCCACATTTATTTCAAGGTAAGATACTCTTATAAATTACAGAAATGTCATGTTAACTACTAAATTTTGTTCATTGCTCTAAAAAAAGACAATCATATCTGCATCACTTCCTACGGGATCCATAAATAGCTTTTTGTGTCGCCTGCGAAGCATAGCGACACTTAGGGATCACTTTGTCCGTTGTCCGTCTGTCCGTCTGTCCGTCCGTCTGTCTGTCTGTCTGTCACACTTTGGGTGTCACAGCCCATAACTTTTGATTGGTAAGTGATAGGGCTTTGATATTTCACATGTGTATTCCTTGTGACAAGACCTTGCTACACATACCATTATTTTTGACCTAGTGACCTTGACCTACATATTTGACCTACTTTTCAAAAAAATTAAGAATGGATATATCTTTTGATTGGTAAGTGATAGGGCTTTGGTATTTCACATGTGTATTCCTTGTGGCAAGACCTTTCTACACATACCATAATTTTTGACCTTGTGACCTTGACCTAGATATTTGACCTACTTTTGAAAAAAATTTAAGATTCGCTATATCTTTTGATTGGTAAGTGATAGGGCTTCGATATTTCACATGTGTATTCCTTGTGACAAGACCTTTCTACACAGACCATTAAATTTGACCTTTTGACCTTGATCTAGATATTTGACCTACTTTTCAAGAATAGTAATATTGGCTATATCTTTTGATTGGTAGGTGATAGGGCTTTGATATGTTACATGTGCAATCCTTGTGGCAAGACCTTTCTACACATACCATTATTTTTGACCTTGTGACCTTGACCTAGATATTTGACCTACTTTTGAAAAAAAGATAAGATTCGCTATATCTTTTGATTGGTAAGTGATAGGGCTTCGATATTTCACATGTGTATTCCTTGTGACAAGACCTTTCTACACAGACCATTAAATTTGACCTTTTGACCTTGATCTAGATATTTGACCTACTTTTCAAGAATAGTAATATTGGCTATATCTTTTGATTGGTAGGTGATAGTGCTTTGATATTTCACATGTATTTTCCTTGTAACAATGCCATTCTACACATACCATTATTTATTTACCTTTTGACCTTGACCTACATATTTGACCTACTTTTCAAAAAAATTAAGAATGGATAAATCTTTTGATTGGTAAGTGATAGGGCTTTGGTATTTCACATGTGTATTCCTTGTGGCAAGACCTTTCTACACATACCATAATTTTTGACCTTGTGACCTTGACCTAGATATTTGACCTACTTTTGAAAAAAGATAAGATTCGCTTTATCTTTTGATTGGTAAGTGATAGGGCTTCGATATTTCACATGTGTATTCCTTCAGAAAAGACCTTTCTACACAGACCATTAAATTTGACCTCTTGACCTTGATCTAGATATTTGACCTACTTTTCAAGAAAAGTAATATTGGCTATATCTTTTGATTGGTAGGTGATAGGGCTTTGATATTTCACATGTATTTTCCTTGTAACAATGCCATTCTACACATACCATTATTTTTTTACCTTTTGACCTTGACCTACATATTTGACCTACTTTTCAAAAAAATTAAGAATGGATATATCTTTTGATTGGTAAGTGATAGGACTTTGGTATTTCACATGTGTATTCCTTGTGACAAGACCTTTCTACACAGACCATAAAATTTGACCTTTTGACCTTGATCTAGATATTTGACCTAGACCTACTTTTCAAGAATTTTGATCCACTTTCTAGAATAATAATCAAACCGCTTCGCAGGCGACACAAGCATTCCTTGGATTGCTATTTTTTTTGCATTGGTAATTTGTATTGGCTGTTTCGCAATGAAAACTATATATCAGTGGGCTTTTTAGTAGAAATAACAGAAATTTAATAGAAATTTGAAACTTTTATTGATTTAAGTATATGTTATACATGTATGTTAGTACACATATATTTCTTGAGACGTTATACGGTTGAATTTCATTTAGCCTTTTATCTAATTACAGGCAAAAGAAAACCATGGAGAGGAATCTTACTATTTGGGGTGAGTATGTAAATGTACCACTGTCAGACTCCTTGATATCATGAACTATCTTGGAAATTTCAATTTGTGTGGATGTGGTCATTTTCTCTCGTTTTTCTCAGTTTATCTTATGAGCAACGATTCCCAGAAAGTATAATTGATCGAGAGTTAATTCTTTTTGTCAAATAATAATTTATCAGAGACATCTGATCTACCTACATACAGCTAAGATAAGTTTCCATGACATCTAATCATTTCTGTTCAAGCTTTTTAATAGCGGGCTCATACCGACCGAAATTGTAAATTTTCCGTCTCACTATACCATTACAGCCTCCTGGAACAGGGAAATCTTTTTTGGCCAAGGCTGTTGCCACGGAAGCTAATAATTCTACATTTTTCTCAGTATCGTCATCAGATCTAGTATCAAAATGGCTGGGAGAAAGTGAAAAGTAAGTACAATGCTTTAGGCATTTTGATATCGCTCATTTATACAATGTTAAATGTATAGATGTATGATAATGAAAATCCTTGCCTCACTTGTATCAAACTTCTCAAATTGGGATTTTCCTCAACCTCAAATTTGCTCCTCAAAATCATCCTGTATCAGAACTTCTTGAACCATTTGAGTTGTGCCTCAGCCGAGGAAAGTACATGTATTTGAGGAAAGACTTAAGGAAATTGGTCGTTGTCTACATTGTAACCATGGGGTAGGGTAAAAAATATTTTGTGCATTTCGCATGTTCCTAATGGATGTACATGTACATGCCCAGATACTCCTTCATGATTCTATTCGGATTGAAACTTTTGGTACCCTTTTTTCAGGTTTTAAAGGTATAATACTCTACCCCCTGAAAAATTTGCCAACTTCCCTCAACTCGTCCCTCAACCTTAAACCTTAGTTTTCACAAACAAAACTAGAAGAGGCTATTTTTTTCAAAGTAAATGTTTTACAAATTAAACAATTTTATTTGTATTTTTCACTTAAATCTGTCATACATGTATATTTGCTTATTTTTTATATTTTGAAAAAATTCTACATCTTTATTATTTGAGGAAGGTATGGAGTTCCCTCAAATATTTGAGGAAAATCTCAAAAATTTCTTTCACACAAGGTAAATTTTTAGGAGTCCATCAACTTATAGGAAAAAATTTCAACATTGAGGAAAACCTGAAGTTGAGGTAGATTAATACAAGACAAATTCATGAGGAAAACCTGAAGTTGAGGTAGATTAATACAAGACAAATTGATGAGGAAAACCTGAAGTTGAGGTAGATTAATACAAGACAAATTGATGAGGAAACCTGAAGTTGAGGTAGATTAATACAAGACAAATTGATGAGGAAAACCTGAAGTTGAGGTAGATTAATACAAGACAAATTGATGAGGAAAACCTGAAGTTGAGGTAGCTTAATACAAGACAAATTGATGAGGAAAACCTGAAGTTGAGGTAGATTAATACAAGACAAATTGATGAGGAAAACCTGAAGTTGAGGTAGATTAATACAAGACGAATTGATGAGGAAAACCTGAAGTTGAGGTAGATTAATACAAGACAAATTGATGAGGAAAACCTGAAGTTGAGGTAGATTAATACAAGACAAATATTGATGAGGAAAACCTGAAGTTGAGGTAGATTAATACAAGACAAATAGAGGATTGAAGAAAATACTCAGATTTGAGGAAAATCTCAATTTGAGAAGTTTGATACAAGTGAGGCCATGGTCGCTAAAAAAAATGAAAATCATGGACGCTAAAAAATGATATTAAATAATGTTGATATTTTTCTTGATGCAAAAGTCTTATCATTTTCTCCTGTTCAGTTACAACCTACAGTAATAATGAAGGTTTTGTTTAGGAATAAACAAATGACCTGGAATTGATGAAATGACAGTATTTTTAACTTGTTATAAAATTCCATTTCTCACCAGGTCAAAATGCATATTTAAAAAGTGCCAAAAACACCATCTTGGAAATATGAATGTTTGTTCAAATTTTTGTTCAATGATTAATACAAACATTTGTCTATTTCAGATTAGTAAAGACACTCTTTCAATTAGCCCGCGATAACAAGCCCAGTATAATATTTATAGATGAAGTTGATGCCCTTTGTGGGTCGCGTAGTGAGAATGAGTCTGAATCGGCGCGGAGGATAAAAACAGAATTCTTGGTACAGATGCAGGGAGTGGGCAATGACAATGATGGAGTTTTAGTGTTAGGGGCCACCAATATACCCTGGTCTCTCGACTCGGCCATCAGGAGAAGGTACAAATTGTACAAATTGTACATGTACAGAAAATAAAGATAGAGAACATGATACATATACATGTATAAAGCTTTGTAGTAATTTTAAAAACGAGAAACGGTTTTAAACAGTGATATGAATGAAAGTTTATTGCCACCATAAGGCATAAGAGGAATAATATTTATTTTAGTGAACAAAAATTTCGTAAAAGGTTAGTTTTGTATAATTTGTTTTGAGTACCTTTTGATATTATTTGTCCTGTTTCACTCTACATGCCATGAAAACCTGTGGTTCCCAACATTGCCAAAGTCACAGATCATTTGTTTGCAAAAGGAACTGAAAGCAGAGTAACATACCCCTAAATCCTTAAGATTTTCCAGACTTTCTCTGTCATTCAATCTCATTGTTACAGATACATGTATTTGGATGAAACATTGTATTATGATCATGTCTGTTTTTGAATCATTTTAGATTTGAGAAAAGAATTTACATCCCCTTGCCAGAGATACCAGCAAGAACAGAGATGTTTAAACTTCACCTGGGTGCCACACCCCATGAATTGAATGAAAGTGATTTCAGGGAGCTCGGCAAAAGGACAGAAGGGTGAGATAAATAGTCGAAACATTATCACCACACTTTACTGTCTTAAAGAATCTTCAAGTTTTCTTCTTTCCCAGAATTTTTAAAGGATTGGTTGATGGACCTTTTTTTCTCATAATTAATGTATTATGATATTAAGTAGTACTGTATACCAGAATCAAAATTCAATTTTGAAAGGTTTTTTTTTTCAATTAAGAAATGACTGTCATACTTCAGGTGTTCAAGAAATCGTAAAGTGATTCTTGTAAATTTGCATGTGGCCAACCAGAATCGCCAAAAGTATGTCGGTCATTACTGAAATGATTTGATCCATCAAGTTATGAAAATGTTTATACTTTCTTTCAAGCTTCAAATTAATATTTTATTAATAAAAGCTGTAGCTACATGTATATTGTTAATTATACAAATTGAATTTGTTTCAAAATTAAATATCTGATGGTTATTCGTTTACCGGTATTTTAAATGGTAGAAATCATTATTTGCTTGAACATTGCACATTTTTGTGTGTGGCAGTATCAAAAGTATTTTAATTTTGGTAAATTCTCCCTTCTTTCAAAACTTGAATGTAACATCACAAAAGGCAACCCAAATTATTAGAATATAATTTTAGTTACCTTATGGGCGTTTATCATGGGAAATGTACAAGTAATGTAAATATTAGGGTTGTTAAATCGGACAAAATTTATCATCGATTATCAGACACAATCAGAGGCGTACTTTTGATTGATAATCGCGATAATCAAAGTATCTTAATTTTTCAAACTTTAATTCAGAAGCACAGAACCTTTATTTCCATACGCTGTTCGATGCAATTTCAAAATAATCTTTGACATATCTAGATTTGCCTTGTTGGAGATATAAATGTTACCCTTCTTACATGTATGTGCTAGTGTCCGTAGTCATGTCTCCCATTTTGATATATTTCTAGTGCCATATTGCATGAAGAGAGAACATATGCACAGAAGTGTTTTAACTCTGATAAATTGATTCTCAAAAATAGAATCGATAGTCGGTGACTTTTATATCTTAACGACAATAGCGTCAATGTTGGCGACTATCATTAGAACACTAGTAGATAATGTTAATTTTTCTACGACATCATTGATGTTATCCATAGGCTTAGTGTAAAACGTTTCTGAACGTCTCAAGAAAATGTCCAATATAAGAGTAATTTCTGACTATGGAAAGCCATGTATGCTTGTGTTTATGAGAACCTTAATATCAAAAGCTTCCAAAAAAAAAAAGATCTATCGAAACGTAAACATGTTATTTGAAATCTTTCAGATAAAATTTACAAAATACTGTATTTTACTTTATGTTCTTTTCTGTTTTATGAAGTGAGGTGCCCAGACATTAGTGTCACTGTTCTGTTTGAATTACCATACAATTCTAGCATTTCTCAGATTCAGAAGTAGTAGGATTTCCCCCAAACTTATTGTTTTACTGGAGTTTTAAAAACAAAGTGTAATGAATATTTCAATTACTGTGTTTTCAGATATTCTGGAGCTGACATAAGTATAGTTGTCAGAGATGCTTTAATGCAACCAGTCAGAAAAGTTCAAACTGCTACACATTTCAGAAGGGTAAATTATTTTAAAATACAGTAAACGATTTTAATGATATCTAATATTTCTTGTACGCTATGACAAGATTATATGAATTTTATAGCCCATGTCAATGAAGTTGAGGGGATGAACAAGTAAAGGGCTTCTTATTTAAACATTTTGAACATATGATTTATGATGCATATTTTAGCTTAGAATGTATGCAATTATTAGCTCATCTTGACAAAGTTGGCGACGTTTTTCTGTCCCAAAACTTCGACGATATTCGGCCCCATTACCCCCTCTCTGGGGTATTTATTTTCTCACATGTAAAAGATTTTTTTCTTCGGCAAAATGTGTAAAATTCAACAAAATCAGAATCCAAATAGTGGAATATGTTTACTTTAATGCACCTGTTAGTATTTAAAGCCATTCCAATTATATTGGTGCTATCTAAAATAGTTTTTTCAAGAATTCTAATTTATTTAAAATTCCCCTTTTGAGTAGAGTTCACTTGCATATTTTCCCCCACGCATTGGCCTTGACCCCCTTTGCCCAAAAGTGAGAAAAAACACTGGTTGAGTGAGCTTATGCTGTTTCCCCTATTTCATGAAGTGACCTTGATCTAATTTTTCCGCTTGATTGATTTGAATGTTTACTTGAATTTTGCTACTGTGAATGATGATAACTTGCTGCCATGATACGAGCTTTGTAATCTGTGATTATCTACATGTATGTTATTTCTTTCGAAAGTCTTGAATAAAAGGGGTAGGGCCACGAGACCCCTAAATCGGCCCTCGATTTTTCTCTAGAAATAAATTTCATGAGAAATACTTGATATCTCTCATGAAAATACACGAATGTTTACCGCTTTTAATGAAAAGAAAAATATCACCAAACATTGTGCCATTTAACAGTAATGACGTCATGATGTGACATCATTTTGACGTAATTGACAAAATATGGGCTGGAAATTTTGTCTTTTGTGGAAGAATTCAATGTGGCCGCATGCGTTAACTGAGATAAAACGTTTATGACAAGAGGATATACTGATAATCTTTCACATATACATTTTTCATCTTAGTTAATGCATGCGGCCATTGCTAATTTAATAGAAATACATAGTTTTTGCTTCAATTTCGCAGAATAAGACTTATTTTGGAGTTTTCAAAGGGCTAAAAGCTATTGATAAACGCAATGTTTACAAAAGATTTATTCATGATTCAGTAGAGAACGTTTCAAAATGTCAACAGCTAGAAATTCTATGAAGTACAATGTTCAAAATTAGGGCCAATATCGGGCTTTGTGGCCCTACCCCTTTTGGAAAAACAGAAAGTTAATAAATTTTGCTTCATACATGTACATGTACTAATATATCGGGAACATGGGTTATCTTTTTAATTTTACTTTATAAATCTTAATTTGTAAAATTAAAAGTCCTGCTCCAAAGACCCCCTAATGCCAACCTCTGAGCCAATGTGAGACATTAATTTAAGTTTGTAACTTGTTTGTTAAATGTAAAATAAAATTTATAATTCTTTTTGAATGCAAGTATGTACTGGTTAAGGACATAATATTTCAACTATTACGAAAATGATGTTTATAGGTCAGGGGCCCATGTCGATCAGATCCCAATGTCATTAGAGACGACCTTTTGACCCCATGTTCGCCAGGAGCACCAGGGGCTGTAGAGATGAACTGGACTGAAGTGGATGGTGATAAACTACTGGAACCTGTTGTGTCAATGGTATGTTTACATTTGAAAACAAAGAATTTTATACATTAAGCTTCTTAAAAATGTGTGAAAAGAATAAACATGAAGTTCAAGGAAGTACATATATTCATTCAAAACTAATTTTAGCCGGATTGCAAAGCAAAATCCGGTCTATAAGTCGACCGAATCTATATTCTTTATTGACCTCTTTAAAGAGCAATGAGAACTTATTTTCATTATTCGTTTACTTATTTTCATTTCTTTTACAGAGTGATATGCTTCAATCCTTAAGTACGTCAAAACCAACTGTGAATGAAAATGACTTGCAGAAATTACAAAAATTCACAGAAGACTTTGGTCAAGAAGGATAACTCCTCAAAGGACTAGGATTTTTTTTCGACAGTGAAGTTAAACAAATCACGAGGGGGTGCGTCTTTAAACCACAAGGATTCAGTACAAATCATCCTCTACTACAAGTACTTTATTTAATTCTTTCAGTGCTTGTTTGATGGAAATTCATACACATCTATGAATAATATCAGACTTTGCAAGTTGTTTCCGAGTTAGTGAGTGATTTAATTCGAATGAATGCAGTTGGCCGGCAGTTGGATGTTGTATTTACTTTGCATATCTTTGTTCATGACTCTAAAAAAAATTAAGCTTATGTATTTGAAAAATGTTTTATTCTGTGCATGTATGCTCCTTTTCTCATTGCTTATAAAAATTTCCGAGTTATTTTTTAAGTCTTCTCCTTACATAAAAAATATTTTGCCGTTCTATCTATTGAGTATAGATGAGCATTATCTTGATAGCTGCTAAGAATACATATATTTGAAAACGTAGCCGAGATGAAAGGTCCCGGACAAATAGCGTGTATGTTTTCCTATCTGTGATATTTCTACCATGTTTACAAATCACTTATACATTAGCCAATCACAATAATCCACAGCTAACCTAGGGGGAATGGATATGTTTTCGTTCAAAAAACTGTTTTACACATGTTTCAGCCACCTGGCACTTGAAAAGGCCACATGGCCAAAATTTATGCTATACAAGTGCTTATTTCATCTTTTTCCCTTTGATTATCTTTGTAATTTTGCAAGTGCTGCAACATATTATAGTGCTCACTTCATAATTTCAAAATGTATGCAAAACTTAAAATAGGCAGTGCAAGTTACCAACATCCTTTACAAGTGTCCTGCTTTGTTCGATCAGCTTAACCCACATATGTATGTTTCAAGGAATGTTTGCTTCTGTTCTCCTCATTTTACATTTGAATGCGTAAAATTCCATTTCTGATGTAAAATTGTTAGAAAGACACATGCATACTTCCTGCATGTCACCATCTTCAAGGTAATTTTTGTATGGAACATAAAGTAGGTAATTGAGAGTTCATATACTTGTCCGTATGATTTGACGTTTATGACTATCATTCTTCATATGACGATTTCCATGGACATCTAGGATAATTGTGTTATATTAGTGTATGTAGACTCTTTCTCTGTAAAATTTCATGTACATATAACATATTGTAGACCTCTTTGTGCAGATTGACTATGTAAAATGTAAAAATTGTACATGAAAAATTTGTACATTTAAATTCAGTTAAATAAATTTGTAGAATTACATTTTTAGAATTTTTCTGTGTATGTGTATATTGATTACAGAGTGCATTATGATATGGTGTTATCTGTCTGTATAATGTAGCTTAGCACTCTCTGCAAGATTTCAGTAATATTTTACAGAATTGATGCATAGTATGCTACGTTGTGTCATGACCTTGACCCAGATCAAGGTCACTACGATTAATGGGGAAAATCTTGACTTTGCCATATCTTCCTTTCTGCTCAGACTGCTGGGATTTGAAATGTTTCAGATTTGTTGCCTAGACGCTGGCATGTGTCTTTATATTGAACCAAGGTCAAGGTCATAGTGCCCTTGACAAGAAAAACCTTGTCTGGGCCAGTATTTTTTGCTGCCAATATACATTGAAGAAACAACAACTACCTAGCCACGGTTTATTGTCCAGTTACTCCACAAGTTGCATGAACCAGTCAAATCGTCACGGAACTGCAAAGCAACAAGGGAAATTACTGGACAATAAACCATGACTTGGTATCTGCTTTCTATTTTTCTATTCTATTATATTCTGATTAAAGCAGATGACAAGTTGTGTTGTTGCAGTAGGTTTCAGAAAATGACAGGTCTTCAGAAAATCAATTGCATGATTGTATGTGTGCGAGTAGGCATGGTTCGTATGACTGAGAATGTGTTGGAAAATAGACAACAGGCGAACTCTATAGCATGTATAGGGAGAAAATAAATGGTATTAGAATTTGACATTTCTAAGGATTTTTGCCTAGGATCACAGTTCATCATGATCAAAAATAAAGGTCAAGGTCAAAGTGTCTTCGACAAGTAAAACCTTGTCTTGACATTTATTTTCACTGCCTATTTGGAATATTTCACTTAATCGTAGCACAAGACTGCTGTGTGTCATAATCATAAACAAAGGTCAAGGTCGGAGTGAACTTGATGCATAAAATCTTGTTCATGCCACAGCTTTTCTCTACTTGGATATGCAAAGATGCTTTGCATTAAGAAGTGTATGTGAAATATCTCATTCATGATTGCTTGTATAAAAGGAAAATTAATGAAGTTGAAATGTAAATACATGTATTTCAATATACATGTCCTTACATATCCACAACATGATGTATGATGTTACTTAAATTAACATACAGTAGAAGTAAAAGTGGCCTCAAAATAAGAATTCGTATACAACTACAAGTGTGTGAAGGTAACAGGTATGAGGCTTAATCTGTAAGGAGGTGCCATCTTGAACCAAGATCATATACATGTACAAGGATATAGAGAGATACAGAGTGCATTAAATTGTGTGTTGCATACCTGTAACAAAACACAAATCATGAAATTTATTACATACATATGCACCACAATTGTCGGTTTCATTCTTGTTTTCTAAAATTGTTTTTTCCATGTAGAAAGGTGGTTTTTCCAGGTAGAAAGGTCACAATGGGTTCAGCTTGCAGGTTAGAACAGGCATCGCTGTATGTTTCTGCAGAGTTTATGCGTTGTGACGTTTACATGCGAAATGAAACATATTCCTTTCATTAGTTTTATCTAAGGGAATTACAATGGCTGTGCATTTATGTGAATGAAATTTTACTTTGGAGCTTTAGAGTGATATAGAAAAGTTTGAACATGGTTGTTCATAGCATACAAATGTACAAGCATTATAAAACTCTTTGGTTGGCTGGACTTTTCTCTCTCATCATTACAGATATTTGAATAAAACGTGGTGTGGAGCTTCACAGTGGTGAGTTACAGATGGTTGCTGATGTGGTGTGGAGCTTCACAGTGGTGAGTTACAGATGGTTGCTGATGTGGTGTGGAGCTTCACAGTGGTGAGTTACAGATGGTTGCTGATGTGGTGTGGAGCTTCACAGTGGTGAGTTACAGATGGTTGCTGATGTGGTGTGGAGCTTCACAGTGGTGAGTTACAGATGGTTGCTGATGTGGTGTGGAGCTTCACAGTGGTGAGTTACAGATGGTTGCTGATGTGGTGTGGAGCTTCACAGTGGTGAGTTACAGATGGTTGCTGATGTGGTGTGGAGCTTCACAGTGGTGAGTTACAAATGGTTGCCGATGACTCACTTTTACAAGAATTATTTCCCTGCGAGGATTATTTGTTTTCAGGACTCCAGCCTTTTTTCATTACAGATATTACAGTGTTTTCCAGACTTTTTATCCATCTATGTTACAGATATTTGGAAAAACTTACTTTAAAGTGACCAATGCTTTAGTGACATGAATTGCTAAAGCAATACTCAGTATGTATGTCCACAGTTCCAGTTCTTTTGATGAAGAAAATAAATCTTGCCTGTGCCATAACTTTTCACTGCCCTGACAGATAAGAATATCTAACAGAAATGTTGTTTGTTTGTGTCCTGACCTTGAACCAAACTTTAGGTAACAGTTTAATTTATGTGTAAAACATTGCTTCAAGACATGAAGATGTATTGTTATTCTTATTCAAGGTCAAGTTTACAGAATTGGTATCTTTAATTTAGTGAAAATGATAATTTTTCACTTCCTGCATAAATTTTAATTTTACATATGAAATGAATGTTTTGAAATACTGTAAGATTGCCTCATACAGTGTATTAAGTTTGATTGAAAGAAATTGCTGTGTGATACTGAAAGACTATATCTGACACCTTGATGAATTATCTCTTGTATAAATTAGAACTGCCCTAAAGTGGACTAATTATACCTCCCCACAGGATGTTTTTAATAAATGGGACCATTTATGACACAACGTTCAATTGTTCAAATTGAAACTCTCAATCAGGATTAAATGCTTTGGTATGAAAATTTAGTACTAAGTATGCTGCTTTCAGATATTCATAACCAAAATACTATTACATGTATTCTGGTTATGAAGTTCATTACTTCTTACATAGGCCCAAAGTTAAGGTCAAGGTCACAAGGTCAAAAGTCATGATACCAAACTGACGTACTCTTTGTGGTGAATGTATGTATGAAATATGAAAGGCTTATCATTAATAAAACCAGACTTGTCAGAATGACAACATAGCTCGCCGGTGGCAACCATATGTAAATTGCAACAACAACAAAAAGTAGGTAAAATTTCAAGGTCAAGGTCACTAGGTCAAAATTTATGGTACGGCATAAAAGGTCTTATCACAAGGAATGCACATGTGAAATATCAAAGCCCTATCACTTACCATTCAAAAAATATGGCCCAAGTTAAAGTTTTTGAAAAGTAGGTAAAATTTCAAGGTCAAGGTCACTAGGTCAAAATTTATGGTACGGCATGAAAGGTCTTATCACAAGGAATGCACATGTGAAATATCAAAGCCCTATCACTTACCAATCAAAAAATATGGCCAAGGTTAAAGTTTTTCAAAAGTAGGTCAATCATCTCCAAGGTCAAGGTCACAAGGTCAAAAATTTTGGTATCCATGGAAACATCTTGTCACAAGGAATACACATGTGAAATATCAAAGCCCTATCACTTACCATTCAAAAAATATGGCCAAGGTTAAAGTTTTTCAAAAGTAGGTCAATCTCCAAGGTCAAGGTCACAAGGTCAAAAATTTTGGTATCCATGGATACGTCTTGTCACAAGGAATACACATGTGAAATATCAAAGCCCTATCACTTACCATTCAAAAAATATGGCCAAGGTTAAAGTTTTTCAAAAGTAGGCCAATCTCCAAGGTCAAGGTCACAAGGTCAAAAATTTTGGTATCCATGGAAAGGTTTTGTCACAAGGAATGCACATGTGAAATATGAAAGCTCAATCTGTATTGGTTTAAAAGTTATAAGCAAGGTTAAAGTTTTTGTGCACGCGCACGCAGACGCCGACACCGGGGGTATGACAATAGCTCTCCGGACATTCGTCCCGGCGAGCTAATAAAAGAAATCTGCTTTCAAAACTTCTTAACTAAAATGTTGTATAGGGTGAAGGTCAAGGTCACTAGGTCAAAAGTCATGGTACCAAAATTTAGTACTCTTTATGGTGAATGTGTGTATAAAATATGAGAGACCTATCATTAATAGTATAAAAAGGAATCTGCTTTACGTACGTACGGATGGACGGACAGGTTGATTCCTATATACCCCCCTAAACTTCGTTTGCTGGGGGTATAATAATTTTTTTCCTTTGTAGGCAACAAAAAATATCAGACAAATTCATTCTGCATTTATACTTTTTAATAAATTTCTTAAAAGAGACATGAACAATTTACTCTGGATCCAGAACTTTAATTCTTTTTTGTAGTGTCTGTTTTGGAAATAAGAATTCCTTCATGATTTCATCTAACTCATTATATGCAAGATTAGCCTGGGTCTGCACACCTGGATCCACCTCGGAACTCAAGACAAGCTTTAATAGGCGGTACAGATCTCTCAGTAGTGTGTCCAACAACTATAAAATATAGATTATACAAAGTTGAATGAGGTGTAGTATTAAACACTCTAGAAAGGGGTTGTAAAGCTTATAGACTCTTTCATATTAGAGAGGTTGAGCAAACCGAACTTGTACGTGTACGTGTAGATTTTATAAGCAACTGAATGCAGATAACCATGAAAACCTATATTCAATTTATTCGGGAACGTATGTACTTTCTGAATATTAGAAGGAATTGCAAATAAAATGTATCATATTTTAGAGAAGAACCCTCAAAGTTGTCCAAAAATTTTATTCTTGAAAAATTAATTCACCGTCTCTGCTGAATGCCCCTTACCTTTAGAATCTAGACGCCAAGTTCTTGACGAATACGCAGTTGTAAACAAAAGATAAATTACGTCACAAAAACGGATGTACAATATACACGTACCAATACGTGTTGTGACATCTGCTCAACAGCATAACGTCAACGTGTAAACAGATAACGTGTAAATACACGTACAAGTTCTCGTACACGTACAAGTTGGGTTTGCTCAACCTCTCTATTATCTACAGAATATGTACTAAACATGAAGATTATTTCCAGTGGGTAAACAATAGACAGCCGAGGCACCAGTTACATAATTTTATTGTTACAAAAGCTTTTTCGCAAACTCAGCACTATGTCATAAGCCTATTGTTTGTACCCTAATAACTGAGCTTCAAATTCAGTGCCATAGATATATTTAAGATTAAAAGCAATTTTCAAAATTTACCGAAATGCCAATGTTCAAACAATCATTATGTTGAATACATTTTGTCAAAGAAAATTGATTAAATTTTAGCATTTGCTTAAAAAAAAATTTGATAATTATCCTGTTTTAAAGTGGTAGGGTATATTATTAAAGTGAAGAGTTTGATCAGAAATTTAATCACAGTTTGGACATAAAATGTCTATGTATTGGTGAAAAAATAAATCTGTATATGATTCCAACTTCAAAGTTTCAAAACAAGGAACGCATTTTGTAAATAAACATAAGAAAATGTTGCATGTCCACATACCTTGAGTGCATCCTTTCCTAGACCCCTGAGAAGTAATGTAATCATCACACAGGCTGCCTTCCTGACCTCGGCCGATTTGTCTGTACGTAACAGGGCACTACAGCACTCAAATACCTGTAGGTTATGATGAACGATGGTTATGTTAGATTTATAGTGATGCTACACTGCAAGATTCATCAAATCGAACAGATTCATTGAGCCACAACCTACAATCTGATGTCAACAATGTAATATCATGGTGTAAGCAAAATGACATGCTCCTCAATGAAAAGAAGACAAAATGTATGTTGATCGGTACATCCCAAAAGCTTTCTAAATGTAACTCTAATTTAGAGATAAAAGTAAACGACTATTGCATAGAAAATTCTAAATGTGAGAAACTACTCGGAGTACATATTGATCAGAACCTAAGCTATGAAAATCATATAGATTATGTATGTAAAAATGTTTCCTCTAAAATTGCGCTACTAGGTAAAATAAAAAAGTTTCTCCCTTTACAAACTCGGAAACTTTATTATAATGCATATATCCTCTCAGTAATTGACTACTGTTTAACAGTCTGGGGATCTGCATCTAATGCTCAATTAGACAGATTACTCAAACTGCAGAAACGGGCTGCGAGGATTATACTCGATATGCCTCCTGATTCTCCCTCTATGCCACTCTTTGAACAACTTGGATGGATGACCATATACGAAAGACTCCAATTTACTAAATGTATTACACTATACAAAGCTACACACGGGATGACACCTGCTTATATAAGTGATTTGTTTCAATTTCAGTCTACAGAAAACTATAATTTCAGATCTGCTTCAAACAATGATATGACAGTTCAAAGACATAATACAAAAATGTTCGAGAAATCATTACAATATTCAGGACCGCGTTTATGGAATTCACTACCTTTATCAATTAGAAGTGCAGATACTGTCTTCAAATTTAAGATGTTAGTGCATAAATATATTATTTCAAAACGTAACGATCAGTGACTATAAGTGACTAGAGAGAGAGTGTGTGTGTGTGTGGGTGAGGGTGAGGGTGTGTGTGTAAGTGTTGATACAAGAGAGAATTCTATTTGTTATTTATGTGTGAAAAATGTGTATTATGCTGTTTTAAAAGAAGGCCTCGAGGAAGAAAAGCGTACTGCTTATCGAGTAACCTTCATAAAATAAAGAATTTGATTGATTGATTGATTGATTGATAGTGATTAGCAAGGAAGAATTGTAGCCATGGAAATATGCTTACTCTAAGCTTGTGTCTACCAACTGGGGCAGAATAGAAGCATGGCCTTTAGAAGCTTGGCTTATATGAGGTAAATAAAATTCTCCAAAATTCTAATATGGAAGTGACAAATTGAGCTATTTTTCATGTACCAAATCATTTATAGAGGCAAATGCAAATTTACACGTAACTGGAAAAATAGGCTTGATTTTTAGACAATGATAGACAATGCATCCTAAGATAAAAAAAATTCTCTTGATTTCTACATTCATAAATTTGGAGAAAAAATGCCAATTTGTCAGGACTTTACCTACCTCATGAAGGTACTTTCCTAGAGAAAATCTGAGAACCTTACACAGTTCTCCAAGGTTTGATAAACTACTTGCTCTTATAAGGTCATCTTCATCTCGGCAGCCACTGAGAAATGCCACAAGCAATATATCCCTGTACTTAGGTGATACATCCCCTGAAAAATGTTCAACAAAATTATGATATGAAAAGGATACATGTACATGTATGTAAACATATAAGTTATCCAAACTAAAGTACTTCCGAAGAAACATTTACTTGTTTGTATTGCTGTGGTGTTAATGAAGCTCAATTGTATGCATTGATTGGAGCAGTTTTGCATCCTCTGTTTTACATGTCAACAAATGCTAGGCTTTATTTCAGTTACTTTATTTTGATTCTGTAATTTTGTGAAGAAGAGTGCTATAGAGCTGAAC
Organism: Pinctada fucata; assembly: GCA_028142955.1. Taxonomy (NCBI): domain Eukaryota; kingdom Metazoa; phylum Mollusca; class Bivalvia; order Pterioida; family Pteriidae; genus Pinctada; species Pinctada fucata. The sequence goes on along the minus strand of AP027113.1, from coordinate 35,636,218 downwards.
TGAGCGAGGTGGGTACATGTATGTGTTTCATGGTTTCAGGTTTAGGTTACACTACATAGTATCCGCAGTGTCGCATTTGGAATTTGGCTAGGGATGATTTTTTAAATAGGGGACAGATGGGGTCCAGCTTCATTATGTGAGCTTTATAGCGAGCGAAGCTTGCCTTTATGGTAACGCGTATACACATGTCTTATTGAGAAAATATGTTGAATCAAAGAATGAGAAATGTACTACTATGCTTTCAAAAATTTGTCCCCTCGCAGACAGAGTTGCTGCGGAGATGCTGGATATTGCCATTTAAATTTTTTTTCGACTCCAAGTAGACGTATATGTTATACTCAATTTTTATTTGTAAGTTAAATTTATTGAAAATATTTTTCGTAAATCAGGTAACGATAAAGCATCAACAAGGCGGCGTAACCACGGGAAATCCGACATTTCCGGTTTTAAACGAGACGTTTCGCTCTGATTGCTTTTCTCGTCTCGGGTGGTTTCGTACTGTCAGAAGTCGGAATATGTTTGTTTTTTCTTTTGTTCTTAAGTAATTTATTTTCAGCTAGCCTAAACATTATTCTTACAAAATGAAAATGAATTATAAAGAACCATATTTTTAAAGAACCCCCCCCCCCCCTCTTAAAATGTTCATCTGCTGGTCTAGATCAATGTTATAAATGCTTCCATGTTTCCACTCGCCTTATACTACTTTTTTTTGGCAATCATCAAACAGAAAGTTTTGTAAGATAAGATAAACCATCATAGTCAAAATAAAAAAGAAAGATCTTTTTTTTATTTTATATAATCATATCTATTTTCTGTCCGCTCGCACAAAAGGCTTTGCCTTGATTCATATTAATTGAAATAACTATGATTTTTGGTATTTGGAAGAAATAATTAGCTTGTTGTCTTGAGAAAAGCCCATTATTTCCATTGTATACCTCATATGTATAGTATGACCGGATGTGAAAGTAAGAGGTCATGTGACTAGCCATGGGCAAAGATACGAGTGCTGTATTTTAGGTAAGAAAACTTTGACGTCATATTTCTCGAATTGCATCAGGTGAAAATTCAGATAAATTGCACATATTATAGGATAAGAAATACACAACAAATAGACATACAGTTTATTAAGAAAATCATTTGAGAAGGATGTCAAATTTGAGTCACTTTGAGGGGTCATGCCCCATTTCCATCTCATCTTCTAATGTACTGCTATAACTTTGAGCAGCATGTCTGACTGACAGGATTTGTTCAGATGAAATCAAGAATTATAGAAGCAATCAGCAATAAGAGTACTTTTTATTGATATGTAGCTTTATATTGTATGAGCAATATAAAATTATTAATATAACGTCAACTATTGCATGCCTTTCATTCAAAATGCTCAATTTTCAATGCCCAATACTGTGTAGTGCAACCTTATACACACATATGCTCCTCAAATCAAATTTTTCATATTTGGTTGCTATGGTTACCATTTATATCATAAAAAGGTATTGACTCTGCTGTTTCTTAAAAAACAAATATAGACATGTTTAATTCAAAAATATAAAAAAATTTGATTGTCATGAAAATTGATGTTGCTCCAGTATTAGCTCATTTATGCAGAAAAAATGCTGTTAAGTCTGTGACACCATTGTGGATGTTATGCACCTTTGCCATACAGATAAGAGGTTTACACTATGATGAGAGGTATCAAAATATTCTGAAAATGTTAAAGTATATCAAATGACTTAAATTTACCACAATGTGGTTACCATAGCAACCAATACCTATTCAAAATATTATAGCTTACATGGACATTTCTATTGTTTGCGGTAAAGCGTTATGGTATATAATGAGCTTCGACGCGACAAAAATATGTTGTTACGACAATGGCCAATACTGTGTAGTGCAACCTTATCGTAATATATCTTACGGATTTATGTTGCATGCAGGTGTAAAGTGCAACTAGCTATATATTTACCTAGTGCCTTTGATGTCTGTACTAAACACTCTCCAATCTTCATCCTGGTTTCTGACGACCTTTCATTCTTTCTGTCAGATCTGATCGTGAATTCTTCCGCTAATTTTGGTACAACTACATCTGGATAACTGTCCGCCATGGCAACCAAACCGTTCACTGATGCTAGGTACAAATACGAGTCAAAATGATCTACATTTTCCAAAAATATTTTCAGCAGCATATCTTTTTTGGTCAGTGTCTCGGGATCTCGCCTCTTCACAAGACGAGACAGAGATATCAGTGCATGTCCTCTAACAGGTAACAGAGGGTCACATAACTCGTCTAATGCACATTGAAGTTCTGTTTTCTTTTGGCTGTCCTTTCCAGGGTCTGATTTCCTGCAATCATCCAATACGTCTCCTGAATCATTACATGTATCTTCATTACCACTTCTTTTATGCTTAGGATCTGTTGAGCTGCTTTTCCCATCTAATGGTACTTCAGAATCTACATCACTAGCATTTTCTTTCACACTTAAAGTCTTCTTTTTATCCTCTGATAAAATGTCTGAATTATCAGCGTCAGCTCTTCGTTTGATTTTTGAGTCCTGCGTCTCAACTTTTGTTTTGTCAGTCTTGAATTCTTCACCATTATCCTTACTGCCGATAACCTCAATAAGTGGCCTATTTCTTGATGCTGATTTCACATAATCAACTTTTTGTACTTCTTTCTTTACCTAAATTCAAATACAACAACTCTTAAATCTTACACATGACAAGTTCCAATATTCTATATTTCTTAATGTATACATGAACTTGTACTACAAATATCATGTATCTTAAGAGAGAGAGGAACAAAAAAAAAAAAGTAAACTAGACTGAAAATAGGGGACTGAATATATGTATTGAACAGACTAATGTAATCCGTGGCAGTGGCTTGATATTATAGTTCCCTAACCAACATACCTTGGTGCCCACTGTTGTTGACTGACATAATTACATACATGTACATGTATGCAGAAATTTCTGTTGTTATACATTGTTGTTCTGTAGTAATATCTTCTGACATGTATGCCTCTCGGGGCCCAATTTTTTTGGCAATTAAGTGTATTGTATTGTATTGTATTGTATCTTACTGCATTACACAAACGCCTGCAGCTTGTTTACCAATGTATTAAGCATTACAATTTTGAATTGTTAAAGTACATGTATATCTTTTTGGCCTAATGACGATATGGTACTATTTTGTCCATCTTGAAATCACCCTAATTTCCTTAAAAGTTCCTTTCAGCAAATGCTCTCCGCATACATCTTGTATTTGCTCTAAGATCGACCAACAATAAAGGCAAAAACGAAACGGTAGAAAATGTAACCTACATATATATCCAGAAATAAGAATGCATGTACATATACTATACATTTTTTTTCAATCATTCTTACTTTCTTTTCCCCAAGACTTTCTTTTGCCGTTTTGAGATTTTCAGACCAGACAGTCCCACGTGTTGCTATGGCGATCCTGAGGTCAGAGGTCATCTCCTTGACACTGGGGTCGTGATGTTTCCTGCTGATGTCATCAAGTAAAGGGAGCATGCCATTCATCATTTCCATTTCTTTGTCTGTAATCTGAGAGAAAGACAGTAATAAATCTCAACTACAGACCCTTCCACATTATCTGCGGTACTGAATTTGAAGCTTGTTATATCCACTTAATTACCTAGTAAAACTTATGTTATCTTTATCTTGAATTCTTTAGGGTTAAGTTCCTAGGAACACTGTGACATGAATTATTACTTCATTCTCGTAACTATCACATGAGCTTATTATATATAAAACAGATGTTTTGTATTCTGCTGATCTAAGTTAATACTATGGGAATCTTTAGTGTAATCTGTTTTTAGACTTTAGTTAATAAAATGTATTCAAAGAAACAAGACATTTTCTTTCATACACAACAAAGCTCAGTTCCAGGGGACAAACACAAGATTGTGCATTCACAAGTGACATACATGTAATTCGATTGTTGAAAGATGTTTTCAGTGGAACGAAGGGACACAATTAAATAAACAATCAGATGTGCAATCTATTGTTTATCCGCCAGAACTGAGCTTCAAATTCAGTACTGCAGATAATGTAAAAGGGTCTATCATTAGCGTAAATTCTAATTTTTACCTATATATTATACTCCCTTAAATCAATTTCATACATGTTATAATTTTATCACTCATAGCCTTTTCATTGGAAGCTCAATATCATTTATGATGTTGAATGTGAAAGGATAGCAATGGGCACATTATCAGTAATAAACATTATTTAGAGTCATAAGGGTTAGTAAGGAAATTTTATGTAAGATTTAAACTATGTCACAATTCTATATCCTAAAATCTATGCAAGATTAATAGCATCTAACACCACGTTCCGTGAGAGACAAAGAAATCTTATCTGAGTGCCCATGCCAATGGATATTCATGACGAGACTTGCAATTGGCATGGGCACCAGGATTGAGATTTCTTTGTCTTTCCCGGAATGTGGTGTTTGATCTTTTTTGCTTTTACTTTTATACGTCAATGATTGTTTAAAAATTGACGCTAAACAGAACTGGAAGTGCGCACTTAGCAACTTCAACAGCAACGTTGTTAGCTACGTCAAATTCAAAGATTCAAATTGACATTTAAAAGCGCAGGAATGAAGTTACTTGTAATGATTGTGAAGTTTTTTCATCTATTTTTGGTACTAATACCCCTATGATTAAAAAATACAACAGATATGATAGGCTAATATAAGATGTATATAATGCTTCAACTTCCGGGAGGGTGAGATAACACAGGGTGAGATAACCAAGGGTGAGATAAGGAAATTCCCTCCAAGCAAAATGGAGGATTTTCCTGTCCAAAATGTAGGAAAAATGAATTTTCCCACTTTTTTTTAGCCAAAGAACTCTCAAATTTTCCTTGGGTGAAATAAATCGCTCTCACCCTATGACGTCATCGCTCTCACCCTATGACGTCATCGCTCTCACCCTATGACGTCATCGCTCTCACCCTATGACATCATCGCTCTCACCCTATGACATCATCGCTCTCACCCTATGACATCATAGCTCTCACCCTATGATGTCATTGTCATTGATACGAAAGTAAGACAAGAAACAGCTGATTACTACACACATTGACAAGTCTACAACGTAAGAGAAAAACAATCAAAACTTCACCGTGAGGGAGGCATGGCCAATTCTCAACCCTTGTGTACAAAATTTTTCTTGTCCATGGACTGTCATGGGACTTGCAAAATTTTGTACACTTGGGCATAGAATTCACCATCCCTCCCTCACGGTGGTGTTGATTATATGATTTTACAGTTCTTTTAAAACCTTAAAAAAAACAAGACATGTAAAAGAGACAGACATTCAGATGTGGGTATCGCTTTCTACACCTGCTATGTACCAGAACCTACTTTTAGAGCTCCTGACAGTACAGCAGTCAGTAGTCCCATTGCCATAGTTAACGTCTCACTCTCGAAAAACGTTGTCATCTCATCCTCTGTGTTCTCACACACCTGGATCCCCCTCTCCAAAGTCACCTAAAATTATAATTCATTAAATTATAAATGATAACATGTCAACATGCGTATCTGGGGATTCCTTGAGAATAATAGGTTCTATCACGATCTACTGAGTGAAAAAAATTACGTAAATTTCTTTCACGAGTGTAAATTTTTATGTCTCACTCAGTAGAAAGTGAAAGAATCTATTTCATCTTCCGTGAAACATAAGTAAAAAGTAAATTCAATTAACGTTTTATGCCATCATACGCCATGTTACTGTGACGTCATAATAAGATTCTCTTTATCATTGGTCAACTGGAGCCTTTGAGACAACTTATGTGTCTCACATAGGCTGTCTCACAGGGTACGAGCAAAACTGGAGAAGAAAAGTGTATCTATCAATCTCACCTTATTACTTTGCAAATAAATCTGAGATAAGAGAAGAGTTTCTGCCCATTATGGAAAACATCTCCAATCTTTACTTTGTACACACCTACATCTTGACCTTTACAAAGTATGATACCTTTACAAAGTTCAGTGTTTGTTGTGTATTTTTCAGACAGGTTGGTCCTATATCCTCACACATCAGGGCCAATAACTGTAGTATAATAAGCTTGTTCTGCATGTCCTGTACTAATGCAGTTCTCTCCCTTTCAGTACGTATAACGTCCCCATGAATTCCTTCCGCTGAAATCCTCACCCCGGGGCTCTGTACTTCACCGGTAATTATGTCTGTCAGTGACTACATATAAATAATGAACCAGTGATAATTAAACAGTAACATACATGTTTTAATATGCAATTATTGACTGTGGATAAGGGTAAACATGTGATTTGTTGCACCTGAAGACAAAATGTTGCCAAAATTCCTGATTAATAATTGTTTTGTTTTAATTTCCTTCAATATTTTGAGAATGAACTGAAGAACCATTTTAACATTCATCTTCATCTTTACAAGAAAAAGTGTGCAAAAAAAAAAATTGTTGAGAAAAATAGTCAATTGCGCTAATCCTTCATTATGCGAATATGTCAGTACACCCAATATCGTCATATTTTTGCTAAAATTAGGGTGTGCCAAATTAAGTATATGTACAGTATAGCTCAGAAGATTACTTTCATCAATTGTCCACAATATTATTTGTGTATGTCCTGTATTTCTATAGAATCTAAAAATAAATTCATCTAGTAATTTCTTATAATTAGAGTGAATTTCTTGTACAATTGTTTTAAATCCCATGAAATATAGAGTTATCTCCCCATTATGGAAAAAAATTATATGTCATATAGTCTATATGAACAAAATCTAAATTATTATACATGTATATGCTGTTTTGATTGAAAGAATAAGACTTAGTATTACTTTGTCGAAAATCTTGAGAATACATAATATGACCAAGCAACTATGCAAAATTCAACATTGAAACATTTTGGGAAGAATCTATTAATATCATTTGGCTGTTTGAAAATGTCTCCGACCTTCAGCATTAAGAGTAAGAATTCTCCTGCCACGCCGTCAGTCTGAAGTTCCTTCAGTAAGCTCACTACACCAGGTACTATGTACTCTATGTTACTTAGTCCATTGCTGAAAAATCATAATGTAAGAATAGTTTAATATAATTAACATAAATTTTCAAAATCATGTACAGAATCAAAAAATTTCATATGTTTTTTTTTTTTCAATTTCAATAATAATTCTAATTTAAAATCTTCAATTTTCCATGTCACTAAAAGAAGGAAAAGGCATATGCAATTTTGTGAAACTTTTGCCCAATTCCATTTATGCATTCTGGAAATAAAATATGTTTAAACTGGTTAAAAGAGCCAATATGGTAGGTTTTGGAAAAGTATATTCAATAACGAAATCTATTTTTGTGTTTTCACCTATCTGTATCCTTGGTAACAACTTTGACTCCTCCCTTTTCTCCGGCAGCAAACTCCATTGATGGATGAAGGTGGTGGCACTTTCCCTGAATTTCCTTTGTCTCTTTATCAAGTGTAACAAACTTCAATACACCAAGGCTAACGGTACTGTCTAACTGTTTCAGTATTGTCACCAAAATTTCAGCACAAATCTTCCTGAAGTAGTGAGATTCAATTAAAATTTTATTTTAATATTTAAAGTGTAACTTGTGATGAATTTGCATAATTATACATGTCCATGAGTTAAGGTAAGTCCTCAATTCTAATATGACTTGAAATTTTCTCCCTATATGTACCATAGAACTTGCCTGGTGTAAAATCTCCAACAAACTTCCAGTGCGCTAAGCTCCGCCCATTCACGTGCTATATTAGAATAGAAATAACAACTAGCTAGCCGTGTTTCATTGTCCAGTAATTCCACTCGTCACATGAACCAATTAAATTATCACCTCGCCGCTTCATGGCTTGGTGATAATTTGATTGGTTCATGCGACTCGTGGAATTACTGGACAATAAACCACGGCTAGCTAGTTGTTATTTCTTAAGTAAAGGTCACATATTTAGGGTCAAACATAAAACATACCTGTTCTTGAACATTCTTAGATTAGTTTTTTGTGATCATGAGGTCATTGGAGTTTGATATGCCTTTTCTAAAATGGCATAGTGAAGATTATCGTAATTATTTGTATCACTGTATGTTTCATCAATGTATAGTATATAGTATGAGAAAGTTACAGTCATTAAAGTATTAAACAAAGGAGGGGATTCCAACAACACTCGGCTGCAGCACCCACAGCAAAACCCCAAAACACCCAATGCAAAAACACAGAGCAGACACTATCAGAAAATGACGCAAAAGGGACAAGGAATGCCAACTCACACCATAGAAACATGAAACAAAAAAGACCACATGAGTACCACATGGACAGAACTTCAAAGAAAATGTGACAATGTATATGCTATTAACTTCATCATCCGAAAAAAATAAATACATATCTGTACCTGAGATAGGAAACACCCTCTCTGATGTAACAGTACAGGTAAAACAATGGATGGAAGAAAGGTAACAGACTGCTGTTATACACTCACTATGTAGTTCCATACCTGAGATAAATACATACCTGAGATAGGAAACACCCTCTCTGATGAAACAGTACAGATAAAAAAATGGATGGAAGACAGGTAACAGTGCTGTTATACACTCACTATGTGGTTCCATATCTGGGATAAATATGTACCTGAGATAGGAAACACCCTCTCTGATGTAACAGTACAGGTAAAACAAAGGATGGCAGACAGGTAACAGAGCTGTTACACACTCACTATGTGGATCCATACCCGAAATAAATACATACCTGAGATAGGAAACACCCTCCCTGATGTAACAGTACAGGTAAAACAAAGGATGGAAGACAGGTAACAGAGCTGTTATACACTCACTATGTGGGTCCATACCCGAAATAAATACCTACAACAACAAATGATGCATAATTTTTGCTTACATCTTTATACAAATTGTCTTTTATATCTGTTTGTTAACTATCATTGCTCTTTTCTGTCATGCTCTTGCAGACATAGATTCTGGGGCCTGTTATTGCTCACTCAAGTAAATGACACATATAGAAAGAATATCCGTTGTAAAATTGATGCCAATATCTCAAGAAATTAATTTTTTTGTACAACAGTACAGAAACTTGGAAAATAAAATAAATATTTGTTAACATGAACGCTCTCGTAGGCATCTTTGTCAGTAGAACAGCTGTTATGTAAAAATTAGGTCATACTCAAGGGTCGAGGTCAAAGTAAATTTTTTTTGGAACCAATGGAAAGGCCTGCTACATGGAATACTCATGCGAAAAATGAAATCCCCATCATATTCCATTCAGAAGCTATGGCAAGGATAAATTCTTTCAAAGGTGGGTAAAACTCCAAGGTCAAGGTCACAAGTTCAAAACGTTTGGTATCAAATGGCAGGCCACTACTAATGCACATGTGAAATATGAAAGCCCTATCACTTTCCATTCAGAAGCTATGGCAAGGTTAATATTCTTTCAAAGGTAGGTTAAACTCTAAGGTCAAGTCACAAGGTCAAAACATTTGGTACAAAAAAAAAAAGGCCAAAACAAATTCACATGTGAAATATGAAAGAAAGCCCTATATTTACCATTCAAAAGATATGGCCAAACTTAAAGTTTTTCAAAAGTAGGTAGAACTCCAAGGTCAAGGTCGCAAGATAAAAAAAATTTGGTACCTACAGACAAAAGACAGGCCTTGCCACAAGGAATGAAGATGAGAAAAATGAAATCCCTATCACTTACCATTCCGAGGATATATCCAAGGTTTAAGTTTTCAGACAAACGGACACACAGACAAACAAAATCTCCGTTTATGGGGGGATAAAAATTTCAACATCAAGATCTGAACCCACAACCTTCATCTTACAAAGACACAGTATTGAACTCTACTTACAGATTTCGCTTTCTGTTGTTTCCACTTGATAAAGGCCAAGAAACCAAAATTTTTTTTGCATGAATAGAGTGTTTCCTGAATGATATAAACTTCTCAGTGGAGGACTGGGCTCTTACTCAAAAACTTCTTCAGTTATTATGTCAGGGTCAGTCCTTATGTTTCGAAAACATTTGCCTAAGTTTGACCTTGACCTTTGATCCAAAAACTTCAAAATTTACATATATATTCCTCTTAAGATTCTGTATCTGTATAGTAGTATGAAAGCTATATCTTGGAAACTTCTCGGGAAATCGGGATGCCAGAAGCTGTATCTTGAAAACTACACACTAGTTATCGTATTAAAACCAAAGTGTCGACGGACGAGAAGACAGACATTCTGAAGACAATGTTCCTACAGGGCTCCAACATTACATAGCGGGACATTAACAAGGTCAAAGTTGAGTACATCTCAGTATTAGTCTAAGCTCTGATCACAGAAAATATATGCATGTGAACAAGGGATAGATATAGTGAGGCGGAGGATGCGCCGATCCCCTCGGAAGTGTCCCAAATATTTTCACAAAACCCAATATTTTGTTCAAAATCGGCAAAACTTGCCCCCCCCCCCCCCCCCCTCTCCCAAGGCAAAAGGGGGGGGGGGGGGGGCTGGATATTCGCTAAAAAAAATAATGAATTCTTCCGATAGAACAAAGTTGCCGTTGCAAATTTCTTGAAAGGCTTGATAGGTGTAAAATTATTTAATTGTGGCGATTTAAACTTACACCTCCACATAGGGAGGGATTCTATGCGCGCATCAAATCAGAATGCGCAAGGACAGGGCATGATGTCACATACATGTGAACCTCCCGGCGGGAGGACGAAATCTCCCGACGAAACGAGGATCCTCCCGACCTGAAATAGTCCTCCCGATTCCTCCCGACGAAACGAAATCCTCCCGACGAAAACGAAAACCCTCCAGATATCTCCAGATGAAACGCAAAATCCCCAGTTGTGTATTACGTTACACATAACGCCGTCTGTAGTGATCGAGCAGACAATCAGATTTCAAAACAAATTAATTAGTGCTAATTATACAGGTGACAGGTATATTGCTGGACAAACAATGTAATTAGAGCGGCGTTCTCTACACCGTCATGGATACTCTTCTGCCCCCGGGGACGTAATACCAGTACATAAGAATGTCGTCGAGGGTGCGTAGTACTTAGGACACCGTCCGATTATAATTCTCGTAAAGGGGAAAGAGGAAATATATCGGAAAGAAATATCAGTTGGACAATTTACAGGGATTGGGAAGGCCATGCGACATAGTCCCATTCCGATTGAAAACAGCCAACTAAATCGGCAACGCGCTGCATGCGCCCTGGTGCACGTTATTCTATACGGTGCCCATTTTCGGTTTTTAAATCTTAGACTATCTAAACGTTTTGTACTCGTATAAATTTACGTTGTAACGTAGATATAGTACCAGTAGCAGTAACACGTTGATCCTCTCACCCGAAAGGTTCTTTTCTATTATGATACAATATTGATTTTTCTCCGACATTCTTTTTTATCCTCGTTCCGCGCCTGAGATTTAAATCTCCAACGTCCAGTCTCACGTATCTTATAATCTACGCACAGTTACTTGTGTATGCGTTCGTCCGTAAAATTATGATGTCATTTTAAGTGGTCAGTCAATGGGTACAAATTGATACAGAAACGTCAATTGCAGCCATGCTGCCCTGATGTATTGACCCCCATCCTAATATCAGCGAAGCTGAAAATGAAGCTTCCCATACGTGGACATGAAAAATGCAGAATAGATGGCTGCAAGTTTGGTCTTTGCTGTTCTGTGATATTTGCCAAAAATATACTGTGCTGGTACTAGAACTATTTGCAATGGGTATAAATTGGGAATTTCACGACTGAAAAAATGTGCTGAAGTATACATGTACATACATTGTATGCAAAGCTTTTTAAAACTGATCATTTTTGTGAAGAAAGATGGCCCATTGTTTTTGAGAATAGTCCATTGAAGTCCAAGTGGAAGGGGTCATAGTCCCATTGAGCAAGCACTGGGACAATAGAGGAAACTAAATTATCGTATGAAACTTTATTGAATTTGTTAACTGTTTTAAAGATTCTTGTTTTTACTCATCACAAATTGTTGCTCTTTCTAACCAGGCATGCCTAACATACCAGCAAAGTAGAAAGTGATGAAAAGAAAAATCATAACACATTTACATTCATTTGTAGATTTTCCCTCATTTCACCTAAAATAACGGTAAGCCGATGACCGATAAATCCTCCAGATGAAAAATTAATAACCTCCAGATGAGAGGCCAAATCTCCAGATGAAAAATGAAAATCCTCCAGATTTGTGGAGGCAAAAGGTTCACATGTATGATGTCAGTTCATTCCGGAAGGCAATCTTGATTAGTCTTCTTATCATAAACAATCCTGTCGCTGAATGTTCCATAGGAGAGGTTTTCAATTCGCAGTCCACGCGAGTAAGCTGACAGCGTATGAATACCGAAAACATTGATTAGAACGCAGAATAAGTTATAACATACATGTATTTTCTCGTCATAAAAGAAGTCCCCTGTCAGGTTTCTAAGTATAAAATCTGGGGCTTTTTATTACCCGAGTATTGTAAAGTACTATTTCGCTTACGTTGGGTTGCGGGGACAGAAAGCGATTTCGACGTCATACGGTACAGCAGGATGACGCTGTAATGGAAATATTGCGTTTTCGTGCAGAATTTAAATGGCCCTCCATTAAATTTCTCGAATGATGACACGGATTTCAATTTAATATTCTGAAAAAGCACATTCACAATCGAAATGTTATTATTTTCAAACTTGGTGGAAGCTCAAGATGGCCACAAGAAAATTCTCGAACAGGTTAGATGCAGTCCCGGACCGTAGTTTTACCTCCAAATCATTGAATATCTTTAAACGTCCTTTTTTAATTGAACATTTGAGTTCTGATATCGATGTAGCACTTATCAATGTTGCGTTTTGTAAAATTTCATTGAAAAATTCTCATCCGTTTTCGAGTTATGACCAATTAAACATTCCAACGAAAGCACAACTTGCCGATTTAATCGCTGACGAGGGAAATTTGGCGTGACGTTTCATTGGCTGACGTCTGTTTTGTACCATCCAATCAGCGCATTGTTTTGCAACGTCGTTCAGCTTCAAAGGAGAGCGCGACGTTAAACGCCAAAAAGCTAGCGTACCGACCACATCGAGCTCCGTGAATTTTGCGAATTTCTGCGAAATGATGAAGGTTTTGCTCTTCTTTCTTGTATGTATGTCTTCGTTGGACATTGTGGATGACACAGTTCGGTGAGTAGAGACTTTTACTCGCTTGAATAAGTTATTTAAATCAAAATAGGCGGGAAATCAGACGACGGTAGATTTTAACATGGCCGCCATAACGGTTCCATGTACACAAAACGCCTTTGCATATCTTTACTTTTATTTCTTCAGATTGCTTTATTAAGTTATAGTTGCTCTATGAGTATTCTTGTTTACTGATACACTTTTGTCCGATTGCCGAATGTTCAGATACGTAAATCCCGTGTAGCCCCCCCCCCCTTTTCAAAAAACCCTCTTCTCTCATATTTCATGCATTTAGGTATCTTTATATTTAATAGTATGTTAATCCTTGTGATGTCATCATAAATTAATGTTTCAAGATTATTACTCCTTTCCCTTCTTATTTGTACTTCATTAACCCCCCCCCCCCATTCCTCTCGTCTGTAGGCTCCTTCCTCTTCCGGTCGTTGTTTCTCTTCCATCTAGAACTACTTCCGGGTTGCGAAAAATAATATTAATCGACAAACTGGTACCATAGACTGGCACATTTCGAATTTAAATGTTTTTCTTTTCAAGATCCAAAATAAACGGTGGGAGGTGGGATAATCTTTGTACAAAACGCATGTCGGTCCAGGAACTTCATAGTGCGTTTTTCTTTTGAATTTTTCCGTTTTTAATTTTGGCATGTACCTTCCTTTCAGAAGAGCTTTCCCTTGGTACACTTTTTTTACTTTACCTTAGAGTTTGACCCACTTAAAAAAAACCTTTTAACTTGGGCATATCTCTTGAATTGTAACTGATAGGGCTTTCATATTTCACTTGTGCTTTCCTTGTCAAAACAACTTTCCCTTGGTTATAAAAGTTTTGACCTTAATCTTGGAGTTTGACCTATTTTTAAAAAGAGCTTCAAAATGAGGCATAACTTTAAAATGCTGAGTGACAGGGCTATTGCATTTCACATACATGTGTATTTTTTCTCGCAAGAACTCTCCCTTAGTACTTTTTTTTTTACAATTTGACCATATATTTTTTTTCAATTTAACCTTGGGCCTAACTTTTCAATATTAAATGATGGAGCTTTCATATTTCACATGTGCATTTCTTGTCACAAGACTTTTCCCCTGGTACCACAATTTCTGACCTTGACTTTTGAGTCTGACCTACTTTTAAAACTCTTTAACCTTGGATATAACTTTTCAATAAGTGAACACTTTTGAATGAAAAGTGATGTCTTTTATTTTTCACATGAGCAATCCTTGCCAAAAGACTTTTCCCTTGGTACCACAATTTCTGATCTTGACTTTCGAGTTTGGTCTACTTTTAAAAACCTTTAACCTTGGACATAACTTTTCCCTTGGTACCGGTACCACAATTTCTGACTTTAACCTTGAGCATATTGTTACTTTAAAATGGTAAGTGAAAGAGCTTTCAAATTTCTTATGTGTGACAAGACATTCCTCATTGGTACAAAAATGTATTGACCTTGTGACCTTGACTTGCAGTTTGACCTACTTTAAAAAAAAACTTCAATCTATAACATAACTTTAGAATGGTAAGTGATAGGGCATTCATATTTCATATGTGTATTCCTTCTAAAAAGGTATTTCCATTAGTACCAAAAATGTTTTGACCTCCTGACCTTGATCTACTTTCCAAAACTTTATTCGAAAGAATAGCTTTTGAATGACAGGCAATACAGCTTTCGCATTTCACATGTGTATTTCTTGTGGTGAGACCTTTTCATTGGTAAAAAAAAAAGTTTGACCTCGTTCCCTTGGCCTTGGAGTTTGATCTATGACCTTGGAGTTTGGATTACTTTTCAAACATTTTTTCTTTGGCATATCTTTTGAATGGTAGGCAATAAGGCTTTCACATGTGAATTCCTTTGACATGACCCTTCCATTGGTAAGAAACGTTAAATCTTGTTCCTTTGACCTTGCAGTTTGTCCTAGTTTTCAAATACTTTATCCTTGGGCATAACTTTTGAATGATAAATGGGCTTTCATATTTCACATGTGTATTCCTTCCATAGGTACCAAACTTTTTGCCCTGTGACCTAAGTTGTTGTACAGTAATTATACATGAGTTATATAATAAAAACTTGGGGATAGTGGTGGGATATGTAAGTATTTCTGTAAAGACAAATACCCAATAGCGGGGGACCACAATTCCTTGAATTAGATTTTTTTAAAATTTGTTTTTTACTTTACTCTTTGACATACTTTAACTTAACATAAGTTGAATATGGGTTTCACATAAACTTCCTTGTTTATTCCTTGTGACAGGGATGTTTTATCATTATACAAATATGGACTTGGTCGAGGTCATTATGTCATTATAATGACCCGATGAGAGTTGTAATATTGACCGAGGCCGAAGGCCGAGGTCAATATTACAAATCTCATCGGGTCATTATAATGACATAATGACCGAGACCAAGTCCTTATTTGTTATATTATGTAACGAATGTAAGACTACATATGATTAAAATAATGATTCAAATCGATTTAAACACATAATCTTTAATTACGAAATTAATAATTAATTGCACTTTTTTTCTGAAAAGTGTATTTAAACTTTTAGAATTAAACAGAATAACTATCTTAATTTTTATCGTAAATACTGAAATCAGGACAAATACCACACCGAGTCATTATCTTCCGTCAGCGGTCATTATCGGAAAATAATGACTCGCGCTCCAGCCAATCAGAATCGACGTTACATCATGGTTATATAATATTATAAATGAATTTCAATATTTTTTTTCAGGTCAAAGATGCATGGCTATATAGACATGCTACATAAAGACCTGAAACTAGAACTCTCTGTGTTCACTTATCAGGATGACTTGGTGAGTGCCTCCCTCATTCTATTGTATATACATTGTACATGTAATATTACTATGAGCCTATGTATGTTGCTTCTATTTTCTATTTTCCTATAATATTTGTTTCCTCCTATTAAAAGTGACTTTAAGTCATGTATATTACAAGGCATACATGTATGTGTATAGTTTTTGGTCTGTCCATCTGTTTGTCTGTAGACATAAAAAAAATTGTTTAATATATGACTCCATTTTGCTTATGACGCAAGGCTAAACATCACAAATTTTCAAGGACAGGCATCAAAGGTCAATGATCAAATAAGGTAAAAAAAAATCACCAAGATGGCATATTTCTCAAAGAGAATGAATAAAATCTGGTACAAAGACTGCTACTTTTGTTAGGAAAGCTCTGAGTTATGAAATCATGCAAATCTTTACAGTAGTTTAAAACTTCTTGGACCAATGATGTAGGATAAAATGATACCAGTTCAGGATAGTGGTTCACTTGTACATAATGTAAATTGTTCATATATTATGTGACCTTGAACTTTGTGTTTGACCTTCCATTAAAATTAGTCAATGTGGTATTTTAATATTTCATATTATCACTATACCTTTCTTTTGGCACCAAAATTTCCATCCTGTAGACAACCTACTCACCTTCATCACTGCACAAAACTTCAGTAATATATGAAAAAATATTCATATTTCAAATCTACGAGATGCCTTGTGTTAGACCTTGTCATTTCCTTTTCTTTTGACCTTGACCTACATAATCAAACTTTCACATTGGGCAAAATTTCTTCTGGCAAGCTTTCAAATTTCATATCCAAATTCTCTGGACAATCTTTACTTAATGACCATGAACATGATATTCCCTTAGAATAAAGCTGTAACTCCTTAACTGATACTGCCGCTCAGGGCATCAGTGTTTCACGACCAATTCTTAATCTTTCCTTCATCCATTCTCACTTTCCCTTTACTATCTTTCTCTCAGCACCAAGAGTACAGTGCCATACTGTCCTTGCTCTCCGCTCTGAGAATCATTCTGACCTCGTTTACCGATAAGTTACTGACCATAATGACCTCGATTACCGATATGTTACCGACCATTCAGTCATCGATTACCAATATGTTACCGACACCAGCCATTTCCGTAACAGTGCTGGTCGTAACAGCATTCTGTGTGATGTTCTATCTCATTCTTCAGTTCCGCAGAGGTAAAACATCGTCGTGTTCGTGATTTATTAAGATTTTGCTTTTTCTGGGTTTTACGCGTTCGTGGCTTGAATTTCTGAAAATAATACTTATTCTTATTAATATCTGATATGATAATTTTACTTTTAGCTGCTATCAATAATACAAAGTGAAATTATCTATTATTACAGAATTGACCACCATGCGCCAAGAAATGAACAATGCTGCTAACGGTACATTATTTTTTTAAAACGTTTTGAACAAATACATTACACTTTTAAAATGCTTGCTACAAATCTTATTACAGGATGCAATTCATATCACTTTTATAATTATATCTTTATGATTTTATTTCATTTCACAGGTCGTTCATACCTGGAACAAAGGCTCCATGAATCGCAGGAAGGTATAGTTAGTTTTTAAAATTCAATTTTGTTGAAAAACATGTACTTTGTTGGGATAATTGTTACACACTGTTTCAAACAATGTAAGCTGTTTATAAACAGCTCATAATGAGAAAGCAACCACTTAATCTTTCAATGAAAAGTTTGGGGGGGGGGGGGGTGGCATCATAGATAAAAAGTTTATGTATTTTTCTTTCCAAATTGGAGCAAGAATATATTCTTTGAGAATATTCCTCCCTTCTCTTACTTCAAAAGTCAAATTTCATATATTGAGTTTTATTCATTCATTTTATTAATCTAAATGAATCTTATCTTTTTATTTCAGTCAACCAATTTCTGCTGGACTCTATGAACAAAATGAGAGATGACATTGCCTCCCTTCCACGCCCTACTACTCCAGTACCATTTGACCCAGAACGTAAGTTATCTTACAAGAAAATAGCAAAATTAATAGATGAATCACAATTGTGGAAACTAGTACATTTTGTACTTGCCATACTTGGTATTAGCATTACAAAGTATATCAATCTGCCAGTAATTGAAAGCATATACATGTACATGTGTGTATGGTACTACATGTATTTTCTACAATTTAGGCTTACTAGACCGACCCTTCTAAATTTAAAAATTCATGACCTCAAAAAACATTTTTGCTGTTTGATGGAGGTTCAAAGGTATAACACTGAGATGTCAAGAAATTCAGCATTTTGTGTCCCTCAACTGGAAGGGTAAATTATCGATAACCTTGATGGTTTGTTATCTGAAAATTTATTTGACATTTTAAAGTTCCGGAATTTCAATTTGTTTTGCAGCATATAGAGCTGAGTACTGGGATCAGTACAGATACTTGTATGGACTCATCAATGAGAAAAGTGAGGCAATTGAAGGAATGATGAAAGAGCACTACTACATACATTGTAAGTGTCTGTCTGTCTGTTGGTCTGTCCTTTTCCATTAATAAGTTTTTTGCCTCTGTCTGTTGGTTGGCCTGTTTGCTAGATTGATGACTAACTTTTCAAATTCACTCCCCCAACTTACTATAAATCCATTTTCTTATGATGCGGGTAAAATGCCATGCTTAAGGTCACAAGAAACATATAATATTATCAAGAGCAAAGTCTCATTACCATAAATGTTTATGTAAATAAACCAAAACTCTGGTCACTATCTTTGTCAAAAGAGCATTGCATATTTCAGTGTTGAATATGGAACTCAACATGTCTGCATCAATAATGGTTACTTTAAACGTTTTCTTCGCATTGGTGTTATTTTTGTGCATTTCACAAATCAATGGATTTCGCAAAAAATTCCCCCAAACGAAAATAACGGTTAACCCTGCTGTATTCTTACAAAGAAACAGATGTTGATATTGCAAATACATCCCCCAAGTGTAAAGTCTTGATATTGCAAATACATCCCCCAAGTGTATAGTCTTGATATTGCAAATACATCCCCCAAGTGTAAAGTCTTGATATTGCAAATACATCCCCCAAGCGTAAAGTCTTGATATTGCAAATACATCCCCAAGTGTAAAGTCTTGATATTGCAAATATATCCCCCAAGCGTAAAGTCTTGATATTGCAAATATATCCCCCAAGTGTAAAGTCTTGATATTGCAAATACATCCCCCAAGCATAAAGTCTTGATATTGCAAATATATATCCCCCAAGTGTAAAGTCTTCATATTGCAAATATATCCCCAAGCATGAGGTCTTCATATTGCAAATATATCCCCCAAACGTAGTCTTGATAATGCAAATACATCCCCAAAGCGTAAAGTCTTGATATTATAACTGCAAAATTTTCTCCAAGCAAAAATAATCTACAGTACTTTAAAATATGATGTCACTTTTAGAGACAATCTCCAGCGCATGTATCAAATTTCAATTTCACTTCTCTTTACATGGAAAACACACTAAAACCAAATCCTTTACTCTGACAAGATATCTAAAACGTTATTTTCCTTTCCAGACAATGCCTACTATCACTTGCGGTACGACATTGACTTCCTGATGTCACAGTATTACAGGGGTCAAAAAGGTCAGATATGAATTATTATTTTCTCAACAAAAAGAAATTCACATTATACTAATCCTTCTTGTATTCAAATACATTCTACCTTTTAACTTCAATTTATACCGTTGTCTGTGAAAGCATAGCAACTTTGTTCATCTGTTGCACGAGACTTGGTGGGTATGTCAATATACAAGATTACAACTACAGCGTGTGTGGCCTGTCCGTTCTGATTTTTGCATTTAGTCTCCTACCTTAATCATTGTTCAAAACTTGGGCAAATTTTCTGTCCAAGTAGATTGATGACGTCAAAACAATGAATACAACAATCAAAGAGTGCGCGAATAATCTTGGTTAGAATAATTTGCGATCTTCCATATTGTAATGTGATATAGCATATTATAAAGGTCAAAACCACTCTTAGACTACACTAGGCATTTGACTTAACATTTCTACAATATCATTTTATACTTTGCAGAATCAGTAGATATGGTCACTCAAACTTCTCAGCTGAATGTTGTTCCACACAGTATGTATTTACTCAAGTCAGAATATTAAACCAACATTATTTCAAAATTTTCTAAAATCTTTAAATCAGATATTTTAATTCAAAACCACCATAAAATTTTAAGTAAACGAGGAATTTTAAAGTATGATCCGTCTATACCTTGACTGAATTACTGATTTCACAGTATATCAAAAATTTTATTAAAATTTTATTTGTACTTTCAGGTGTTTTGAGAACCTCTAAGGACAGCAGTACAAGCAAAAAGAGTGTGCATTTCATCTGAACATTGAAAAAAAACTCTGTGGCATATCATATATCATAATGCCAAGACTACAAACTGACACTATATGTGTGAAAGGGGGGGGGGGGGGAGGGGTTGTGTTGAATATGGTACTCAAAAAGATAGCATTTCTTGGAAAATAGCCACAAGCTTTATGGTGTAGAAGGAAACAGTGATTTAATAAAAATTGCTGGCATGTTCTTATACATGTACTTTATCATTTTGTTTATTTCCATTTTAAATCTCATTTTAGTTAATTATCAGTCAGCAACCTTATTATTCAGTTAACAATCTAATTTAGTTGTGTTCTTATTTTCTTCCTCTACATCTTTATTAAATTATACAATGAAAATATGGAAACATCTGTTTTTAGAAATTTCAAACTTATTTAGTTTATTTTTTTTCATTTTGTCATTAAACATTTTTGTATCACAAATTTCATTGTTTTATTTTCCTGTTCATTTATTTACATTCCTCTTTCTGTTGTATGTTTATTTTCCTGTTCATTTATTTACATTTATCTTTTTGCTGTATGTTTTATTTTCCTGTTCATCTATTTACATTCATCTTTCTGCTGTATTTTTTATTTCCCTGTTCATTTATTTACATTCATCTTTCTGTTGTATATTTTATTTTCCTGTTCATTTATTTACATTCCTCTTTCTGCTGTATTTTTTATTTTCCTGTTCATTTATTTACATTCATCTTTCTGCTGTATTTTTTATTTCCCTGTTCATTTATTTACATTCCTCTTTCTGCTGTAATTTTTATTTTCCTGTTCATTTATTTACATTCCTCTTTCTGCTGTATTTTTTATTTTCCTGTTCATTTATTTACATTCCTCTTTCTGCTGTATTTTTTATTTTCCTGTTCATTTATTTACATTAATCTTTCTGCTGTATGTTTTATTTTCCTGTTCATTTATTTACATTCCTCTTTCTGCTGTATTTTTTATTTTCCTGTTCATTTATTTACATTCCTCTTTCTGCTGTATGTTTTATTTTCCAGTTCATTTATTTACATTCCTCTTTCTGCTGTATTTTTTATTTTCCTGTTCATTTATTTTGAAAGATTCTCAGCTGAGAAAATCTCTATGCTGATATGAGGTTAAGGAAATACTCAATTTGAGGAATCATCACCAATTAAGCATTTCTTGCTGGTTATCAATTCAACACATCCCCTTGGATATCAGCTGTGCATTTCAACTTCACATTTTGTATATAATCAAATCTTGTAAATAAACAATTTTTTCTAAACATCATGTGTTGATGATTTTTTTATCATTTCAATGTTAGACTAGTACTGTATGTGTACTTATTTTAGCGCAAGGAAACTGAACTAGGGGAAACAGGGCAAAAATGGGCAAATTAGCATATTGGTGTAATCATAAATGAGTGCACTTAACCTATTTTCCACAGTAATCTATAAGAGTAAATTGATTCAACACAGTTTACCTAAATGCAGTCTTAGCAGAGTTTACTCCCATAAAATATGAATCCCGCTAAAATTAGAAAACATACAGTATCTATAAGTTTGGTAAATTCCATTCAGTGGTTATGTATCAGAGTTTGGCTATATGGATCCGATAAAAGAATCATGAAACTTGAAATTTGATGCAGTAACTCATAGTCAAAAATGTGGTGGCCATTATGAGCCCTTCCAGCCATACGACATGTGTACGTATTTTATCATGATTCATACATGTACATGTACAAAATTCATTTCAATGGAATACATATGCACAAGCAATGTATTCCCTGAGATGAAACTATTGAAAGGAATGTGTTGCATTCTGAATTGTAAACGCTCATGACGTCACAATTCATAAACTCAACAGAAACAAGCTGCAATGGCTGTTCTAAGCCGCAAAATGATCCTGCGTTGACCTAAATCTTAACGTCACCTGTTTACCCGAAAACGTGATTTCAGAAAACAAGAATGAAACTGACAATTGTGGTGCATATATATAGAATAAATGTCATAATTTGTATTTTGTTACAGGTATGAAACAGACAGCAAGTGCTTTTATTGCATCAAATGGGCTAACACGCATTACGTGTACGATAAATGCACTTGCTGTGTTTTCATATCTGTAACAGAGCACAAATAAAGACACTTATTTTCTATTAGTGCATTCATAAGTGAGCTAATTCATGGCTAGAGTCACATCAATATTTGTAATGAATTGTGACAGAATAAAATCATGTAAATTACTTAGATTCCTGATATTGGGCTTGCACTAAAATAAGTACACACACTAAGTGTTCATTGGTGCACTAGGCTGAGGAACGTTTTAGGTAGAAAAATAAAACTTCACAGAGAACATTGCGCACTTGCTTCTTATAAGGTTTAGTGAAATTCTATCCATTGGTTTCAGACAATGGCATTGTTACAAGTTGATGACAGACAGACTGACATTAGACGAATGGCTAGTGGCTTTGACAATAGCTCATATTAAAGCTTCAGCTCAAGTGAGCCTAAAAACAATTATTTATATGTATACCATTCACTCAGCCCTTCAGAAAAGATGACAGGGTTGAAATATCTAAAATACTCTAAAACAACTTTGCAAATTCGACATCAAAACAATCTAATATGACCTGAGATTTTCTCCCTATACATGTATGTACTATAGAACTAGCCTGATGTAAAATCTCCAACAAACTTCGAGTCCGCTAAGGCCATACAAAATTAATGTTTAGTTTGACGGGCACTTTTTTAGAAATAAAAGTGAGGGAGGCAGGTTTTTTTTTTTTTTTTTTTGCAAACGTGAAATATGATGAATGTACATTTTTTGTAATTTATCTTTAACCAAATTTCTAATTCAAGTGTTTTGATGCTGAAAATACATTAAAACTTAAGTATAGTATGAAGTGGTAATGTTTAGTACATTGATTAACAAGATAACCCATAACAAGATAACCCAACGTCTTCCTGTAATATACTTATTGCATTTCCAAACCTGAAGTTTGCTAGATATTCTGTGATTTGGTCACACTTATTATATGTATCATATGACAGACGATGTCCTATGGCAGACCAGTATGAAGATGTAAACTAAATACATGTATGGTGTACATCTTATTTATGCTAAAAAGGATCACCAATCTCTAACCGTTGCCCTGTGTAAGGTTAAAACTTCAAATGACGTTAACATTTTGTGAACTATTTTCAGGTGCAACTAAGTGAGTGAAACTCGTTGTTGCTCAGTGCTTAGACCGAAAATTTGACCCTTGTCATCGGCAAAAGAGTAGGGAAAATACAAAGAAACATGTCCAGGGATTGGGATGGCCCATTCTGATAGAAAATGGCCCATAAAATCGGCAGCTCGCTGCGCCCTGGTGCCATTATTCTACGGCGTCCATTTTTTGTTTTTTAAATCTATTAAAAGTTCTGTTCTCGTATCTACGTTGTAACGTAGATCTACACCAGGAGCAGTAATACAGAGATCACAGCTTTCTGTACATGGCCAGTCAGAACTCTAAGGCACAAAATTCTTCTGTTCACTGACAATTGAAAGGTCCTTTGCTATTTTGATACAATATTGATTTTTCTCCGACATCTGCGCCTGAGATTTAGATCTCGACGTCCACTTACGTATCTTATCTACGTTAAGGTACTTGTGTATGCGTTCGTCCGTAAAATTGTCATGTCATTTTTTAAAAGTGGTCAGTCAATGGGTACAAATTGATGTAATAAAATTTGTACAAAATGTCTTCCCTAATATCAACAAAGCTGAAAATGAAGCTGCCCATCCGTGGACACAAAAAATTCAGGAAAGGTTGCTGAAAGTTTGGTCTTGGCTGTTCTGTGATCCATGCAAAAAATGTACTGTAAATTATTCATTGGAAATGGTCAAATTGGGAATCTCGCGACAAAAAAATGTGCTAACGTCTGATGCATAATGCATGCATGTGCATAGCTTTTCGAAAATTGATCATTTTTGGAATGGCCCTTTCGTGAGGAAAGATGGCCCATTGTTTTTGAGAATGGCCCATTAAAGTCCAAGTGGAAGTGACAGTCGTCCCATTGAGCAAGTTTGCCTTCCCGATCACAGCATGTCTGACAATTTAATTTGAATTTTAACAACGATTACACAAGGGTATCCTGATCGATTCGTCATCCCTTTTCACTGTCGGACTTGACCAAGTTGTTTACAAATTTGAATTTCTATCGTTCGGAAATTTTGAAGTATCTGCGATGTGCTTAGGGTTTAGTTGACAAGTTTATCCGAATCGAAATTAGGATCGTTTAGTATGTCTGCCCCTTCCCTCGATCCCGTCACCGGCGTTCCCGGCTGATCAATCTGACGTAAACTGTGAGTTCTAAACAAAAACGTTTTCAAAATCTAATAAATTAGATAATTTAATAAAGAATAATGCTCTTGCAGATTATCACAACAGAGTCAAGTATCATTTTACGTTACGTTACCTGGTCCGTGATATGGAATATACGCGTGGTCGCGATTACCGTACAAACAACAATTAAATACGGCAGCTCGGGTAGATAATACTATTTTATGTAAACAAGTATTGAGTTACAGCTTTCCAATTTATATATTTAGTGAAGTAAAGCATATGTAAACAAACAATTTGTATTAGCAATTGACTACTTTAAAATTATGGTAAAACACGCGATAAAAATCGGAAATGCGGCGGGTTTTTAGGCAATGCGGCGGTGCCCGTCAAACGAAATCTTAATTTTTTTTGGCCTAAGCTCCACCAACTTTAGTCTGCTGAACAATATTAGAATAAAAATAAAGCCTGTGTTTGTGAAACACGAATGCTTCCGGTGGCATCTTTGTTAGTATGAACACTATTTTCTGTTAAGTACATGTATGTGAGGTCACTGGGTTAAAAGGTCAAAGGTCAAGGTCACGAGGTCAAAAATTTTGGTATCAATGGAAAGGTCTTGTCACAAGGAATACACATGTGAAATATGAAAGCCCTATCACTTCCCATTCAAAAGTTATGTCCAATGTTAAAGTTTTTCGGACAAACAGACAGACAAACAGACAAACATACGGACAGGCCAAAAACTATATGCCCCCAAATCTTTGATTCCGGGGGCATAATAACAACTAGCAAGCCTTGGTTCATTGTCCAGTAATTCCCCGAGTCGCATGAACCAATCAAATCATCGCCTCATTGCTTTGTGGCTCAGTGATAATTTGATTGGTTCAAGTGACTCAGGGAATTACTGGACAATAAACCACGGCTAGCTAGTTGTTATTTCTTTAAAAACAGCAACTTTTGTGTCTACAAAATTTACCAAAAAGAGATATTTCTTTTACATGAAAGAGTCTTCTTAATTCAAACTTACTCTATGAATATTTTCTACACATTGAGATATCTCAGTGTCTGTGACAATAACTCTGCCAACTGGTTTTGCATCTGTAAACAATAGAATATAAACTTTATTCTTTATAGAAGTTTGAAATAAATTAGGGAGGAATGTGACATTAATTGAGGAATTTATCATTTTAATTGATGGTACAAAATATGAAGCTCTCTTTCAAGGTACAAACAGTGTATTGATTGTTGTAAAATTCTTTTGTGGAAACATATCTATTAATTGAATACATGGTCCAGTGAAAAAAAATCTTAAAACATTAAGTCTAATGATGTAACAATGCCATTTTTGTACCTCATATGATGCAAATTTCAAATTACTATGACTAAATTATGAACATTAGATCCTTGAATTCTGTTTTGATATTTTTTTAAAATCTCTTCTCTGAATGACCTTGAACTTAAAGATATTACTTTGATGACTCATTATCTGATGAAAAAATGATATACATGTAGATCAATAAATGAGAAACTTTATATACTATACCAGTGACACGAGTACACCTCATCAATGGTTCTATTATTGGGTCAATAACCAGTTCTTTGGTCAGCAGAAAATTCTGTGATGCCATATAAGAAATGGTAGTACAAGCTACACGCAGAAAATCCCTGGCTACTGTCTTTTCTTGAATGTTAAGTAATTCAAAAATCTGAAAAACAAGATAAATAAGTTGGGAAACACTTTGCTCATGTCAGCAGCTACCTATATGCTCATGTTACATTGTTAACATATACATGTATTAATTAATTAATTAATAAATGACAAGAGCACACATGTACATGCAGATGGCAATATTGGGTACATGTAATTGAAATAAAATGCTAAATCTGCTCATAGAATCCCACAATTATAAGTGTACATACACTACTTGCTGTTTATAGATCAAAAAGGCATTCTTTTTGTGAGGTTCAATTCTTTTCAGATATCACTCTGCACATAAAATTAATGGAAAGTTGTGTTGCATAAATATTTTTCTTCTTCATTCCTATAGTTTTACATGGAACATACCAAGTCAGATGAAGATAGAATACCTGAGGTGTTATCTGTCTGTAGTATTCCCCCATGGATGTTTGTTGCATGGGACAACAAGCTATCACCTTGGCGACGGCATCACATTTCCTCCAATCAGAGAGCTTACTGGTTGATGTGCCACCTTCATAATTAAAAAATGTACATTTGTATAATAAAGTGTACATCAAGTTACTTCAGTTGACAAAATATGATAGATGAATTTTCTACTTAAATAATATAAAAAAGAAGATAAAGAAAAAAGAAATGTTAAATTCCCTACCAGAGACGTCTGCTAGCATCCCTTGAACAACATTCAGAACGCCTTTGGGTTTTATCAATATATCAGTGAGGAGTCGACCACAAGTCTTTCTCAACCATGTGGGTGCTCTCTGGAGTATAGGTTTCCCTGCAGGTCCCATCTGAAACAAACAAAAATTAGCCCCCTTAAACATTTTTCATTTTGACATTGTTTACTGTTTTGTTGATACTTTATCATTCTTTCCCACATATCATAAATCAGTGAAGCAAGGTTCAGGATTACAATGAAGGTTTAATATTAAGCTGATACAATTACCTTATTCTGATTTTTTTTTTGCAGAGACAACTTACTATATCTACTGAAAATGATTTTGTTTGAAAATGTCATTTTAGCAGCATAATTCAATTCTATATGTGATAATTATCATTATCAGCCTTAATGGTTACCATGGTTACCTTAGGTCCAGGTCCAGCTTGAAGAACCAGCAGCTCCCTCACAAGTAAAGGGGGTCTAACTCTTTGTAGTAAATCAGCAAGTAACGTCTTACAAAGGTCAAGGTTAATGTCTGGCTGAGATGAGGATTTATTTACAAACTCGCTTGATTCTCCTACGACAGAACTACTACTTCCTGCATTCTCAGGTCTCACATTATGAGGTTGTTCTGACACAGTACTGCCAACCTCTTTTTGTCGCACACCCTCAACATCACCTCCAACACAGCTTTCCTGATCCATTTCCTCTGCGACCTCAACATCAGTTTTTTTTACAGAAATATGTTTGCATGATTCTACACCTTTCACATCTGTATCATTTCCATCAAGACTTTGTTTCAAATTCTCTGATTGTTCAACTCCTCTATTTGGAAGATTTTTAGACTTGCTTTTAACGGCATCAAACGTATGAACAAGTTGCAGTAGCATGGCAAGTAGATCATTCAAATGCCTGGAAAGTATCAGAGATCCAAGGGAGGGGCTCTCTACGCATGCCATTAAAACTTTCGCGGCCATAAACAGGCAAGCATTTTTCACATCCTCGTCCGTTTCTTCACCACTCGTTGATACTAATTTTCCAAATTCTGACCTTCTCTCAATTGGTACCCCCACACCTGGATTTAAGTTTGGACAAATAGCCAAGATGACAACAAACTGTAGCGTTGTCTGAATGGTCTTTTGTTGTCCCATCCCTAGGGTGTCAGGAGAAAGGGGCGGGGCCTGGGAGGGCTTAAGGTCACCTCTCTCTTGATTACTTTCTGAAAACGCTTTCATGCTTACTTCTAAAGTCTTGTGTAGGACATACAAAGCTGTCAGACATTTCTTGACAAAAATCCATTTAATTGAATCCAGCTTGCTCTCTCTAAATAGTAATGCTTCACTCTCTGTAAGTTTTTGCTTTACTCCCTCAAACTTTGGCTTGCCTAGCTCCTCTAAAAATCTTTCTGTGTTTTTCTCTAGAAGTTTTTCAAAGTTGAAAGAATCCATAGATTTCTCTGAAAAAAAAAAAAAAGATTTAGTAAAAACGTTGTGCAAATGATCTGCAAGTCTTAAAATATTTTTTTTTTACAAATCACATCCTTACGCCAATCTAAGTTGGTATGTCTCTGAATATTACAATTAATGGTTTGCCAAATGTCCGATTTTGCACCTACTGGCGGACTTTTACATTAAGACGTCATAATAAATGCCCCGCGCATCAAACGCTTTGACAAGCCATTAGATTGTCATGTTGTGATGCATAACCTCACCAACAGTAATGATGCTGGAGATTCAGCAATCCCTCAATAGACCACTTGCCGTAATTCATAATGGCTGACAAATTGACGTAAAATGTCTGAGGTGGACAATCTTTGTGCTCTTTTTCATCGTTGTTTCTCATTGCAATTACGTCTTTTCTTAGTGACGTCATTATGAAAAACAATGCCAAAGGATGTTGACTCGGACACTTTGAGCTCTCCAAGAAGATCTCAAAATAGTCTATTGACAGAGGACATTCTACAAGGTTTTACCTAAGACTACTAACATAGATCTTTATGAGATATAGGAGCAATACTACATTACATACCACCTTGTATAGATGTCTTTGGGGTATCAGGAGACACTAGCAGTTGTAAGAGAGAGATTATCTCCCCTGGCTGCCCTTTATTAGACATGTTGAGATAATTTCCAAATCCTTCAATTGAAAATTTCTACAAAAGAAAACAGTACATACATGTCAATTGGATTAGAAAATTATATCAACCGACCATTTTCATATTACCACTAGACTTGCTTTAGAGGCACACCAAGACCCAACATGACGACTTTTGACCCTATCTCTTACTGTGACGTCATAGATGTTACAACGTCAGTGAGAAATAACGTCAAAATTTGTCACATCAGGTCTTAGTGTGCTCAAAATGCAAGAGTACTGCAGTAATATAAAATTTTCTACTGATCATCATTATAATAAGTCACAAGAAAAATAATAAAGGAAAACCTTAATCACTTTTGATATACAATAGTTTTGACATCTATCCTTACTGAGTAAAAACTTGCAGAGTAAGTTTACTAAATTTGATCAAGTTTGGTTGTGAAATATGTCCTACATTAATGGAGATTTTGATACAAACCAATTAGTGACCTTGATGAATGGTATGAACTGGGCATTTATTTCTTTACAACATAACCAAGAAGAGTAATATGTTAGAACCGAAAGAGGAGAGATTTATGTCTACATTACTTACTCCTCTATATTAATTACATACAGGTCTGTCGACTTTGAAATTCTCAGAAGAAAGAGATCTCCCTCCTTAACAGTTGAAAAAGAGGGAGATTATTTGTCAACCAAGTTCGCATCACTTATCATGATCAATTGCGACATTTGGAAGGAACCATCTTTCAAACAATTTCACTGAATGCTAACCTTCTAAGTCTAAGAAAATGTACGACAAGGACTACAATATGATGCATACCCATTTAATCATTGTACTTGGTGAACACTTTGCTGAAAGCATTGTCATTTATGCATTTTCATATAAAAAAAAATCAATACTATTTACTCTTTTTCATGGGAAAAATGATAAGAAGGAGATGAAGCCCTAGGAATGATAAGAAGGAGTTGAAATACAAAAGAGGGAGAGATGACTGGTATACATCACATCTGTAAGATTTGAAGTTTTACCGAACCTCTGATAAGAATGCTGAAAATCCCGAAAAGAGACAGGTTAAGGTTCCAATATACAGTTTTAGTTTCGTATTCGAAGAAATGGCAGGGACAATTTTTTTATTTCTAAGTGTTGAGACTTGAATTTTTTGTAGTAAGCACAGTTAATGAAAAAACTTGGAATTTTGGGGTTTATATGAGTTTGGAAGGATGTGAAGAAGAGAACTGGACATCAATTTTAGCCATTGGTCCATATAGTAAACAGCGATAGGAGACAAAGGCGAAGCGAGTACCGCGCGTCCTGGGCTCCTGATGCCGGTAGTGCCGGAGGGGTGTTTCGTACTCTTTCGGATATATCTGAAAATCCAGATGTTGAAAATTCAAATAATTTTTCATGATAAAAGCTACTGATGTTCTCTTTCAATTCAGTATTAAATGATGTAGATAATGTTTTGAGAACAATGCTGTATTGACCTCACTACTTGGGCTACTGCATCCATTGAACGCAAGCGCTCGACTGCCATTTTCACATCGTTTGATACTTATTAACGATTAAACGGTAAATCTGGATGCAATGATTTTCACATGTTTTGTAGGTCTAGATGTATTGATTGTACTAAGGTCTGGTTGATAAAGTTATGTAGACTACTTTAAAAGTCTAATGACTTCAACTTTAGCATGACGCGCATACATTTTGCGCTTTCGGAACAGTGCGCGAAAACTGTATATTGGAACCTAAATAATCATGGTCATGTGAAGACAGGAGTACTTATTTCATTCCATGTCAAGTCAAAATATACCATTACTAGCTTCTGAGCAAGTCATCCTCATAAATATGATAATATATGATTAGAATCGGTCATTGGTACTGGGTAAATTTGTTACTATCATAATCTCTAGCACTATCCCACAGGCACTTATAAAGCCATGCAATGCGCAACCCCCTCCCCCTTTCCAATTACAGACCCTCTTACAGTTGTCTGTTGTACTGAATTTGAAGCTCAGTACATCTAAATAAAACAATTATGCACAATGTAATTTTGTACCCCAGAGCTGAGTTTAAAATTCAGTACTGCAAATAATGTGAAATTGTCTATAGACCCTTTCACGATAAGGTTTACTTGGATCAATTCTGTCTCTTCAAATGGTAATTTTTCCACTCAAAACAATCGAATGACGTCATACCGCTCTAAGCCGTGGCATGCACTGCTGCACTATGACATCATTTTATTGAGTGGAAAAAGTACCATATAAAGAGATCAAAGCGAACCTTATTGTGAAAGGGTCCATTGGGGAACAAGAGTTGGGGCCAGAGACTGAGAGAGAGGGCATGGTCACTCAATAAGTGCCTGTGACACCAAAGTAAAAAGACATTGAGGGCAAGGTTAATATTCATTTGCATATCTAGAGACTGAGAGAAGCAGCAAAATATGTATAGGAAAACAATTTCACCGTTTTAGAGTTATTATTGTATCACGCATGATCAATTCCTATGTCATTTACTTGTCTCTGACTTCTACTGAAATAAAGAACATTCATGAAAAGTAATCAAACCCATTAATCTGTTAATTCATGCTGTACCAGGGATTTTTTTTGCCCCTTTTTGGGGCCGTTATTCGGCCCCATTCCCAATGAAAAATAGTATCTTTTTTTCCCAATTGTGACTCTAAAATTTCCCAATTTCATTCAGATGGAATTATCAGCGAAAATAGTGAAAATAACTGATTCAAAAGTAGCAAATTTACTAATTATTTGCCATATTGTTGTAAGCATAAGAAATTAAATCATATTTAAAGAAAATTATATGATTAAACATTCAATTCTTAACTTTTGATTGTATAAACTGTCATTTTACTTTTACTTTGAAATTTAGTACTTCCCAAATATTCCCAAATGTCGTTAATTTTCCCAATTGCAAGGGCCCCGACCCCATTCCCAAATTACTGAAAAAAATCACTGTGTACAGAATGATGTAAACGGCGCGTGGTCCTACTTTCGCTTTCAAAGACCGGGTTATTAAAACCATACCCGGTTAAGATTTTATGCAACGCGTTTAGATTTCCTTCAAATTAAAAATCGCATGCTTTTTCGAAATCATGTCAAAATTCAAGAAAAAGAGCAAATCTGAGGGAAAATCTAACAAAGATCGTGTGCCAAATGAAACTATTAATTATTATGATCGTGTTAGTCAAACATTTGATGACTTTAGTTCCGAGGACGAGAAAGGTACACAATAAAATTTTAGCTAACTCACCGTAGGCACTGAAATGGATATTTATAGTATTTTAAGGGGTTCATGACACACTTTTATACAAAATATTGCAGTATAAGAATACATTTTGTGGTTCATATAAACTCCAAGTGAGTCCAGTAAGATTTTGTGTTGATTACCTGTCATAAATGTAGTTATAGCGCAACGATGACACTATTTTCTTTTTCGGTTATTTCCTGTCTTTGTTGCAGTTGATTTCTGCATATATTCTGTCTGAGATGGACCGAGTTTCAGGCAAGATTACGCCAGGTTTTTAGACATAAATTCCACATGAATTGTTGAAATTGATCTGCCCTGTGCACCTTAAATTTGACATTTTATTGACTGACAGCTTCTTTCCCTTTCTTGTGCCATGCTGTAGAACTGATGTTATAGGCAGATTGATTTCAATGATTCACGTGGAATTTATGTCTCAACACCCGAGGTAAACATGCCTGAAAATAGCGTCTGCGTTGCACTGTAACCACAACTCATGAATGATGATGCGGGCAAATCTGATCATGTACATATATTGTGGAGACCTTTGGGGTGCCTCTTAGCCCATTCTATTACTGAAGGGGCGGAGTACTACCCCATTTCAATTCATGCCCACCTCTATTTCTGATGTACAAAAAATGTATGAAGGAGGGTTGTATGGTTATGCACTTCTTGGATGGTCCGTATTTTCAAAGGCTTTTATAAATATAAGGTGCCACCACACCTGGATACCCTTGCTGCAGCATGAACGTTGGTACCCAACCGGGCCCTTTATAGTCACCCAGTCAGGAGACTGATTCTCTTTCATAGACTTTATATAGATTTTTGGATCACCACTCAGTATTCCGAAGGTCTGAAAAGATGAAGTTTGAATATCCAATAGTCTGAAGGCCCACAAATCGTGATATAATATTTCTATTTTTCTTTATACAGAGACATTTTTGAAGAATGTATTCAGTCAGTTTGCGGAGGATGGTATCAGACTATGTTACTTAGCCAGGACAAGCAAGATTTTAGAGAGGTTGATTAACAACTGCTGTCCATCACACATTCCAGGTCTATTCGGCATATTTAAGGATGAGTGGACATCCCTGGCAACACACCCTAATGCTAGTCATGTGTTACAGGCACTTATATACCAGGTACTCATGTACATGTATATGAAGGGAATACAGTAATAGAATCTAGCACCTCTTTGGGTTCCGGATAGAAAAATATCAGTTGAGGGTAGGATTGCTCAAGACGTCTCAACTGAGGCTTTAGCCAAGGGTGTGAAGTTGATATATCAAATCAGAGACTGACATTTTACTTTCAGGAACTCAAATGTGGTGCTTACTTATTTTACTTGCACATTGAAGCATTAAATCCCTTAAGCTCATATTTACACTGTGGAAGGAACAGGTATCGTGCCCTGATAGCTCAGTTGGTAAGGCGTCTGCCCTGATAACAGAAGATCTCGGTTTTGATTCCTGGTCTGGCCACATCTTTTCCTCTCCTGTTTCAGAATTGGCACCCAACTAAATCACTCAAGGTAATGTTGAGTTTCGTGAGGTTTCCAGGGCGTGGAAACCTGAAAAATTGGTGGGGAGGAGTGTGGCAGGAACGGGTATTGTGCCCAGATTGCTCAGTTGGTAAGGGTGTCTGCCCTGATAGCATAAGGTCTCATGTTCAATTCCCAGGCTCCAGCCACATCTTTTCCTCCCCTCTTTCATACTGAACATTACACTTAATGTATGTGCAAGTGAAATAACGGTCATCATCTTGTCTTTGATGTCATAAAGCATAGCTGCATCATTTCAGAAATTCCCTACTATGGACAGAATCAAGATCTTTATGCAGTGGTACACCTAAAGAAGGTAGATGATTTTGTGCTCGGGAAATACATTGCCCAGAAGTAGTTGGGGGTTGATTTTTTTGCAGTCATCAAATGTTTGATTTTTTGTGCGAATAGCACATAGCCATTGCCTGATTTCTTCACTCATGGGAGCCCCGTCTACTGAGTATGTATAAACGATGTTAATCTGTTTACATGTACCTTGAGACTGCGTCAGCGTCATGATCGGTATAAAGTCTGATCACTGTCTGAATCAATGAATTATATCTATATGAATCGAGCTGTCGTGTTATGTGCATGCGTGACCTAATGAAAAATTGCATCTGTATGTACTAAGATGAACACAGGCTGTGTGTTGGAAACCCCTTTCCATTACCAGGTGATTATCTGTTTTAGTGGACAATATATAAATGAAACGGTGCTATCGATAAAGATCATTGAAACGTAAAACTAACTTCAAGTAGGCTTATTTTGCCCCGCTTCACAAAATAAAATCTGTATACGACGGAAAAATTAGGAACTTCCATCATGAAATATTATATTAACAATTATGAAAAATAAAAGATCAAAACATTCCCGTTTAGGATGTATCATGTTTTTATATACCAAAAAAGAAGTGAATTTTCCTTCAAATTCTTAGCACACACATGAAAGGTTAAAAAGAGAGTGGGGATCAAATAAGAAAATAAGATTCGTCTTCTTTCCTTGTATATGAAATCATCAATCGATAGTCATATTGAATTGTTATATTTTTTAGGGGGGGGGGGTAGATTTAATGTGGTGTTATTTAATTTTCATGTTCACTGTCAGACACCATCTTTCAATTCATTACGACAACATTATGCATTTGCATTTTAGTTCTGTCTTTATACGTCCATAAACTGGCCTACAAAGGTGTTCAGGAAAAAATATAACTTTGAAAACACAATATTTTGTCACACATTATAAGTGATATTATTCTGGCTATTCGCACTCAGTACCTTTAGTGCTTTGATTATGTACAGGTACCAAAGTGGATGTCCGAGGCACAGAGAAATAATGAAGAACTAGATGATGGTGATGAGGATAATGTACAGGAACTTTTCTGTGAGTTATGTATCGTTATAGGAGACAAACTGGAAGATTATGTGAAGGACACTCATGCTTCTTACATTGTACGGTGTTGTTTGGAAGTACTAGCTGGATGTAAAGTACAGGATAAACTCACTAAAGGAAAAGGAAAATCTAAATCTAGTGATAAAGGTTTGTGTTGTGATTAAACTTTGCAAAGCATGTTCTTATCATGTATGCTTTGCTGCCTATATTTTGAATGGGTACACCAAGATAGTACCATTAACTTCAGACTGACCATTAAATGTTTTGCTGAAAAAAAACAACAATGTTTGGTGACCTTTACTCAAGCCCTTAATATCAAAGTGAAAAATGAATTCTTACCAATTTGAATTTATTTCATGTATTATGCTTATAACTCATCATTATTTATTTTGTACATTATTTTTAAGATCAAGATCATATTGGCAAATTCTCATTTCTTAGCTCAGCCTTCATTTCCTCCATTCTCAATTTTCATGCAAAATTGAAAGATATTTTTACTAATAAAAAGAAATAATGTATATCATGGTGTCTATTTCATGTGTACGTTATAATGTGAAATAAAATTAATTATTTTCCACATTGCAGATGGAGCAAGTTCGGTACCTTTTCCACCATACAAGCCCCCTGAAAAATTTGTGAAATATATGAGGAAATTAACGAAACTTATATTCAAATTGCCAGACATTCATGGTAAATATATTCCCTTAATATGGGTATATGTGAAATTATTTATTTATCTATGTTAATTGTAAGTTTTCGTACATTGTCTCATCAACCAGTATAGTAAAGACTAGTTGAAAGATGAATTGTAATTTTGTAATTCTAAAAACTGTAAACGTGGAAATTTTC
This sequence comes from Pinctada fucata, assembly GCA_028142955.1. NCBI lineage: Eukaryota > Metazoa > Mollusca > Bivalvia > Pterioida > Pteriidae > Pinctada > Pinctada fucata. Next base: position 35,600,033 of record AP027113.1, on the reverse strand, counting down.
GCGTGGGGGTAATTTTCGCATTTTCGCGAATCAAGTGACGTAGAGAAAATTTCCCCCACATGAAAATACCCCAGCTGCATTCTCACAATGCTAAAGACATTTTGATTGTGAATATTTCCCTCACGTGAAACGTCTTGATGTTATAATTGTGAAACTCCCCCCCCCCCCCCCCCCTGAAAATAACCATGTTTACAGTATCATAAAGCATATTTTTATTCTTTAGGTGAAAATTATTTAACAAATACTATGGTATAAAAACACTACCACTACCAGTGTCCTGTTTTTGTACATTTACTTAGAAATATATCCAGACAATACTGAGTCATGTATACATGTCTTTTCTGCATTTTCATTTTGATTTCAGCTCTGTTGAGTGATTGGTCAGGTGTATATCTGATAGACACTATTGTAAACTTACTTCACCATATGGATGATAAACTGTGTCAGAAGTATATAAATAAAACACTTGTGCTAACAGGACTAGTGAAAAACACAGACTCAGAGGACAAAAAGAAAAAGTCACATACAACAGAGATTTCAGAGTAAGTCCAGCTGATGTATGTATAGTTTTTGTTTTCTAGTGGGATTTCTGTTCTATTTGTGAAGCCAATATTTCGCTAATACAGAATAATACATCTAACAAAAGTTATATGGATGTTTTCGTGCACTTTCTGATTGTTCTCCTTTGTCTTGATGTCATCAATTTACTTGGGCAGAAAAGGTGTCCAAGTTTTGAACAATTATTTAGGTAGGTGACTAAATGCAAATCAGAACGGACATGTTGCATGTGCTGTAGTTGCGATCATGCGTATTCAAGACAACACTTAATTCTATACCTGTAATAGGTATCATTATAATGGGCAAAAAATGCTTGTACTCTGATTTCATGATTATAATATTTTCATTAGTTTGTATAATTTTAAACAAATTCTGCAAAAAATTTTGATTCTGTTAAAGACATTATACTGACAGTAATTATTTTGGGAAAAAGTGATAAGTGACCCTGTAATTAAATGTAAAGGAAATACATGTACCTTGAAATTCTGACCTCAACATCATAGTGAATCACTGAATGAAGTATGAAAGCTCTACATTGTAACCATTTGAAGTATTTTGTCACTTCCAAAATAGTGATCGCATACTGCTTTTTTATCTTGTAAAGAGGGGGTTGACAGGATGAAAGGGAGGGGAGGAAGGGAGGGAGGATGGAGGGAAGGGGGGGAAATTGGAGGGAGGGGAGGAAGGGGGTGGGAGGATGGAGGAAAGGGACAGGAGGAGAGAGGAAGGGGGTGGGAGGGGGAGGTAAGGGAAGGGTGAAAAGGAGGGGGAGGTAGGAGGGTGGGAGGGGGAGAGGTGCCCCCCTGTCCACCCCCTGTAAAGCATACTCAAAGGTATCTACATGTACCTAACATCATAATGAACCCATGTGTGAATTGTGAAGTCTCTTAGGTGATTACTAATACAATGTATGAACATAGGCAAAGCCTATAGAGTGCAGTCAAATATTTCAATCTTCAGGAGTGCTTACTTTTATTCAATTGAAACAAAAAATTGACAGGTTAGCTCGAACTTTTATTTCAAATCTGGACGTGCATGCACCCTCAAAACGTAAATGCGTCATTTCCAGGTGGAGACATTTCTATATATGAGTTTGAGCTGCGCTCTCAATTAGAGGCCCTAATCAAGATCAGAAAAAATATTCCATACATGTATTTTCTTTATCATTTTATAGAATGCCAGTGATTATGAAGGACAAATGTGGATGTTTTCTGATAGAGGAGATCTTAGTCATAGCTTCTGAAGAAACCTTCCAATCAATATACGACACCGTGTTACAGAAAAACTTGGTGGAGATCGCTTTACATCCCTGCGCTAATTTTATACTTCAGAGAGTTATCTCCCATGTCAAGGACAAGGAAATGGTGGGTTATTCTTTCTTGGTTTCATTGTTAAAGAAGTTAAAAATATTCATTTGTTAAAAAGAGTGATAGTTTTGTGTGATTCACCTAATTTGTTAAATTGATAAATACAAGTACATGTACAATCTGTTGAATTATTCAAAAATCATGATTGAAAGATTAATTCAAAACCTGCATTGTTGAAGATGTTAATATGTGACTTTATGGTTGCAGCTAGAGAATCTGATTTTTGAATGGAAAATTAGAAAATAAACAAAAAACTAGTGTAAAATCATGGTAATAAGTCAAACTTTAATGTATGATGAATTTACACGTAAAGCATAAATTGACTTCAATTTTGGGAGATCTTTACCGGTAGTAAATTGTAGTGAAAATACAAACAAAGTGTGACAGTGGGTAAGTCTGTATGAAGCTAGTTTGATCATACAAAAATAATACCTTGTTAACCTGTAAATATGAATAAATATAATCATGCAGTTAATTACACATAGTACATACATGTATGTTCTTTGCCTTGTAGTTTGAGGAGATTTTTAGCAAGATGAGTGAGATTTTAGAGGACCTGCTGGCCTATAACCGACTGGGGATAATAATCCATCTTGCTGAGGCCTGTAGTAGACTACATGGTTGTCAGGAGAAACTTGTCAAAGTGAGTCAATTGCTGGATAGCACAATGACTGACATCAAAATTGCTGGCCGACTTTTGTACAAAATGTATCAGTTAAGAAATAACAACCATCTAGCTGTGGTTTGTTGTTTTTGTGTCACCTGCGAAGCATAGCAACACTTAGGGATCATTTTGTCCATTGTCCGTCTGTCTGTCTGTCCGTCTGTCTGTCTCTCCGTCTGTCTGTCACACTTGGATGTCACACCCTATAAAAGTGATTCCTGAGTGTCGATATGTTTCGCAGGCGACACATGCATTCCTTGGAATGATTTTTTCTATTGCTATGTAACGATGAAAATGTTGCCAAATTTCGTAATATCAAGTATCTGGCTTTTTGACTGGTTTACATGCACTTAAAAATAAGCTATGAATTCTACACAAGTAACGTTTATTGTAGAATCTGATGGAGGCGTTCCATTGCTCAGAACCTGTAGAACGACAGAATAAGTTAGCTCCCCTGATTGCTTCACTGTTGACCTATGATGTATTCTACAATACTGATGACAAAAAGGATGATGATGATGATGATGATGAAAAAGAGGTACCGGTATGAAAATGAGGAGTTATAGTGGAAATTGATGATGTGAAAATCCTCTGATAACTCATGGGATATTTAGAAAATACTGAAGATTTCTTAAAATTACAAATGTTTCACAATGAAAATTAACTTTGAACTAAAACATAGATTTGAAATATCTAATCTAAACCAGTATGTCCCACCCAATATAAAATTAAAAAAAAAGTTTTAGCATGACATTGCATTTCAAAGAAATGTTAAACTGAGATGGACATTTGCTGGAGATTAACTTGCAATGATATACTCTTGTTTTAAGGACACCGCTCCAAGGATGCTTCAAGAAATAAATTATCACGGTGCAGTACTGTTGGAGAAGCTACTACTGTTTGGTAATACAAGGCGTTTAGCAGACAGTATGATAGAAATGAAACCCCAGGAGCTGAAAAACTTGTCATGTGACAAGTTTGGTAGTCATGTGATTGACGCTTTCTTCACCAGTTCGACAGTGTCAGGAAAAGCTAAGGAAAAAATGGTACAGAGACTTAAGGTAAAGTGTCATGTTATACAATAAAATAATTATGTTCAAAATGCTCCATTGCTTTTGAACTTATATGCATTTTGTTTTGTGATATACATTTCAGTGACTCTTTGTGTGAACTTGCTATTAGATAGAGTTGTTCTAAAAAAAGAATTTAAAGGGATCACATCAGATTTCATGAATGAAAAACCTTAAAAATTAAAGATTGAGCAAAGAAAACTCTTTTTGATATTTTTATTTTGAACAATTCTTAAAAATCTTTAAGGAGTGGTATCTCATCTTGATATCGAGGGAAGGGAAACAGAGTCAAAAGTTTTTAATTGTTTAATTCTATTGCAAAATTTCAATGGTTTTGAAAGCATTTCTGTGCAATTTAAAACTCTCTGAATAGAAATATCACATGCCTCGTTTACTTGATGTAAGTAGAGTAATTCCTCATCGTGCAGGGGACATATGTGGACTTGGCTTGCCATCGTAACGGGAGTCGAACTCTGGAAAATATATGGAAGGCTGTAGAGGTCAAACAGAGGATAGAAATAGCTACAGAACTGGTGAAAAAGATACACATAATATCCAGTGACCAGTATGGATTTCATATCAATAGAAACTTTGCTATTTCTCACTTCATAAATCGTAGACAAGAGTGGACAGGTTTTCAAACAAGCAGTTCTAAGAAGAGAAAAATATTCAGTGATTTTCTTGGAGAGAAAGGTATAACATTTTCACATATTTCTGGCTATTTGTCAATTCTTAAATAACACTGTGAAAATGCAATTTTAATATTTGAAAAAAAATGATTACATGTCATGCACGGATCCAGCATTTATTTTTTTTTTGGGGGGGGGGGGGGGGGTGTCCAAAAGTGTAGGAAGTCTACCTATCATGTAGGTATATTTCAGTGCATATCATGGGGAGGGGAGCAACGTGTGCACTAAGGATACATTTTTGAGGGCGGGTATTGTTAGCTTTCCTTTCACGTTTATTTTTATGAAGAATTGGCAAGCGAAGCGAGCCTGAATTTTTTTTTAGATATTAAATATTAATTTGTCTTGATTCGATCAAGATGATTATATATTACATTGAATATGTTACTCCTTATATTGGCGAGCGGAGCGAGCCGCGAAAATTTTTATTAATTCACATTTTGTCTATATTTCATGAGAATAAATAGATAAGTCATTTTCCCAAATAATCTGACAACTTAAAATTACAAAACCTTAAAAAAGATTAGGGAGGTTACATCCTATGAAGTAAGTGACTGTTTAAAATACGAGTTCATAAGACCCAAGACAGTAATATAAAATTATTTAGTGTAAAAATTGAAAATATTTCAGGAATTTTGCAGAAAAAAATTATTGTGTATTTATAAATGGCAAGTGAAGCGAGCCTAAATTTTAGGTTTCAAAGCCTTTTTATACATTTTTAGACCCCTTTCAAATAGAAATGGGCCAAAGCTGGACCCCATCTCCAAAAATCTCAGGGGGGGTCCAGACCCCTGGTCCCCCCTCTGGATCCGCGCATGCATGTATGTTCTTTAATGTCACTTGAACAGTTAGGTCTGGTTTTAATCCTACTGAATTCATAAAACAGGCAGAATTCTTGAAAACCACTAGATGATGAGTTCATATGTTTCCTTTACTTTATTGATGTCCAAGATCTGTTGATTTCTCTTTAATTTGATACTTTCTGTTCAAATTGCAAGGAACTAAACATTCCCCATTGGCATAAACACATACATGTACATGTAGGTCGAAAGATTGAAATGAAGCTTAATCATAACCAAACACAAACTGTAGCTTCAATGCACATGTATAGTTGACATTGGAAGTTTTCAGGGATATGAAAAACAAGAGCCCCAGGGGGCACAACGCTCACCTGATACCCATGCACGCTCTAATTGACATACTGACATTGAATACTGATAGTGCCACTACCAGGATTTTAGCCCACAACCTTTCTAACAAGATTTTTGCCGGATGCAGACAAGTTTTTTTTTTCAGACAACCTTTAAAAGTACAAACAAGAGAAAATAGTCACATTTCAAAACAACAACTTTTTTACTGATTTGAAAAGATGGATTATGCGATCCAAAGTCATATGCCCAGCTAGTATAGTTTGCAACATCAAAAATAAAATCATTTTGTAAAATTCCACATTAATGTGCAACAGAAACAGAATAAAACAATGAAATGATTTCATAAATTAAGTTTATTTAAAATTGAACACCAAACCTTTCATTATTAATAGCTAGTATGCCAGAAAATAATAAAGCCTGTGTTTGTGAAACACGAATGCCCCGCAGTGGCATGTAAAATGTTGGTATAAACACCATTTTCTGTTAAGTATGTGAGAGGTCAGGGTCAGAGTAATGTTGGTATCAATGGAAAGATCTTGTCACAAAGAATACACATGTACAATATGAAAGCCCTATCACTAACCATTCAAAAGTTATGCCCAATGTTAAAGTTTTTGAAAAGTAGGTCAAAGGTCAAGGTCACGAGGTCAAAAATTTTGGTATCAATGGAAAGGTATTGTCACAAGGAATACACATGTGAAATATGAAAGCTCTATCACCTTCCATTCAAAAGTTATGCCCAATGTAAAGTTTTTCGGACAGACAGACAGACGGACAGGCCAAAAACTATATGCCCCCGTATCTTTGATTCCGGAAGCATAACCAGAAGTCTCTGACGAGACTGTAGCTCTCCTGGTTGTTTTTTCTAAAACATCAATTTCCTTTCTTTTTTTTTTAAACCAAGACCATAGGGAGCAGGTGCTCTAACAAATTATAAGTAGCATGGCAAAACTACGTATCCATTATACTGCAACTATAATAGCACTCATATAATTCATAATATCCGAGATAAAGTATTTCTAAAAAGAATGTCACACCCATTTTCCAAGATCCTAGGGGCCAAGGGCTAATAGCTCAAATGAACTATCAATGACACATCAAGACTACAGATCCATTATATCGGATAAAGAATTAACTCCCCATCATTAATAGCTTTAAACGAGTAGAGAGCACAACTATATAGGAAAAATTACCACACCCATTTTCAAAGACCCTGGGGGTATAGGGCTTAAACAAAATATCAGGTGCACAACTATGCCACAGACCAATCATTGCAAAAAGAATTAATCCTACATCATTAATAGTGTCAGAGGAGTTGCAAGCACAAGATTACATTAACTTATATAGGAGAAAATGACCACACCCATTTCTGAGACCCTAAGGGTCAGGGGCTAAAACATAATATCAGGTGCACAACTAGACCAGAGACCCATAATATTGCAATGAGAATTTAGTCTCCATCATTTATAGTGTTAGAGGAGTTGCGAGCACAAGATTACATAGAGTTATATTGGAGAAAATGACCACACCCATTTCTAAGACCCTGGGTGTCAGGGGCTCAAACAAAATATATCAGGTGCACAACAAGACCACAGACCCATCATATTGCAAAAAGAATTAAGTCTCCATCATTTATAGTGTCAGAGGAGTTGTCCGGACAAGATTACCCAGATCGCATGACTACGTTGGGCCAATGTTGGTAATATGTTGTATGGTTGGCCGGTGGTTGGCGTTGGCATGTCAACGTTGGACCAACATTGGCCCAACATTGTATTTGTCGGACATACCAATGAATTATCGCTGTTGTTGGACTGAGGTTGGGCCAATGTTGGTCCAACATCGTATGTTCAAGATAAAAGCACCGATCGAATTATATAATTTTACAAATGAGATTTACAATACAATAATATCAGGTGCACAACTAGACTGCAGACCCATCATATTACAAAAAGAATTAAGTCTCCATCATTTATAGTGTCAGAGGAGTTGCAAGCACAAGATTACATAAAGTTATATAGGAGAAAATGACCACACCCATTTCTAAGACCCTGGGGTCAGGGGCTCAAACAAAATATATCAGGTGCACAACCAGACCACAGATCCATCATATTGCAAAAAGAATTAAGTCTCCATCATTTATAGTGTCAGAGGAGTTGCAAGCACAAGATTACATAGAGTTATATAGGAGAAAATGACCACACCCATTTCTGAGACCCTAAGGGTCAGGGGCTAAAACATAATATCTGGTGCACAACTAGACCAGAGACCCATCATATTGCAATAACAATTTAGTCTCCATCATTAATAGTGTCAGAGGAGATGCGAGAACAAGATTACATACAGTTATATAGGAGAAAATGACCACACCCATTTCTAAGACCCTGGGGGTCAGGGGCTCAAACAAAATATATCAGGTGCACAACAAGACCACAGACCCATCATATTGCAAAAAGAATTAAGTCTCCATCATTTATAGTGTCAGAGGAGTTGTCCGGACAAGATTATATTACATAGAATTTAATGACCACGCCCATTTTATAAGACCCTGGGGGTCAGGGACTGAAACTAAATGTCAGGTGCACAACTAGACCATGGACCAAGTAAAATGCAAAAAGAAATAACTTTCTATCTCTAACAGTTTCAGAGGAGTTGTCCGGACAAGATAACATAGAATTTAATGACCACGCCCATTTTATAAGACCCTGGGGGTCAGGGACTGAAACTAAATGTCAGGTGCACAACTAGACCATGGTCCAAGTAAAATGCAAAAAGAATTAACTTTCTATCTCTAACAGTTTCAGAGGAGTTGTCCGGACAAGAATTGTTATTGTTATTGTTATTGTTATTAACTATTTTACTTTGTCAGATACTGAGCTACCCAAAACTTCTTATCCAAATCACTCAAGCGGAAAATGTAGGTCAGATGCTGCATCCGATGCATGGGTTCACCTCAGCATCCAAAGATGAATCACTTGTGCAAGTTTGGTTACTGTAGCATCAGTGCTTTGTCAGATACTGAGCTACCCCAAACTTCTTAACCAAGTCACTCAAGCGGAAAATGTAGGTCAGATGCTGCATACGATGCATGGGTTCACCTCAGCATCCAAAGATGAATCACTTGTGCCAGTTTGGTTACTGTAGCATTAGTACTTTGTCAGATACTGAGCTACCCCAAACTTCTTAACCGGACGCGGACGCGTGGGGTTATAGCATAAGCTCTCTCAACTTCGTCAAGGTGAGCTAAAAATGATGGTATGTGAAGAAAGGTCTTGTCACAGGGAATGCACATGTGAAATATCAAAGCCTATCACTCAGCAATCAAAAGAAATAGCCAATCTAAGATTTTTTTAAAAGTAGGTCAAATATCTAGGTCTTGGTCATGAGGTCAAAAGTTATGATATGTGTAGAAAGGCCTTGTCACAAGAAGGAATACACATATGAAATATCAAAGCTCTATCACTTACCAATCAAAAGATATAGCAAATCTTAATTTTTTTTGAAAAGTAGGTCAAATATCTAGGTCAAGGTCATGAGGTCAAAATTATGGTATGTGTAGAAAGGTATTGTCAAAAGGAATACACAAGAGAAATATCAAAGCCTATCACTTGCCAATCAATAGATATAGCCAATCTTGGTTTTTTTAAAAAGTAGGTCAAATATCTAGGTCAAGGTCATAAGGTTAAAAAATATAGTATGTGAAAAAAGGGCTTGTCACAAGAAATACACATGTGAAATATCAAAGCCCTATCACTTACCAATCAAAAGATATAGCCAATCTTAGATTTTTTGAAAAGTAGGTCAAATATCTAGGTCAAGGTCACGAGGTCAAAAAATATGGTTTGCGTAGAAAGGCATTGTCACAAAGATTACACATGTGAAATATCAAAGCCCTATCACTTGCCAATCAAGAGATATAGCCAATATTAGATTTTTAGAAAAGTAGGTCAAATATCTAGATCAAGGTCACAAGGTCAAACATTTTATGTGTAGAAAGGTCTAATCACAAGGAATACACATGTGAAATATCAAAGTCCTATCACTAATCAATCAAGAGATATAGCCAATATTAGTTTTTTAGAAAAGTAGGTCAAATATCTAGGTCAAGGTCACAAGGTCAAAAATTATGATATGTGTATAAAGGTCTTGTCACAAGGAATACACATGTGAAATATCAAAGCCCTATCACTTACCAATCAAAAGTTATGGGGTGTGACACCCAAGTGTGACAGACAGACGGAGGGACGGATGGACGGACAGACGAACAACGGACAAAGTGATCCCTAAGTGTCGCTGTGCTTCGCAGGCAACACAAAAAGTCAACATCTTAAAAATAAATTCAGAGTATATTTGATAGCGTATGTGGCCAAGTTAATTCGAAGTATGAAAATAAGTACACAAAGCCAAACTAGCTATAGCTTGTCTTATTTAAAAAATCATTAAAAATCTAAAAGTTGATATTTTGACAAAATTCTTTCACAGTTTCATTTCTAGCGATAAATATAAAAATGAAAAGAGAAAAAAAACTGAAAAAGGGAAAAAAAAATTGTTGGGGTCCCGCCGGGGTTTGAAGCTACTCCCCATGGGTCCATTTGGCATGGAAAACATACATTATACCAATGTACAATCTTAAAAAATATTCCTTAAAAATCCAAAAGTGGATATCTTGACAAAATTCTTTCACTTGTAGGGTACCATGCATGAGTACCTCATACCTACAAATTGTCATGACAATCTGAAGAGTGGTTATAGAAAAGAAGCAGAAAATGTATGAAAATCAACCCCCCCCCCCCCCTTCCTTTTTACATAAGAAAAAAATTCATAAAAAATCAAAAAAATAAATTTTAAGCATAAAATACATATCAAAGAATTAAGTAAGTTAAATATGATAAATATGTAGTAAATGAGTGTGTAAAATCATACACTTATTGAGTTATTTAAAGAAATAGTGCAAAAATGTGCATTTCTGACAAAGTCCGAAAAGACGTCAAAAACGCGTCAAAAATTTGACTTCGAAGTGGAACCAAAAATAACAACACTTCTTAAGACATCTCTCTAGATCATCCTGATGCTTTCGGTTTGTCGATACATGCTTCGGTTCTGAAGAAGAAGTTTGTCAAAGGAGGGTACCCCCCGTGACCTACTTTTGGCTGTGGTGGCGCCACCTGTTGACAGATCCGGACGAAAAACAACAACACTTGTAGGGGACCATGAGTACTTCATACCTACCAAGTTTCATCAAAATCCCTTCAGCCGTTCTGGAGAAGAAGTTTAAAATGTGAAAAGTTTACGACGACGACGGACGACGACGACGACGACGACGCCGGACGCCGGACGCAACACTATGACAATAGCTCACTTGAGCCTATGGCTCAGGTGAGCTAACAAGTGCAATATTTAGTCAACATTTACGGCTTTATTTGTGCATGTGTATACATATGAATATTTCATCTTCATTCACAGGTGAAAACCCAAAGAAAAGGAAAGTAGAAGATGAGAAGAAGACAAAGCAAATGGTATGTACATGTGTACAAGTATTCTATTTCTGCTTTGAAAAGGAAGAATGTTTAAACTTAGATATAATGGTGTCACCTGTGAAGTATAGCAAAGCTTAGAAATATTGACTTGATATTTATTATGTTAAATCATCAGAAAATTTTATATTCAGACAATGATTCAATATAACATTCATGAAAAAAGAATTCAAGTATTTTAATGTAATTTAGTGCACTTGTTCATGTATTCCAATTCCTTATGTTGTATAGGTATACAGGGATTTAATGATTACATGTGAGATTTTCATACATGTGTATTAATATTTCTTTATTCTCAGTTTTCATCATACATGTATATCAGATTTGGATTTCAAAATACCAATTAAATTGACATTTGTTAACTTATCATACAGCATGTACTTAGCATACTGATTTGGGGGTCAACAGGTCTACTGTCCGCGCTGATAACTTCAGAAACTGGATAAACGCAATTTTGATTACTCAACCTGCCAAAATTTAAATAAAATTGATACAGTTGAATAGTTCTTAGCCGTAACTTTTGGTGCATGTATATGTTAATACAGACAAAATACTTTAAGATGGGGAGTTTTCATTGTTGAATCTAAGCATGATGTTGCCGACCTTAACATTGATGGACAGCGTCACGACGTCAAGGGAAAAATTGGCATTGGAAATAGCCTATCTTAAACTTGTTTTGTCTATAAAGATTTTAAAGTGTGTGCACTGGCTATTGTACACGTATAACTTGTACCAAAATTTGCGACTAAGTGAGAGCTATTGAATGGTATCAGTTTCATTAAAATTTTTGCATGATAAATCAAGTTTCCTAAGTAAAGTGAGCTGCGCGGACAGTTAGGTCAAGGTCAAACTGCTAAAGTGAGGACATGTTTGGAAAAAAATCTAGTTCGAGTGTGAAAATGCTTTCAACCAGAATTAATTTTTCTTTACAGTTTTTGGAAGAAGATGATGAAGAAAAACAGACTTTTGAGAGAGGAAAACATCACCAACAAAAGTTTAAAGACCAACCATTCACAGACCACAAAAAAGGCGGCAAACAAAAACATTTCAAAGGAAAAACATTGCCTTCACAACATAAGAAATTCAAACATGGACCAAAAAAGTTTAAATTCAAACCAAGTTGAATGATCTATAAATAAAAAAGCTGCAAAAACAAAGTCCTTAGTTTATTAATTTCACAAATGCAATATCCTATAATGGTGTAATGGAAAGAAAATACATGTACTCGGTATAGCTTGTGGTAATGTAGATTTACTCACATTTGCTCAGTGAAAAAAAAAATTGTGAACTACAGGGTGTGTGACTGGTTCTTGTTCTGTTTGTCTGTAGGATAACATTCATTTGTAACAAACATATTATTGAACCAGGGAGTTTTAGGCACTTGGTGTAACTACTGAGCTCTATGGCTTATTATCAATATTTTTCCTCAATACTTACATGTACATTGTATGCTGCCAGCTATGCAAGGGCACCATAAATGTTTATGGATAAAATTAATCTGTCTGGCATCTGTTCATCTGCGTTGTAAATGGCTCTAACTTATTTGATATTCATACAAGTAGTACTTCTATCAGACTTACAGGGATGGTCAAGCAAGATGAGACACAACACTTAGTGATGATCAAGGTCACAATTAAGGTGAAGGTCACATATTCAATGTCAAACATGAGATAAACAAATACCTGTTCTTGAACAGTCTTGTCAGTCTAGTTTGCATACTTCATCCTTTTACAAGAACATACATGGAAATACCTCACAACACCCCTGAATTTTCTGTCTAGTACAGGAGCCAGTGGGGCCACACAAAGCACCAATGTGGCAGACATGGAGACAAAAATCTCTAAATTCAGGGAAGTTGCTTTTACCACTAAACTGTTGACCTGTCTGTCAGGTTGTTTGTTTGAAACCTTAATCGTTTGCATAACTTTCATATTTCACTTGTATATATGTTGCGGCAAGAACTTTTTTATGGTACCAAGTTTTGACCTTGAGAATTTGACTCGGATACTAGCAGCTGATAATGGCTGCATAGTATTTCACAAACACATCTTGTTCAGTATCAGGATTTCAAACAGCTGCTACCTTCCCTCATGACTTCTTCCCATTATATTGGATCTTTTAGTGACAAAAGCTAAGAAATCTGGTAAAATTCTCATATACATGTATATATGAGACTACATTTTTCAACACATGGCGAGTTGGGCCTCCATAGAGGAACCAGTAGCTAGATGACAAACTTGGAACACTTTCCCAACTTTTATTGTAAAACGCACATAATATGTAACAGTAACATGTCATGATATGGCACTTTCATAGTCCTCCGTAACACTGATTTCAAGGTATAGTTCCTTCAGCATGTCAAGGACTTTTTCCTGGATCATATCAACCTGTTCTGGTGGGCAATAATCATCACTACTGGACCTGAAATGATAGAATAAATTTTTTAATGATTTTTGTCTGTTCTCATCTATGTCTATCCATTCCTCCATAAAGAATCTGATAAATTTGGCAATGTCTTCACCATAAGAGATGAGCTTATTGTATCAGATTTTTTTTATAATGTGACCTTGATCGTGACTTTTGACCTGTTTTTGAAAGAAATGAACATTGGTCAAAACCACTTCATCAGAGGAGGATGGGCTCTCGTATCTAACATACCTGTACTTTTGAGTTACAAGATATTTGTTGTTACAATAAGGTCCATGACTCGCATTAAACAAAACTTCAAATACATTGTACATGAAATGGAACCCTTTCTGACTTTGTCAATTTTTGGTGTGTGCAGGTTTGAATTTGCCTACTGACAATAGTGCAAACAGAAAATTTTGAAAATTCAAGCGTAATAGGATATGGTGTTTCTGTTACCTTGCCATGGTGACTATAGTTGGCTTTTTCATGTGGCAGAGGATTTCCTGTGTGGCATCTACCAGCAGATTTATCTGCCCTTGACTGCTAACATGGTGAGGTAACTCTGTATCATCACACGTACATCCTGCTTCATGTAGTAATTCGTAATCCACATCTTGGTGGTTTGTGGTGGACCCTTGTAAACTTTGGTGTAACTTTTTTATGAGGGAGATTCTGCAGAAGAAAAGACATTGAAGTAGTTTGCTTCAAAGCATTGTAATGCCTCAAATTTTGCTTTAGGTTCATGGTAATCCTAGTATGTGTAAGTTATAGTAGAAAATGAAGAAGACTTTTTTCAAGCATACAGTTACATCATGTACATATTGAGTGGCTAAAATTGTGTATATCATTCAGAGCCCAGAGTAAACAATGTACTTCAAGAATACCTGCTTCTAGTAAAATATCTTAAAATAATACAATAGGTAACTGGAGATTTGAAAATTATATAGAGAAATAAAGACTTTGGGTGCTCAGATATATGATAGCCAATTAAACTATTGGTCCAGATAATAAAAAAATATTGCTTTTCAAAATGGTGAAGAGCACAAGAGGTTCATTTGACATACATGTAGCTGGTATTGATGCAATTTGATAAACTTTAAACTAAATGTACTGACTTTGGATGGTTGATGTCCACCCCTGTATCCTCCTGTAGTGTTTCCCATACACTCTTCAGTGAATCAAGCTGAACCTGCCTATCTCTAACACATCTCTCTATGGCCTGAAAAACAAGTGGAGTTACTCAAAAATGCTTTTAATTTCACATTCATTAATCATGACCACTCATATTAGGCCATCAGAAGACATGAGTACAGACAATTCGGGTGTTCCTGATCTACTTGTCAGTTCCAAATCTAACACAAATTTTCACTTATAATTAGAGATGGAAAATAAAATTGGTGTTTCTACAAAAAGAAAAGAATCAATATTGAATAATAAGATAATCAATAATTGCAATATTGTTTCTCAATTGAAACATTACAAACAGCTTTGTGTGATCTAGTACTCCCAAAACGGGCAATCTCCCAAATTGCCTGTACTAAAATCTTTAACAACATTAACTGACCTTGTCTGTTGAAGCAGTTGGTTTCTCAAAGGCATACAGCTCTTTCAGTATTTGGTACTGCTTTTCTGAATACATCACTTGGAATGGATTCTTAGTGGAGTAGAAATCTAGATCAATATCCAAGATAACATGCCTGTCCCTAAAATTATCACAGATCTGCTGAAACCTGTCAAGGATTTCTGAACTGAATAGTCTGTCATCAGAGTTGACTTTTTCTTCTAAACCATCACAGATTTTTTGTTTCTTGATCGTCTGATGTTCACTAGAATTCGCGTGATTAACGTTTTCACCTCTGTTTGCAGATCTCTTTAAAATAGATGCTGCTGAGTTTGTTGAGGAAGTGCTTTGATTACAATTGAGTACTGTACTGCTGTTATCTAGTTTGCCCACATCTAATGTTTTTTCACTATCAATACATGAGTCAGCCGAAGCACCGCAAGGGGTTTCACTTGTAATTTGTTTAGAGTCAAAATCACCGGCAAATGCAGCACTCTCTGGTTGGATAACGTCACCTGTAGTATTGAGGTCATCCCAGCCATTGGGCTTCACTGTAAACACAGTTAAGGTGACACACTGCTTGTTAAGGAGAGATGACTCTGGACAGTAAAGTGTTTCACTGATGAAATAGCTCTCTGTGCAAGTTGTTCTGAAACACAGAATAATTAATGAGTGACACATTATATGAGAGATATACTGTGGGTATATATATTTTCGCTGGGGGATATTTTCACGAAATCATTTTGGCAAAATTGAAAGTATTCCTTTTAGTTTTGCATATGGGTTGTAATTTTCACGTGGGAGATATTTTCGTGATAATCATAGAATCGTGAAAAGCTAATTACCCCCACGCAAAAGTTTCCACTTTAACAGTAATGCTTAAAAAAAGAGTAGAGTTATTCCTCTTACTTATACATGTTATTGGAATGAGACCAGATCCCTTTACTTCGACAATTTTGGTAAAATTTGAGCAATTTTAAAAATTGGTTATACACATGAATTAAAATCATAGCTAAAATGTTTTCCTACCGAGTCCATCTGATAATCTAATTGAGGGATAAGGGGTCACTGTACTGCTATAATTAATATCCTTTCATGCAACTTTGCTGCCCAGACGAAATAGTAATACCAGCGTGTGCAGGAGGATGTGTGGATACTTGGGTCCTTGCAAGCTTCTGGACATTCAAGAGGTCAAAATTACGTAGAGGATTTTCAGAGGATAAAACTTAACATGTGAGTTGCCTAATTTTGGTGAGACTATGACAATTCTTGATTTTTAAGGTCAGGGTCAGAGGTCAAGGTCACAAATGTCAATACATTTGTAATAGGAAAACTTTGCAGACAGTCTAGAGATCACAGTTTACTTTGAATGTTTATCAAACTTTACACGTGTGTTGCTCATGGTTAGAGGACAATGGCTATTGGTTTTGAATGTTCAGGGTCAAAGGTCAAGGTTACAAATGGAAATAATAGAAACACTGTGGACACTCTTCAGATTCCAGTTTACTCTGGACTAATACTTCACCAAATTTTACATGGAAGTTGCCTATGGTGAGAGGACTACACTTTCCATTTCATATGGTTATAGGTCAAAGTTCAGGGTAACAATATTAGAAAAAAAATTTGGACACTAGAGGTCAAAGTTTATTTGGTAAAATCATCATGTTTTGTGAGTGGCCCCTAACGAGAGGATGGAACCACAGATTTTCAAGGTCAGGGATCAAATGTCAAGTTATAGAAAAATCTTGTGCGTACGTACTCTAAAGGTCACAGTTTACCATAAGATGTTCATCAAACTTTGCATGCAAATCTAGCTTTACGACTATCACTTGTATACTCTTATAAACTTTAAACAGTTCCACTCAAGTATTACAATGTACCTGATTTTTCCAGTTTGCTCACACATTCCCACATAAAATTTCAGTGTTTTATCCTCTATCTGGTGACACCAAGGTGGTTTGACCCACACTATGTCTGTAATATGACCTGCATATACCAAGGGGAGGATCCAGTTTTCTATACTCATGGTGCTACAAAAACAAATCAAAACTGATCTTACACTGGCTGTTGTAGGTGTTTTCAATCATAATTTAAAACAATAAGCAAAAATGTATTGTTCTGTTACACAGATAAGAATTCTATTAGATTTCATTACAGATAATTTATAGCGAGCGGAGCTCGCTGCAAAGGCCCTTATGGTAACGCGTATACACTTACCTTAGTGAGAAAATATTCTGAATCAAAGAATGAGAATGTACTACTATGCTTTCAAAAACTTTCGTCCCCTCGCAGACAGAGTTACTGCGGAGATGCTGAATATTGCCATTTAATTTTTTTCTCGACTCCGAGTATACGTATATGTTATACTCAATTTTTGTTTACAAGTTAAATTTATTGACATAATTTTTCGTAAAGCAGATTACGAAATAGCATCGACAACTCGGCGTAACCGCAGAATCTTTTTAGGAAAGCCGACATCTTCGTTTGAGTATTTTGTTTACTGTGCTTCTATGACGTCACTGACGTCATCGCGCCAAATTCTTAATGTCACTTTGACGTTGTAAGATTTTCCTTTAATGGACGTATTTTGCTTGACGTAAACGCTTCTAAAAAGGTCAACAAACCGGCCAAAGTATTCCCATGGGCGATTTTGTGTGTTCAATCCGGATGGCTTCACGTTATTAAGTTTCTCAATCCAGAACACTTCTCGGATTTTACGATAATATTTGGAGGCATCCGAACATTTCTCCAAAATTGTAATTTTGATGTCCGATATTAAATTGGTTTTCTTTATTGAAATGTTATGAAACAGGCTTTGGACGATTGTATCTGACATCGGCGAGATGGATTTTTTTCTTTTGGGCGATATGCAATGAGTTATTTATTTTCATTTAACCGTTTTATAACAAAATTAAAATGGCTTGAAATAAAAAAAATCACATGTAGGAAATATTACCAGGACTGTTTATAAATCCTTGGTCTGACCAGTTCTAGCTGAGCTCTTTAAACTAGATCGTTGATATAAAGTTTCAAAATCATACACCTTTTGTGTTTGCTCGTATTTTTCTGTAAATTTGACTGGAATCCCCCCCCCCCTCAACCTAATCTAATATTTGCCGGTCAAGGCCAAAACAGGAACGTACAAAGAACCATATTTTAAGCCCCCCCCCTTAAAATGTTCATCTGCTGGTCTAGACCAATTTTACAAATGCCTCTGTGTTTCCACTCGCCTTATACTGCCTTTTTTTTTTTTTTGGCAATGACCAAACAGAAAGTTTTGTAAGATAGGATAAACCGTCATAGTCTAAAATCATATTTATTTTCTCTCCGCTCCCACAAAAAGGCTTTGCCTTGATTCATATTAATCTTACAATGCCCTTGACCTCTGACATCTTTTAGAAATCAATTGATGTACTTTGATATGATAACTTTAGAAGAATACCAAAAACAATATTCATATTTGGAACAATCCCTTACACTATAATACATAAATTTTATAAAATGAGCATTTGCATAACTTCTGACAAAAGTACAGCTGGTAATATTATGGATAGACAAAAATAGAAATTTGTACATGTAAACAATCAACAGAATCATGTAGTAACTTACTCATAAAGCTGATCTTTATTGAAGACAGTATCAGCCTGCATATTGGTTGGAATGAGCAAATCTGGATGGGAATCAAAGTGGACGAGAACCAAGTCTGACATAGGAAGGTGGTGACTTCCGACAGCACGATGTATATAGGGTACCACCTATAACAGACAATACATACATCATTGGACGAGAACCAAGTCTGTCATAGGAAAGGGTGACTCCCGACAGCACGGTGTATATATATAGGGTACGACCTATAAAAGACAATACATACATCAGTGGACGAGAACCAAGTCTGTCATAGGAAGGGGTGACTCCCGACAGCACGGTGTATATAGGGTACCACCTATAAAAGATAATCCATACATCAGTGGATGAGAACAAAGTCAGTCATAGATAGGAGGGTTGTGACTCCCGACAGCACGGTGTATATATATAGGGTACGACCTATAAAAGACAATACATACATCAGTGGACGAGAACCAAGTCTGTCATAGGAAGGGGTGACTCCCTACAGCGCGGTGTATATAGGGTACCACCTATAAAAGATGATTACATACATCAGTGGACGAGAACCAAGTCTGTCATAGGAAAGGGTGACTCCCGACAGCACGGTGTATATATATAGGGTACGACCTATAAAAGACAATACATACATCAGTGGACGAGAACCAAGTCTGTCATAGGAAGGGGTGACTCCCTACAGCGCGGTTTATATAGGGTACCACCTATAAAAGATGATTACATACATCAGTGGACGAGAACCAAGTCTGTCATAGGAAGGTGGTGACTCCCTGCAGCACGATGTATATAGAGTACCACCTATAAAAGACGATACATACATCAGTGAACGAGAACCAAGTCTGTCATAGGAAGGTGGTGACTCCCGACAGCTCGGTGTATAATATTAAGGTACCACCTATAAAAGACGAGACATACATCAGTGGATGAGAACCAAGTCTGTCATAGGAAGGTGGTGACTTTCAACAGCACGGTGTATATAGGGTACCACCTATAAAAGACGAGACATACATCAGTGGATGAGAACCAAGTCTGTCATAGGAAGGTGGTGACTCCCAACAGCACGGTGTATATAGGGTACCACCTATAAAAGATGATACATACATCAGTGGACGAGAACCAAGTCTGTTATAGGAAGGTGGTGACTCCCAACAGCACGGTGTATATAGGGTACCACCTATAAAAGACAATACATACATCAGTGGACGAGAACCAAATCTGTCATAGGAAGGTGGTGACTCCCGACAGCAAGGTGTACATAGGGTACCACCTATAAAAGATAATACATACACAAGTGGATGAGAACCAAGTCTGTCATAGGAAGGTGGTGACTCCCGACAGCGTAGTGTATATAGGGTACCACCTATAAAAGATGATACATACATCAGTGGACGAGAAACAAGTCTGTGATAGGAAGGTGGTGACTCCCGACAGCACTATGTATAAAGGGTACCACCTATAAAAGATAATACATAGATCAGTGGACTAGAACCGTAATAAATAATAATAAATAGAAGTCTGACATAGGAAGGTGGTGACTTCCGAAAGCACGATGTATATAGGGTACCACCTATAAAAGACGAGACAATTACATCAGTGGATGAGAACCAAGTCTGTCATAGGAAGGTAGTGACTCCCGACAGCACGATGTAAATAGGGTACCACCTATAAAAGATAATACATACATAAGTGGATAAGAACCAAGTCTGTCATAGGAAGGTGGTGACTCCTGACAGCGTGGTGTATATATGGTACCACCTATAGAAGATGAAAACATCATACATCATACATTATAACGTTTCTATAGGAATTTCATTACATCATAATGCGTTTGCGTCAGATACTGTACGTCCCAAAAGGGAAGTAACTCTGTACAGATCGAAAAGACAAATCAATTTATATCATCTATAAAGGACACTTCATATATCAGTACAATATGTACAGAGAAGAACTGTCACTGTCTACTGATAGGGCACCATGCACCTTAATGACATTACTGTCACGCATCGATCAGTAGAGAAGTTATTATTGTATCAACCATGTCATGATCAATTATAGCAACATGTTAAAAAAATATCATAGGGTCAATTAAGTGATGTACACATATGTATATACTATTCAGCACCACCTAATACATATTGAATTGTATAAAAGGATTCACACACTCTACAGATTACATTATAATATATGGGCCCGGGGCGAACAGGGTTCAGTATCCCTCTTTCCCCCTTCCTCCCCCTCCCGACCCCTCACTTTCGCCCTTCCTTCTATGTGGAGCATTTCGGTTATCCAGCTGTTTCTGGTAATGGAACACACAGCCGTTCCAGCGGATTCACATCGGATCATCTGGCACGACTCTAATTACCGGGTAGGACCATATATTTCCAGGCTGTTTCATTATGGCGGACATCTGAGGTTACCATCTCCTAGCAAGTGCTGGAATTTTTTATTGTAATTGGATATTTTGATATGGATGTCACAAGAAATGATAAATATTTGATAAAATGAGTAAAATTTAAGAGCTATAATTTAAACATCAATAACGACTTTATTTTTGGATTTAGTGAATATCAAGATTTTGCTCTATCCACTATTGCTATGGTACGTGTTTTCGTTCCATTATCAGAATGGGATCGTTCTGCATAATGAAACGCAACCCATCTGTGTACTTCATGTCAAACGATTCTAAGCTTTAATTATATAAACTTTCATTTTGAGAGAAATGCCATTATTTTAAAAATCAGTGACATGTCAGCCTGATTTGAGTATATCTTGTGAATCTTAAACTATTCTTAAATGTGTTTATTCAACCTCATTATGATCTTCCACCAAATATAATGGTAAGCATGGGTATTTCTTTAGGTTTTTCTGGTGTCCTGGCCCTTGTGCCATTTTTCAAATTTCGGGATCAAGAATAGATTGAAACCAAAACGGGCACCTGTTTCGAAGATATGCCGGTGAAAATGACTGCACGTGCTTCATGTGGCAGAGATTTCCATTGTTGTCCTGATGTAACAGTTGCCTTAGATACAGCAAGCAAATCAGGGTGCATAATTTCTACTCATTATAAATTTTTGTCACAATGAAATTTTCGAATTTCCTCTGACGACTTATTTTCCAGTGCATGGTCTATTTGACTGGTTCGCATGGATAAAATGTATTTTTGCCTACCAGCTTGTTATGTCACCATAAGATCTAGAGGTAGATGCATCAGACTTGATATATTCTTTGAAGATTTAACTATCCCTACCGTATGTTGAGAGTAAAGTAAAACAGACTTTAGTCTGCCTGTCTGGGGAAAAGCTAATGTATACCAAGCCAGGTATCGAACTGAGGCCGTCGAAATGGAATTCCAAAGTGTTACCGAGTGAGCTTGAGGGTTAACTTGATGCTCAGTCATTTAACACTGAACTAGCGTAGGTTCCTAATCTACCGCACTTTAACCTTTCTTTGAGGATCAGTTTGGGAAAACTCGGCAACATTGTCAAATTTGGCAACATATTGCGGAATTTGTTAACCTTACAGCAAAACATTAAGACTGAAAATACAGATTTAGTGTCCGATTTAATATTGGGTGTAATGAGCAACTTTTTAATTGCTCTACAGATTTTTTTTCTTCAATGCTCCAAAACATGTAGAATGGTGAATTATTAAAGAAACAGGCAGCTCATATGCATGCCGATTTTTATTCTGTTATGCCGATTAATTATTTAGCAGAAAGTTGCTGAATTTGGCTATCTCAAGTTGCCGCATTCACTGATTCAGCAATTAGTGGTTGAATTTGACAAGCTGCCTATAATTTTGAGTTTTCCCGAACTGGGATGTCTACATGTATACCTAAATTCAAATCCTGTAGCTGCCCCTGTACAGTATACATGTTCCTCGTAAACCCTTCATCCTTTATTTTGATCAGTAAAAATTATAATAAAGAAGTATCATGCATGAAATGTTGGACATTTAGGAAATTTTATTGGTCCAAGTCATGAGTTTTTATCGGACCAAACAATTTTTATCATATTTTTATATATATCCTTTTGATTTCAGATTTGATTTTATTTGTCTTCCCATTGTAAATCCGAGATATAAGAGAGAATTTGTGGAAGGTCCAGCCAAAAAACGTCTCGGTGCTCTTACAAGATCTGATCTGGTTTTGTCTGGACATGGTAAGAGCTGGATGATTTCCATACAGAATAATTTCCTTTTAATGGGATTCATACTGTATTTTCCAGAAATTGCATCATCTTACATGTACTGTAAATGTGGTTATTTTCGCTGGGGGAAAATTTCGCGATTATAACATCAAGACATTACGCTTGGGGGAAATATTCATGAGAAAGATGTCTTTCCCATTGTAAGAATGCAGCGGGGATATTTTTGCGTGGGGGAAATTTTTGCGAATTCCATTACCCCCAGGCAAAAATTTTTGCATTTACAGTACCGGTACATCATGAGATAATGAATTCAAGATTATACTTTTGATTAATCTCATTATTTGTTATGACTCATGAGTTACCAGAGTGATGGAAAACAATGCATGTGTGCTAAATCATGATTACGCAATGATGTCACTTCGCCCATAGTACACTTAATTGAATATGCAAAGAAGTTCAAGTGTGTAATAATCTTAATTTAAATGTGACTATACATTGCATTTTTTAAAAGTCTTTTAATTAATTTTATACCGGTACATAGCTTTTCCAATGTTTCAGACTGGAATTCATTGGTTGTTGGCAAAATATCACCATGGCTACAGCTAGATTCAAAGATAGACCATATCCGTAAAAATTCTGAGGCGGTAAGAATTTTGTAGATATTGTAGAAGCAAATAGTATGGTATGTGTCATTTAGGTATTTGTCATTTTTGGCCGGATTGCAAAGCAATTCCTGTCTATAGATTGACGATGTCCGTCCGTCTGTCCGTCCGTCCGTCTGTCCGTCCGTCCGTCCGTCTGCCGTCAACATTTTGGTTAAAGTTTCTGGTTGAGGCAAAATCTAAGTAACTATATGCAGTAGAAACTTTATATTATACATGAAGGTTGCCCATGACAAGACCTTTCAATTTATGCTGTAACATTTGACCTAGTGACCTTGACCTTGGACTTTGACCTAGTTAAAGATTTTGGTTTAAGTTTCTGGTTTAAGCAAAATCTAAGGAACTGTATGCAGTAGAAACCTTATATTATACATTTAGGTTGCCCATGATGAGACCTTTCAATTTATGCCGTAACATTGGACCTAGTGACTTTGACCTTGGACTTTGACCTAGTTAAAGATTTTGGTTAAAGTTTCTGGTTTAAGCAAAATCTAAGGAACTGTATGCAGTAGAAACTTTATATTATACATGTAGGTTGCCCATGATGAGACCTTTCAGTTTATGCCGTAACATTTGACCCAGTGACCTTGACGTTGAACTTTGACCTAGTTAAAGATTTTGGTTAAAGTTCTTGGATTAAGCAAAATCTAAGGAACTGTATGCAGTAGAAACCTTATATTATACATTTAGGTTGCCCATGACGAGACCTTTTAATTTATGCCGTAACATTTGACCTAGTGACCTTGACCTTGGACTTTGACCTAGTTAAAGACTTTGGTTAAAGTTCCTGGTTTAAGCAAAATCTAAGGAACTGTATACAGTAGAAACTTTATATTATACATGTAGGTTGCCTCTGACAAGACCTCTCAATGTATGCTGTAATATTTGACTTTGGTGACAAAAACTTACTTTGCAATCTGGCCATACCGTCTTTAGCGATGTTTTATTCTGTTAAAAAGCTAGATTTCAATGTACATTTAGGTTGCATGACAACCAAGCATTACATTATGAAACAAAAATCTGTATTGTGACAGATTTTCTTAAGTGATGTCACAATCCAATCATTGTCAAATTTTGTGATATACTGTCTCCCAAAAGAAACGATACATGGTTGTATTCAAAACAATTTTCAATCAATATTTGAAATATATGGAATTTTATGATAAAATTGTTTTGTAAGTTTAATAACTTCAATATACACAACTTTTTGCGCTGTTCACTCATCCAGAACGTCAATATTTACATTGTCACGATTTGCACGAGCTATGCAGTACCAAGATATTTTGGTTTAATCCAGGTGAATTAATCAACGTGTTCGATAGACTATGATGTCACAAAACACAAAATCATAAAATTTTGCAAAATGTCTCTCTCCACATGGTGTCAAAATTATTCAAAGAATAGCGACGTCAAGCAGTTGGAATGTTAGAAGCAGGTCTACGTCATGCTGACGTTTCCGCGTAATTCCGAGAAACGAAAAACATTATTTCACGTTTACCTAGCCGTTACAGGATGATTGGATCAACCATCAGCCTGTAAGACCCTGTGTAAGCATCACAGCCTTATGTGACGTCATATCGACATAATCTCTCTGCGGCTCACTCATCAGTAGCGTAAACGCATCAACAATAGAGTAAATGTGCGCGAAACCAGAAGGAGACCTGTAGAAAACAGAATCTATACTCTGTGTACCTGAAAATGAGTCGAATTTACCAAAGTCGGATAGATTTGTGATTTTATTTATGCTACCCTTGCTTTTAGCAAAGGTATTGCGTAATGGTCATGTGATAAAATTAACATTTGTTTCATGAATTGAACTGTTCATGATCTGAATTTAATTCATCCAAAAATTTATACATGTGTGTTTGTATGTAGTAAATTTATTTCAATTCATTTATATGCATACTTGCCATTGTCCCGGCCGGGACAAAAACTGTCCCGCATTTTCGACCGAAAAATATGTGTCCCGGCTGGGACACAGAAAATCCCGATTTTTTGACGTTTCATAAAAAAGAATTGGCGTAATCATGGTAATATTTATTATTCTTTGTCGATTTCAGTCGTTCCGTCTTTTCTTAAACTTTCATTGTTTACTTAAACGTCTCCAATTATCTACGCTATATACCCATATACAGTAATCAGCCGATAATCGACCTATGTTTTGATAGAAATACAATGTAGGTTGATTAAAGGTCGGCTGTCCCACAAACGTCGCTGAATACATTCATGCAGCCTTTCTCTTGTTGATATTTTTTTTTAGCTCACAAAAAATTCGATCATTGAAATAAATAAAGCAATAGCAATAGTTATACGATGTGTAAGCCAAGATATGAATTTATTTTTATGACAGGAAACAACGTGATGTAAAACATGTAAACAAGATTTAAAAAAAAAAAGAAGAAAATACGCAACCACGGAACGCTCTAGAGTAATATGCTCTTTATTATTATCACGTCAAAAAACTCAGTATCAATCAAAGTACGTTTGCTTAGTGTCGTTTTTAATACCCGAGTCGTTAAGTTATCGATTGTGTATTTTATTTAAATCGCCAACGTCAACGCAGGCAACAGCACAGATGTTCAATACTTATGTTCAGAAAGTTGTGAATATAAAACGTGAACAATGGAGTAAAAGACTTTTTAAAATTTCACAGAGGAAAATTAAATAGGGTAGACAAGTTCATTGAAGCGCCACTTTTAGAAATGCGTCCGACAAGGAGCCATCTATGTATAAGGAGCGTGTTAATAAGATTTATTTTTTACTCTGACGTTCTTTCGTTTGCAGAGGGCAATGATCTAGTGCAATTTTGGATTGCAATATCTGAAGTTCAACCTCCTAAAAGTGTCCCTCTTTATGTCCCTCAATGGCGTTATATTTGTCCCGCATTTTGATGATTTGTCCCTCTTTTTGTCCCTCTTTGCAATGACAAAACTCCGAAAAATTATAGCAAGTATGTATATGTAACGTTTCTTTTGGGAGTCAGTGTATTTGATGTCTGTCTGTCAGTAGAAGAATAATGAGAAATATAGTATTATGAATACATTTTATGCTTTTCCTTATTGCCATGTTCCATCTTTCTTAAATCACTCTAAGACGAAGTGAGAAATGATATGAAAATGGCTTGTTTACATGTACTTCCAAGCTCATGGCAAAGTAAAATCATATGCAAGTGTGATAAAATATACATTACCATATATCATGTATCATATTTTTCAAATATTCTTATTCAGGCTTTTAAACAAGAAGTTCAGTTTTCCTGTCATCTCGGCTTACCCGCCATACTGGTTCCTTTGAAGAGTGGTAATATAGCCAACTTGGCTCGATGCTTGAATGAAAGTTTGCAGTCCTCGTACTTCCAGCAAGTAGGTTTACATAGAAAGATCTAGAGAAGTTGAAAATTAATGAAATGTGTAAATGTAGTAACTTAATTTTTTCTTTTAATTCTTGAAAGAAACTCCATTTTTTTAGTTTTCAAAAATTTTAAATTCTTTAAAGTAGCTCAATTTCTTTCATTTCCAAAAACAAAAAAATTAAATGCATAAGAAGTGAATGTTCTCATAGGAGAAATGTAAACTGAAATTTTTGCTTTTCCAGCAGTTTTGGATTCAGATTCCCCTGATATCTTATAAGGATCAAGTAGACCAGCAGATAGCCGGACAGACTGAAACAGAGGATGATCAGGTGTTAGATGACACATGGAAATGGTAATATTTATCTATTAATGATGGTTTGTTTGCGTACTGTGCTTTCATAACGTTGCTTTTACAGGAAATAGTGCTTGATCATTAGTGTTGTAATGATAGTCGTCAAAAATGGCACTATCTTTGCTAAGATATCCAAGTCGCCGACTATCGATTCCATTTTTGATAAACGATTAATCGGGTCAGTACACTTCTTTGCAAAATGTTTTCTCTTCAGACAAAATGACACTAGACATGTTTCAGAATGGGAGATGTTAACACGGACGCTAGCACATGTACATGTACGAGAGTAACATGTACAAATCTACAGATGTCAAAGTGTGATTTTAAATTGTGTCGAAAGTTGCACAGAAATAAAGTAACTGTCCATCTAAATTAAAGTGAAAAGGTTAAAGTACTTTGATTATCGCAATTACTGGGTATCAATCAAAAGTACTCCTCCGTTTGTGTCCTATAATTGATAGTAAATTTTATCTGATTTTACAACACTATTGATCACAGTCAAGGGCACTATTTACCTTCTAAAAGCAATGCTATGAGAGAACAGTATCCATACAAACCAGCATTATCAGGTTTGGTGCATTACATAACTACAGTATACTGAAGACTTAAGGTGGCTCAATAATCCAAGAATTCTTTGTCAGAAGCAAAAAAATTATTCTGTTTATTCGACATTCATGTCTGATGATTTATATTTGTAATTAAGATTACAGATCATCGTTCATTTGATTGACTAGTGGTCCTCTGAATATACATGTGTAAACCAATTCCGAAATCTGTCGCAAAACAATGAATTTTGACAGATAAATACATGATATAGGGATAATAATTTCACATTAAAACCATTCTTGTGATTATTTTCACCATGATATTATCAAATATGTCTATTTCTTTATAGATAATGCTTTCAAGGAGTAAAATAGCTAAAACTGTTCCCGAAACGTACATTTTAATGCACCCCCACCCAAAATGAAAATTTTAAAAAAAGTACCCAGTACCCTTATTTGTCTTCAAAGTGATGAGAAATCTTTGTCAGAAGTTATTTTCTATTACATATTTCTCAACGACAAACTCTGTTCTTCAAAAATAATTATAAAAAAGTACATGTTTTCGTTCACCCTGATTCAAAATAATTGGTTGTCATAGTAACGATTTTAAGGGGGGGGGGGGGGGTAGGGTTGTCAATAATGTTTAAAGAAGGGGGCGATTCTGAAATAAGTAACACAGAAGATGAAATTTCTAGATCTAGTTATATTTTAAACGACGTTAACAATGTAAAATAAGCTTTTTTTTCATGCACAACGATCGCCGGGTGTCGGAGATACGGAAATATGAATAAGAGAAATAGAAAAAATAAACGGAAGCGTTTTTAAACATTTTGACGTTCAAGGTCAATAAGTACACGTCACTAACCTCCCTCGTTCTCGATAATACGTGCACTCATCTGTAAAATGGATATATCTTTGAACAAAGCAGGGTTAAAACTAAAATTCACTCGCTCAAAGTTTTTAAATAGGGAAATTTTATTCGATAACATCTCGCGGCAAAGTACGATATTTGACAAAACTGTAGAAAAATGTGTATTACCTAAGATTAATTAGAGATAGCAAACTTGAAATATTTTATCTATTATATTGCTAAAATCTCAAAAAAATATCCTGTTTGATCATTAAACTTTAGTTTTTCTACTTGATTTTATTGCCAAGCAACACACGGTTGAATTTACGATGATGACGTTATAAAAATAATACGTTTACGGCAGTAGCAAGGGTGTCTCACTTACGGGATATTTTTAATATATAGATCTAACGATGCATTTGACTTTATATATATATTACACTCAGATTGTAGATGATACTTTTCTGGTTCCATTGATACCAAACTCGTCGAAATCCGTCAAGAAACAAGCGAACTAGAGGAGTTTGAAGACCGAAACCGCACTCGGTACTATTCGAACCAGTATCGACGCCGGGAATATGATGACGTCAAACGATTATTGAGCCTCCTTAATTCACCGAACAATAGTGTCCTTTATTTTCTTACAATTCACCTATGGCTAATATACATTTGTGCACTGTTCATGACATCATAATGCTTGCCATTAGTTCAAATACTTTAATTTCAAATTCAATTAGGAAGAAATCATTTGAAATCTTGATTTATGGATGTGACAGTAGAAGTTTTATTTCAAATAAAAAATTATTTCTTACTTTATAAGATGAAAATATCTTGTGTTTTGGCTTATATCTAACATGCCATAAAAGCAGTATTTTGATTGATACGTGCACATACATGTAGATTGCATTTACATTGTATTACAGGTGGCACAAGTTTCGCACACTTTGTGAGGCACAGAAGAGGTTAAGTGTGGCTCTTGAGCTAACAGCCAATCTACCGTCAGAGGACCTCATCAACCGATGGCTATCAGAGCCAGTTAAATGTGTTGTCATATCAACAAGTTTGTTCTTAACCAATAAGAGAGGCTATCCCGTCTTGTCTAAAGCACATCAGATGCTGATTCACAGATTATTCAAGGTCAGAATATTTTCTTTTAGATGAAAAAAAAATAAGGATCAGTTTCGGTAGTCATGGTATTTGACTACTTTTGTCATATTCTAATTTTCACTCAGGGGTCATCCTAGACCAAAATTTTAGGGAGAATTCACTTCTCCCTCAGCTCCAAATAGGGAGAAGTGGTGGGGAAACAGGGGAGAAGTGGAATGAAGTCGCGAAACTTAACATACACATCTTCTTATGCACACTGTTATTGGTTCATTTACATGTACCTTATGTATGCATATCAAAATTTATCTAAATACAACATTCATAATTAAATATAAGAGTTTTACAGAAAATCAAATATATATTTTTTAAATGAAAAACATATGTTTCTCAGACAATTTGGTCTCAAAAAAAGTGGCAATTTACAAATTTAGGTAGGGTATTAATCATATTATTTTTCTGTAATTTTTCTATCAATGGTTCTCTCATATACATGTATATATTGTGTAAAGCAATAAAAAACTACTATTGGAAGGTTTGTTTCTTGATAGAAAGTATTTCATTAGTTATTATTACTGGGAAATTCAAATAGTTGTTTTCTATCCAAATGGATTTTAATCATGCAACTCCACCCCGTTTCTCCGATTGCCGTTTGCACTAAAACAGGTTCGTCGAGTACTTCAATATTCACCTCCGGAGGTCAAGTCTAGATGAAGTGGAATTTAAAATCGTAGATGAAGAGGAATTTAAAATCGTAGATGAAGTGGAATTTAAAATCGTACGGAGTGTTTATACAATAATGCTTCAACAAATCATGTACTCCTGCAGGTTTCGTCTTTTATCCGTAGATCATAGGATTCATCAGCAGTTGTCGGCGGTCCCTGCTCACTTCTTACATTGCAAACGTCATATCAGTAAAGACTTGGAAATATTTAAATGACTTCTTGATCATGTTCGACATTACTTTAAAATATTAAAGAGAGGAGACAAAGAAAGAAAAGTAAACAAACATATAATTGTCAGCGACACGTGTCGGCACGTGGTCGGTATAAGTCTACATGTATATCGTCAAATGGTGCAATTAAGGATTTATTTACAAGGCAGGAAAAAAAGTTGGGATGTAAATATTTCATCATACATCAGGATATACTCGAAGATAAATGTTACCGTATATAGATGTCCCGTGATGAAAATACGGCGCAGAGATTTGACTGAAGAATAGTGTGAAAGTGTATCATTGGTACAACTTTTACAAGACAATTGAATTTCAGTAAAACTGATGTTATGTATTTAAAATCAGCGATCAAAAATGAAACACGGTGGATACTTTTTTTCTCAAGTTCTAAAAAATACATACATGTATATGTCTAATCGGCGACAACAATGTGCGGTAATGTCCTAGAGACAAGACTGTTTAAAATGAGAAAATTGCCTAAAGTTAACGGGATGTAGACCATTATATTATTTGACAATGATCAGAGTATTAGTTTAAACTGGTATTTATTTCACTTTCATTATGTAATATAAGTACAATTAAGATCATGCAGGATTAGGAAACAAGTATGATACTTATATAAATCCTTTTCCTATCAGAGTATTACTGGCCATTGGTCAATATTAACACCTGGTTAGCAGGCCCACAATGAGTAACCCGCTGAATTTAGGGCGACTCAAACTTCTCCCCCGTAAGAAATTAGGGCAAAGTTTTCACACAAAAAGTGACTATTTCGCCCCAGTCGCCCCCCTAGGATGACCCCTGTAATCACTCTGACATCCAGGAGAAAAATGTACTTTGTACATGTACGTGTAGCTTGGTGTACAAAGATAATTGTTAGAAGATACCATGGGGATTTCCAAAATCATGCAAAGTCCTCTGCAGGGTTAAGATTTTGTATGTGTTTTATTTGCTTGAGTAAATGTGACAAATCATTGATACAGACCCTTTGCTTGCTGTTTACTTAACATTTATTTATTGTTTAATACTGTTGTTTCAGTTAGAAGTCCAGCTAATACTGACCGGTGTGGACAGACATCCGGACAAGGGTATCCATTCATACCAACAGTACATTGATCATCTGTGGCAGGTATGCATAAAGTCTTCAGAAATTACCATGATTTTGCCAAAGAACTGTTTAAAATAGATCCTGAGTTGATAAAGTGATCATCTTTTATAATACCACTGTATAGGACACCTACTAAATAACCAGAAATGAAATGTTTAAAAATCAAATTTTAAACATGCAGATGTATGTTTCAAGAAGTATATAATAAAAATATGACTTACATTTTACCATCATGTTAACAGACACAGCTTCCGGCAGATCCTATCACACAGTTTGCCAAAGGTTATGAGGATTATCTACAAAGTCCTTTACAGGTATGTTAATAATGATAAATTTTTTTTAAGTTTAGCAAAAAAATATATATATGTGAAGAAATAAAAAAAAATCTTAGAAAAGAAGGAAAAAATACACATAAAAACAAGGAAATTCTATTGTTTGAAAAATATGGTTTTTAAAATTTGTTCATGTAATTTTGATTTTTTTTCATGAAATAATGCGGAAGTGTTAAAGTAAATGATGTGCTGAATTGAACATTGGAATACTAGAAAACCTTCATAAATAAAAGCATTACTATTCATTTCTATTGAATTATTTTTGTTTTCTTTAATTTGTTTTCATAAATTGTGGAAGGAATTGATTGCATCTCCAAATACATGTATTTAAATTCCGTTTACAGCCTCTGATGGACAACCTAGAATCTCAGACGTACGAGGTTTTTGAAAAAGATCCTGTCAAATACTCCCAATATCAAAAGGTACATAATGTATTTATGCATTTTTCAGTTGTAACACTGAAAATGATTTTATTGGTTGTAATCAAATCTTGGCTCTTTACAACTAGCATAAGTTTTTCTGAATTTAAGTTTGGGTTAAATTCAATTATGTGAAGGAAGTAGAATATAACAACATGATAGTATGGTTGAAGGAAAAAATATGCAATATTAATGTAACACAGTCCTAATGTTTTATTTGCTGACATCGGGTCATTCTGGAGACTACTAATTACGTCTACTGATCTCACTTCTTTTTTTCTAGGCCGTCTACTTAGCGTTGCTTGATAAAATTAAGTCTGAGGAGAAGCATACCAAAGAAGTGTAAGTAATTATGCACATTTTGATAATATGCAGTTCAAGTGTCAGTTTTCTCTACCAGTGTATTTCAATTTATTCTCTCTTCCTAAATGTTCAATATGCTTATTGTTATACCCTCCTAGTATAACAAAGTTGAGGGGGTACATGTACATACTGGTTTCAATTCTTCTAAGAGTTACATGTAGTTTCGAAAGAAGTCATATTGTACATGTACATGTATGTGTACAATTGTACTTGATAGGTTCATGTAAAATTATAATTCTGAAAAATGACTCTATGATTCAAAGACTTTTAATTATAATTTAAATCCAGTCTCAACAAGTTCTATTTTTTTACTATGAGAACTTTGTTTTACGGTGATTTACATGTAACTTTCAGTATAGTTATTTCTCCAATTTCTACACGTATATTTATGTACATGTATCGACATATCAAGACTATTCTTAGCATTATAATATAGTTTTCATTCATCTGTATGTATTCAAATAAACTGCAAACACACATATTCGACCCTCTGTTTCTGTATGCCTTATCTAATAACATTGCTTCAAATTTGACTTTGATTTTCAGTGTGTTAATGGTGGTAGGAGCTGGTAGAGGTCCCTTAGTCAGATGTGCTTTGTCAGCAGCCCAGCAAGCAGACAGGAAAATAAAGAAGGTGTATGCTGTGGAAAAAAATCCTAATGCTGTAGTGACGTAAGCATGCAACACATGATACATTTCATGCCCCTTTTTAGGTAGTTGGAAGTAATGGGATTGTAACTTACATGGCTATTGAGCATATAAGGATAAAATATCCAGTGGTTTCAGAGTATTTAATTTTTGTGCCACAATATTGAAGATCTGAAGAGGTGGGGGGGGAGCAATATTTTTGAAGTCCTTTTTGTTTGTCTCTCCAAAACTCTAGCACTGGCCATACATGTATGTCTTGAACTGTATGAGATACAGCTTAGATTCATGTATTTCATATGTGGATTTCTTGCGACAAGACCTTTCTTTTGATGCCTTGAACTTTGCCCCAAAACCCTGAGACAGACTTTTCAAGGAAAATACAAAATCAGCAATATCTTTATCTACTCTTAAGTTTTGATAAGGATGCTCATTTTTCATGCCTAGTACATCATACATCATCTATGTTATTTTTAGACTGGAGAATATGAAGGATGAGATGTGGGGAGACCAAGTTGACGTTATATCATGTGATATGAGATTCTGGGAAGCTCCGGAAAAAGCTGACATACTGGTCAGCGAGCTCTTAGGCTCGTTTGGTGATAACGAGCTCTCACCTGAGTGTCTGGACGGAGCTCAAAGATTCCTTAAAGGTAATGTATATTTTCATTCTTGGTTGTTTAGTGGACATACTGGTCAGCGAGCTCTTAGGATCGTTTGGTGATAACGAGCTCTCACCAGAGTGTCTGGACAGAGCTCAGGTATTCCTTAAAGATGATGCATAATATTAAACTCAGTTGTTTAAGTTTCTTATTGTATGTATCTCATAACATTGTTTCAGTGGTTTAAGTTGTTTATCAAATGCAATATCTTCATCTTTATTATGAAAAAATTGTGTTGTTAATCAAAATTCTTAAATCAAAGACTGTATCATAGGAATTGAATTATTGTACAAATATAGAATTTAGGTGATGTCAATATGTCATTATATGGATGAAATTCGTAATATTGGTATAGAATCCAAATGTTAAATTTACGCAAAATTATCAAGTTGGGTTGGCAAGTTTGGTGTTATTATAATCTGTTAACTCTTAATTATATTTCATCATTAATTTACAAATTACAGAGGATGGAATCAGTATACCTAGTAAATATACCTCATATCTGGCCCCTCTACAGTCAGAGAAATTACACAATGAAGTCAGAACGCTTAAAGAAAAGGATAAACCTATAGAGGTTAGTATCACTATACCCAGTAAATATACCTCATATCTGGTCCCTCTACAGACAGAGAAACTACACAATGAAGTCAGAACGCTTAAAGAAAAGGATAAACCTATAGAGGTTAGTATCAGTATACCCTGTAAATATATCTCATATCTGACCCCTCTACAGTCAGAGAAATTACACAATGAAGTCAGAACGCTCAAAGAAAAGGATAAACCTATAGAGGTTAGTATCAGTATACCCAGTAAATATACCTCATATCTGACCCCTCTACAGTCAGAGAAACTACACAATGAAGGCAGAACACTTAAAGAAAAAGATAAACCTATAGAGGTTAGTATCAGTATACCCAGTAAATATACCTCATATCTGATCCCTCTACAGTCAGAGAAACTACACAATGAAGTCAGAACGCTTAAAGAAAAGGATAAACCTATAGAGGTTAGTATCAGTATACCCAGTAAATGTATCTCATATCTGATCCCTCTACAGTCAGAGAAACTACACAATAAAGTCAGAAAACTTAAAAGGATAAACCTATAGAGGTTAGTATCAGTATACCCAGTAAATATACCTCATATCTGATCCCTCTACAGTCAGAGAAACTACACAATGAAGTCAGAACGCTTAAAGAAAAGGATAAACCTATAGAGGTTAGTATCAGTATACCCAGTAAATGTATCTCATATCTGATCCCTCTACAGTCAGAGAAACTACACAATAAAGTCAGAAAACTTAAAAGGATAAACCTATAGAGGTTAGTATCAGTATACCCAGTAAATATACCTCATATCTGATCCCTCTACAGTCAGAGAAACTACACAATGAAGTCAGAACGCTTAAAGAAAAGGATAAACCTATAGAGGTTAGTATCAGTATACCCAGTAAATATACCTCATATCTGGTCCCTCTACAGACAGAGAAACTACACAATGAAGTCAGAACGCTTAAAGAAAAGGATAAACCTATAGAGGTTAGTATCAGTATACCCAGTAAATATATCTCATATCTGACCCCTCTACAGTCAGAGAAATTACACAATGAAGTCAGAACGCTCAAAGAAAAGGATAAACCTATAGAGGTTAGTATCAGTATACCCAGTAAATATACCTCATATCTGACCCCTCTACAGTCAGAGAAACTACACAATGAAGGCAGAACACTTAAAGAAAAAGATAAACCTATAGAGGTTAGTATCAGTATACCCAGTAAATATACCTCATATCTGATCCCTCTACAGTCAGAGAAACTACACAATGAAGTCAGAACGCTTAAAGAAAAGGATAAACCTATAGAGGTTAGTATCAGTATACCCAGTAAATGTATCTCATATCTGATCCCTCTACAGTCAGAGAAACTACACAATAAAGTCAGAAAACTTAAAAGGATAAACCTATAGAGGTTAGTATCAGTATACCCAGTAAATATACCTCATATCTGATCCCTCTACAGTCAGAGAAACTACACAATGAAGTCAGAACGCTTAAAGAAAAGGATAAACCTATAGAGGTTAGTATCAGTATACCCAGTAAATATACCTCATATCTGGTCCCTCTACAGTCAGAGAAATTACACAATGAAGTCAGAACACTTAAAGAAAAAGATAAAACTATTAAGGTTAGTATCAGTATACCCAGTAACAGTCAGAGAAACTACAAAATGAAGTCAGAATGCTTAAAGAAAAGGATAATTCTCTAGAGGTTAGTATCAGTATACCCAGTAAATATACCTCATATCTGGCCCCTCTACAGTCAGAGAAATTACACAATGAAGTCAGAACACTTAAGGTGGGTCCCTACTCGTGAATTTAACAGATGAATTTTGTATTTTAAGGTTATTTTCTATACATAATAGTCAAAATGACTGAATGAACACAGACATAGATAGGTAATTTTGTTTTCGGTAAAGATACAGTACATGAAAGAAAGGTACCCTAACACTTAAAAATTGAGAAATATCAAATATCCATCATATGCTTTTGAACCCTCCAGATTCAGTGATGATACGAATATGTTTATTTGTTTCGTTTTATTTTATGATAACAAGTCATATACATGTAGAAGAAATACAACACATAAAATGATATTGTAACATAAATCTAAGTATGATATATCTCCAAACATTAGGGTACCCCCTTATAATTTCATAACATATTTGACCAAGAATATGTACTAAATCCAACTTTTTGCATAAAAAAACAGATGAATTTTTTTCATTTTGTAATATTTCATAAAATTATGTATGTAGATGAAGATAAAATCACATACAGGTACACAGTTTTTGAAATGATCAAGGTATGGCTCCAAACATAGGGGTACCCCCTTATAATGTTATCATATTTTCGATAAATAATATGTAGTATATCACATTTTTGTGCAAAAAACAATAGATGAAATTTCTTCAAATTGGACCATTTTATAATGTTTATAGATGGTGAAAAAATCGCATACAGTTATACAATTTTATAAATGATCAAGATATGGCTACAAACATAAGGATACCCCCTTATAATTTCATCACGTTTTCACCTAAGTAATTATACTATATGATTGGTGTGGACATTGATAGATTGCAACATCTTATGCTTCTTTTGGCATTTAAGATCTTCTGTCTGTGTTTTTCAATGCGCTGGCTCGTCCCTCATCAGCCATTGTAAAACGTTTTACGCAGACTGCTGCATATAAGGAAAAACCTATAACAGTTCGAGTAGGGAGCCAACTTAAAGAAAAGGATAAACCTATAGAGGTTAGTATCAGTATACCCAGTTAATATACCTCATATCTGGTCCCTCTACAGTCAGAGAAATTACACAATGATGTCAGAACACTTAAAGAAAAGGATAAACCTATAGAGGTTAGTATCAGTATACCCAGTAAATGTATCTCATATCTGATCCCTCTACAGTCAGAGAAACTACACAATGAAGTCAGAAAACTTAAAAGGATAAACCTATAGAGGTTAGTATCAGTATACCCAGTAAATATACCTCATATCTGGTCCCTCTACAGTCAGAGAAATTACACAATAAAGTCAGAACACTTAAAGAAAAGGATAAACCTATAGAGGTTAGTATCAGTATACCCTGTAAATATACCTCATATCTGGTCCCTCTACAGTCGGAGAAACTTCACAATGATGTCAGAACACTTAAAGAAAAGGATAAACCTATAGAGGTTAGTATCCGTATACCCAGTAAATATACCTCATATCTGGTCCCTCTACAGTCAGAGAAATTACACAATGAAGTCAGAACACTTAAAGAAAAAGATAAACCTATTGAGGTCAGTTTCCAATGTTTCACGTATTATGTAAATAATATGAAAATTTCCAAGGTACAATACCAAATAAAAACTGTGTTTGAGAAACAAGAATGCCCCTTAGGCATCTTTGTCAATATTAGCACCATTTTCTACTAAGTATGTAAAACTTGATGGGCAAATGTTATTGCTAAAGTTTTTAAAAAGAAGGTCAAAGGTCAAGGTCATGAAGTCAAGAATTTGGGTATCAATGGAAAGGTCTTGTCACAAGGAATTAACTTGAAGTATGAAAGCCCTATCACTTAACATTAAAAGTTATACCAAATGTTGAAGTATTTCAAAAGTGGGTCAGAGGATGAGGTCAAGGTAACGAGGTCAAAAAGTTTGGTGTTAATGGATAGATCCTGTCACATGGAATAGACATGTGAAATATGAAAGTTCTATCTCATACCATTCAAAGGTAATGCCCATTGTTAAAGTTTTTGCCATGGACAAACAGACAAACAGACGAACAGGCCAAAAACTATATGCCTCAAAATCTTCGGCGGCATAAAAAATATCTGCTCTTTACCAGAGTACATTTGGATTGTAATCTCATGAGACTATAGAATAAGTCAATAGAATTTTATTGGATTAGAAACCTATACATTGTACCTATACAGATTACAGCCATAATACTGTCTTTTGTATCGGTGTAATGTTACATTTGTGATAGTTTTCATGTAAAAGAACTGTGATATAGATAGATGTTAATTCCTATATAGTTAGAGATGTCATATTTGTAGCATTGTTTCTCTGAAATTTATGCTGGATCCCAAAGCATTTGATGATGTCACAATTATTTTACATCAGATAACTGGACAAATTGTAAGTAATTCAGTATATCAAATAGACTTAATACAGAATATTAAATGGTAAATGCACATGTAACTCTCTTACAGACCAGTTTTGAGATGCCGTATGTAGTGAGATTACACAATTGTCAGGTGCTAGCTGAACCTTTAGAAGTATTCACCTTCCACCATCCAAACAGAGGTAAACTTTGTCTATCAAATTTGTGAACTTGCGAAAATATAAATTACGTGTGAATATTCATTTCTAATTGATTTTTATTATGCCCCCAGAATCAAAGATTCGGGGGCATATAGTTTTTGGCCTGTCCGTCTGTTTGTCTGTTTGTCTGTTTGTCTGTTTATCTGTTTGTCTGTCTGTTTGTCCGAAAAACTTTAACATTGGACATAACTTTTGAATGGGAAGTGATAGGGCTTTCATATTTCACATGTGTATTCCTTGTGACAAGACCTTTCCATTGATACCAAAATTTTTGACCTCGTGATCTTGACCTTGACCTTTGACCTACTTTTCAAAAACTTTAACATTGGGCATAACTTTTGAATGGGAAGTGATAGGGCTTTCATATTTCACATGTGTATTCCTTGTGACAAGACCTTTCCATTGATACCAAAATTTGTGACCTCGTGACCTTGACCTTGACCTTTGACCTACTTTTCAAAAACTTTAACATTGGGCATAACTTTTGAATGGGAAGTGATAGGGCTTTCATATTTCACATGTGTATTCCTTGTGACAAGACCTTTCCATTGATACCAAAATTTGTGACCTTGTGACCTTGACCTTGACCTTTGACCTACTTTTCAACAACTTTAACATTGGGCATAACTTTTGAATGGGAAGTGATAGGTCTTTCATATTTCACATGTGTATTCCTTGTGACTTTCCATTGATACCAAAATTTTTGACCTCGTGACCTTGACCTTGACCTTTGACCTACTTTTCAAAAACTTTAACATTAGGCATAACTTTTGAATGGGAAGTGATAGGGCTTTCATATTTCACATGTGTATTCCTTGTGACAAGACCTTTCCATTGATACCAAAATTTGTGACCTTGTGACCTTGACCTTTGACCTACTTTTCAAAAACTTTAACATTGGGCATAACTTTTGAATGGGAAGTGATAGAGCTTTCATATTTCATATGTGTATTTCTTGTGACAAGACCTTTCCATTGATACCAAAATTTTTGACCTCGTGACCTTGACCTTGACCTTTGACCTACTTTTCAAAAACTTTAACATTGGACATAACTTTTAAATGGGAAGTGATAGTGCTTTCATATTTCACATGTGTATTCCTTGTGACAAGACCTTTCCATTGATACCAAAATTTTTGACCTCGTGACCTTGACCTTGACCTTTGACCTACTTTTCAAAAACTTTAACTTGACCTTGACCAAAAACTTTTGAATGGGAAGTGACTTTTGAATGGGAAGTGATAGGGCTTTCATATTTCACATGTGTATTACTTGTGACAAGACCTTTCCATTGATACCAAAATTTTTGACCTCGTGACCTTGACCTTGACCTTTGACCTACTTTTCAAAAACTTTAACATTGGGCATAACTTTTAAATGGGAAGTGATAGGTCTTTCATATTTCACATGTGTATTCCTTGTGACAAGACCTTTCCATTGATACCAAAATTTGTGACCTCGTGACCTTGACCTTTGACCTACTTTTCAAAAACTTTAACATTTGGCATAACTTTTGAATGGGAAGTGATAGGGCTTTCATATTTCACATGTGTATTCCTTGTGACAAGATCTTTCCATTGATACCAAAATTTTTGACCTCATGACCTTGACCTTTGACCTCCTTTTCAAAAACTTTAACATTGATCATAACTTTTGAATGGGAAGTGACTTTTGAATGGGAAGTGATAGGGCTTTCATATTTCACATGTGTATTCCTTGTGACTAGACCTTTCCATTGATACCAAAATTTTTGACCTCGTGACCTTGACCTTGACCTTTGACCTACTTTTCAAAAACTTTAACATTGGGCATAACTTTTGAATGGGAAGTGATATGGCTTTCATATTTCACATGTGTATTCCTTGTGACAAGACCTTTCCATTGATACCAAAATTTGTGACCTCGTGACCTTGACCTTTGACCTACTTTTCAAAAACTTTAACATTGGGCATAACTTTTGAATGGGAAGTGATAGGGCTTTCATATTTCACATGTGTATTCCTTGTGACAAGACCTTTCCATTGATACCAAAATTTTTGACCTCGTGACCTTGACCTTTGACCTACTTTTCAAAAACTTTAACATTGGGCATAACTTTTGAATGGGAAGTGACTTTTGAATGGGAAGTGATAGGGCTTTCATATTTCACATGTGTATTCCTTGTGACAAGACCTTTCCATTGATACCAAAATTTGTGACCTCGTGACCTTGACCTTGACCTTTGACCTACTTTTCAAAAACTTTAACATTGGGCATAACTTTTGAATGGGAAGTGATAGGGCTTTCATATTTCACATGTGTATTCCTTGTGACAAGACCTTTCCATTGATACCAAAATTTGTGACCTCGTGACCTTGACCTTGACCTTTGACCTCCTTTTCAAAAACTTTAACATTTGGCATAACTTTTGAATGGTAAGTGATAGGGCTTTCATATTTACATGTGTATTCCTTGTGACAAGACCTTTCCATTGATACCAAAAATTTTGACCTTGTGAACTTGACCTTTGACCTTTTAACCCAGTGACCTCACATACATGTACTTAACAGAAAAAATTGTTCATACTAACAAAGATGCTACCGGGGGCATTCGTGTTTCACAAACACAGGCTTTATTTCTCTGATGACAATTTTTATATGCATATAGTTCTTACTTTTGTACGAGCATTGATGACCAAATAAATTCTAGTCTAGAATTTTTTTAAAGTTCTCAAATAATGTGTGTACATGGAAAATAAGGACTCAAATATGAGAAAGGAGCTGATTAGATAAGGAGTAAAATCTACCCTTTTAAAAAAGGTCAAATTTTGAAATTAGAAATTTTTACAAAATTCTGTCATAAATGTGATACCTATACTGGATCCCATCAGAATCTGAAGTACCAGATTATATTTTAATAATGATTAATTTTTTTTCTGCATACGAATAATAATGCGGAAGAAATTAGGCACAAGTTCAGGGTTGAATACGACCCTTATCTTATTAATTTATTTTACATAAATATTGATTTAGAAGAAAATTAAAATGGATTTTAGTACATGTATTTTAAATCATGTGTGCAGGGAAATAGTACATGACTTTTCTGTTACAGATGAGGTAGTTGACAACAGTCGATATAAGGCCATGGAGTATAAGATCAGTCAGGATGCAGTACTACATGGATTTGCTGGATACTTTGATGCTATACTTTATAATAATGTTACTCTCAGTAAGTTACTTTAAGTGAGACCGCCAGAAAATTCAATGCTGAAAATGAAGGATAATTATACCCCCCGCAAATGAAGTCTATGGGAACTTCCCATGTTAATTTCAAGCCACAGCCATATTGTGTCAACAATAGTAAACAGTGACATCAAAGCCTCCGACGTATATACAGTCCCACCTGTGTTAACGGACACCTTTATATACCGGACAACTGTACATAACGGACAATTTCAGTTCCCCCCTCCCCCCCCCCCCCCCCGTTTTTTGTGTAATAATTGTCTTTTGTATAGCGG
This sequence comes from Pinctada fucata, assembly GCA_028142955.1. Lineage (NCBI taxonomy): Eukaryota > Metazoa > Mollusca > Bivalvia > Pterioida > Pteriidae > Pinctada > Pinctada fucata. The sequence goes on along the minus strand of AP027113.1, from coordinate 35,557,548 downwards.
ACACCCCCGTTCTCCGGACAACAGACACCCTTCTGGTACCCCAATCGGTGTAAATAACCTCCTATAACGGACATAATTATCTCGGTTCCGCCACTGATAACGCACAATGCCTTTGTAAAATCCTTCGATCCGCGTCCTTTTCTTTCGTGGCTTCACAAATTAATGGTAATAAGGGGACGGGTAATTAGTGGCCAATTTATGTTTACCTGAGTATACATTAAATAAAACAAGAGCGTATAAACAGAGGCTTTGACGCTTGATGAAGGGTGTAATAATGGAAAATCGCAAAAGTACAAGAGCCTTGTATTCACAATAGAAAGCCTTCGTTTCACAATAGAAAGTTTATATCACTGACCACACTCCGGCACGCGTCGCGGACAATTTAACGATCGATATTTTTTACAATGAGTTCGACATACTCTTTTCTCTCTCGGTCTTTTTATAAATGTAAACAGCATATGTATACTAATGATTGTGCCGAACAGCATCAGGAATTTATTGTAATATTTCAGATTCGATTGATAATGACGATTATGATTTTAGAGGCATTCACGGACGCCTACATACGACAAATGTCTGTTTAATCCTTACATTAACGTTATCCGTAAATGTAAGGATTTAAACTCAACGTTTTATGTACGCTAGTACATACATGTCAGTCAATCTAACCTTGGCTTTCGTATACACTCTGTACGCTGACCTACTCACGGGCCCTCCTGAAGAAGTGAGGGTTCTTTAAACATGTAAATCGCGGCACATGCCGAAAGATTCGTATGCGCCTCTAAAAAAAAAAATTTCAGATTTTTTAGTAGCGCATACGAATACTCGGACAATCTTTCCGCCTATGAATTGCGGGGATTTCAAAAGGCAAGATGAGAAACCGCAATACATTCCAAACCTTGTACGTGACATGGCGCTCGCGTACTTATTTATCATGAATTACGTCTCCCCTTTCTCATATACTGAATGGGAGGAAAGTGGCATTTTAAAACTTTATTTCCCAGTTTACTTAGGGAAATACTTTCTTACGTAAAAAAATGCTTGCAAAACTTAATGCTTTACTTTTTGCAAGAGTACTCTTGAAAAAAAAAAATATACTACCTTCCTCAATTTCCTTTTTTTGTAGTCTCAATTATCTGAGAAACATGTATTTAATTCTACATGACCCAATAACATGTATTAGTACATGTATTCTGTTTTATTATTAATTTACCTTGTAAAACTACTTATCAAAAATTTACGGAAATTATTGCAAACTGTATATCAAACTGAACCTCTGCATAAAGGACACCTATAAAGGACAATATTTGATTTTCCCCTAGCCGTCCGTTATAGACAGGTTAGACTGTATTCGTCTTTTTTAGGGCAGCTCTTTGATGACTGAGTAAGCTGATGCTTTATAGCAAAGGTTTTCCATGTCTACGTCTGCTTATGCAAAAGATTTGGGTAGCGTGCTGTAGGTCAAATTCTGTGGTCTATTTCTGAGTATTATTTGAAATTTATGTAAATTACATGTATATTGCAGGTATTTTACCAGAAACTCACTCCCCAGGAATGTTCAGCTGGTTTCCTATATATTTTCCAGTCAAAGTAAGTACTCATTACAATGCTGCATTTTCACGCCCTCGATCAAAGATGGAGAGGCGTAATGACTATGTTCAGTCTATTAGTCCAAAACATTAACTCAGAAATAGTGGTTATAACTTTTGAACACCAATTAATAGGCCTTTCTCATATTCCTTGTGGCAACAGTTACCCTCAAGTACCAAAAGTTTTTATCTTGGTGTACAGCATACTGTAAATATATTAAGTGAAAACAAATGATAGCTGAGAAGGGGATTTTTTTTTTTATTTACGTGTACATGGGATTTTTAGCTCACCTCAACGAAGTTGAGTGAGCTTATGCTATACCCCCGCGCGTCTGCGTCCGGTCCGTGTCCTCGTCCGGTTAAGAAGTTTGGGGTAGCTCAGTATTTGGCAAAGTACTGATGCTACAGTAACCAAACTTGCACAAGTGATTCATCTTTGGATGCCGAGATGGACCCATGCATCGGATGCAGCATCTGACCCAGGGAAAAATCTGAATTTGTAAAGGCAGGGGCCATTAAAATGGGTCAATGGCCCCTCTCTTTAGTGAATGTATATAAAATGGACAAAAATGAGGGGCCATTTGAAATAATAAGGGGCCATTTAGCCAAATTGAGGGGCCAATGAATTCTTATTTGGGTTCCTACATCAAAACTAAATGCATATTTTGATAGTTTATGTAGGGGGCCCTTTCATATTTGAGGTCAGATTTCCTCTATCTCCAATAGTTTTCTCATAATTTCACAATGTCCCCAACCAGAATTATCCCTGCTGACCTACATTTTCCGCTTGAGTGACTTGGTTAAGAAGTTTGGGGTAGCTCAGTATCTGACAAAGTACTAATGCTACAGTAACCAAATTTGCACAAGTGATTCATCTTTGAATGCCGAGATGGACCCATGCATTGGATGCAGCATCTGACCTACATTTTCCGCTTGAGTGACTTGGTTAAGAAGTTTGGGGTAGCTCAGTATCTGACAAAGTACTAATGCTACAGCAACCAAACTTGCACAAGTGATTCATCTTTGGATGCCGAGATGGACCCATGCATTGGATGCAGCATCTGACCTACATTTTCTGCTTGAGTGACTTGGTTAAGAAGTTTGGGGTAGCTCAGTATCTGACAAAGTACTAATGCTACAGCAACCAAACTTGCACAAGTGATTCATCTTTGGATGCCGAGATGGACCCATGCATCGGATGCAGCATCTGACCTACTTTTTCCACTTGAGTGATTTTGCTTTTAAAAGCCAATATTGAGCGAAGTATAAGTGCTACATGTACCAAACTTGCATATTGGATGTATCTTTGATCAAACTTTCATAAAATGACCTTGACCTACTTTTTCTGCTGGAGTGATTTTGCCTTTAAAAGCCAATATTGAGCAAAGTATAAGTGCTACATGTTCAAAACTTACATATTGGATGTATCTTTGATCAAACTTTCATAAAATGACCTTGACCTACTTTTTCTGCTTGAGTGATTTTGCCTTTAAAAGCCAATATTGAGCAAAGTATAAGTGCTACATGTTCCAAACTTGCATATTGGATGTATCTTTGATCAAACTTTCATAAAACTACTTTTTCCACTTGAATGATTTTGCCTTTAAAAGCCAATATACATGTACTAAGAAATATGATTGAATTGAATTTGGCTGCCATGAGGTGAGCTTCGTAATCTGTGATTACCTATGTTTTTCTTATTTACGTGTATAATATATATGTAAAGTTATATTTGTACTCCCTTATTTCAAAGCTTTCTTTTCCTTTTTGTAACAATTCATTCGTATTAATTTTCCTTTTATAGATTCCGACATACCTCAAAAAGGGTGATACAGTTGAAATTCATTTATGGCGACGATGCAGCCAAAAGAATGTTTGGTATGAATGGGCGGTGACGCAACCACAAGTTCTACCCATTCATAATCCAAAGGGACGATCTTATACTATAGGATTGTAGACTTCCGTCAAATGTTACCTCATCTGTGATTTTTTTTGTGACTAGAAAACTGACCAACTATAGTGCTACATCTACATGTTTAGCAAAGGCCGTAAACCCTATATGCTATTTGACTATGTTTGTTTACTATGGGCATTTGCTAGGTTTTGTACTTTACTCATTTTGTAGACATTTTTGGTTTATACAAATTGCTTTATTTTTTGCAAACTAAATTTTATTTTGACATTTCTCATGAAGAGAAGTTTTATGCTTTATTTTTGTTTTATTTTATAAAGCATTAATCAAATTCTTACATGTTTCAAATATCAGATGCCAAATATGAGAGGTCCTCATACATTTGTCAACGTGTAATGTTATGAAAAGACGTCATTCTTTACAATATTGAAGACTTTGTGAAGAATGCTCTTAAATTTAAGATTAATTCAACATATGTAGATGCATTTTATTCATTCTTGTTTCAGCAGTTTTTTGTTTGAGATATTAACAAAGTGAAAAGCCAAGCTTTTACATTACAAGAAAATTCTATTGTTGTTGATTTATCAAGTTATTGTCTCATTAAAATATGAAAGATCTGAAATTTAATAAATCGGCATGAAATATATTAACTAGATTTGCAAATTTATCTGATCTCCCCCTTTCCCCTTTTGGCCAGTCTCTTACATGTAAAAAGCCATTACTTCTGAATGGTAAGTGATATGGCATTTGCATTGCACATTTTTTTTGTTGTTGTGGTAAAACACTATTTGTACCAAATATTTTACCTATCAGAAAACTGCATTTATGCTGATAAAGATGCTGATGGGGGCATAATTGTTTCACAAAACATCTGCAAAGCATATCAGCACATAGGAATCACTTGTTTCATTTCCATCTACGAGTTGGCCACACTTTCATTTCAATGGTTGTATTTTCACTGTGTAGCATAACGTGACTAAAGTTGGTGAAACCACGAACTCAAAATGGAGGCATGTCGCTCGTTTGGATGAAATAAGACAGGTACTGTGATGATTGTTTTGATTCAATTTTATTTTTTCATAGCCGATGTCCTTATAAAAAATGATATTTTGATGATTCTTTGTTTGTCAATCAAAAAGTTATTGTAGTTTTTACAAACATTGTGACAAAAGGAACGTCATGGTTGAAATATGTTAAACACAATGTTGTGGTGGTTTCCACACAAATATCTACAGCTTTTGTCAAAACAACGGCGTTTTACTTGCTAACGTGTCCATGATTGTAAAACTTTCTGTTTAGAGAAGGATATAGGCTATGAAAAGATTAAATTTAATCAAAGCAATTATTGCAGTTTCTGTTTTCTTTCCTCAAACTGAGCTTTTTATTTATTCATGGTTTCACCAACTTAAGTCACGTGATGCTACACAGTGTTTTTATTACGTAGCAAAGTTTTCAAGAGGACTTAGCTTCACTGCCTTTCCCCAGTGTGTTTGGGTGTGTTTGTATGTCCAGAACCTTGTGAACACAACAGACTAGCTAAGCTGAGTAGAAATGAAACTCGAGACAAATGGGGAGAGGATTGACCACACAATTATTAATTTCAAGTTCAAGGTCAAATTGGGCATTATACTAGTAGAAAAAAAATCTTGTGAAAACAAACTGAGCAGAACAAAATGTGGAATTACAAAACCCTCCTTAAGTAATGGACATTAGGAGAGGATTAAACCTACTGATGATGGTAAAAGATCAAGGTTGCTGTGGACAACAGAAAAAGGTTGTGAATACAACAACAAACAAGCTAAATACATAGAATTGTATTAGCCATGGGGAGTGGATGATATCTATTCATTTTCAAGAAGGGGGAAAAGGTCAAGGTAAAAAAATGATAAATGTAGTGTCAAATATGTAGTTCAGAGGGGATGCTAAACTTTGTCTCGTCTTTCACCTTAGTTATGCTTCTATTTGTCATATATTTGTCATAGTAGCAAAACAATTTCATGGTTAACACTCCACTAACCTTTTCAGCCATGTTTGATCCAACAAAGATAAAAGATTTTCTGGAATTATCAATTTTGGCCAGATTGCAAAGCAATTCAGGTCTATAGATTGACGATGTCCGTCTGTCTGTCCGTCCGTCTGTCTGTCTGCCGTCAACATTTTGGTTAAAGTTTCTGGTTGAGGCAAATTCTAAGGAACTATATGCAGTAGAAACTTTATATTATACATGAAGGTTGCCCATGACAAGACCTTTCAATTTATGCCGTAACATTTGACCTAGTGACCTTGACCTTGGACTTTGACCTAGGTAAAGATTTTGGTTAAAGTTCCTGGTTTAAGCAAAATCTATGGAACTGTATGTAGTAGAAACTTTATATTATACATGTATGTTGCCCATGACGAATTCTTTCAATTTATGCCGTAACATTTGACCTAGTGACCTTGACCTTGGAATTTTGACCTAGTTAAAGATTTTGGTTAAAGTTCCTGGTTTAAGCAAAATCTAAGGAACTGTATGCAGTAGAAACCTTATATTTTACATATAGGTTGCCCATGACGAGACCTTTCAATTTATGCCATAACATTGGACCTAGTGACCTTGACCTTGGACTTTGACCTAGTTAAAGATTTTGGTTAAAGTTTCTGGTTTAAGCAAAATCGAAGGAACTGTATGCAGTAGAAACCTTATATTATACATTTAGGTTGCCCATGATGAGACCTTTCAATTTATGCCATAACATTGGACCTAGTGACCTTGACCTTGGACTTTGACCTAGTTAAAGATTTTGGTTAAAGTTTCTGGTTTAAGCAAAATCTAAGGAACTGTATGCAGAAGAAACTTTATATTATACATGTAGGTTGCCCATGACGAGACCTTTCAATTTATGCCGTAACATTTGACCCAGTGACCTTGACCTTGAACTTTGACCTAGTTAAAGATTTTGGCTAAAGTTCTTGGTGTAAGCAAAATCTAAGGAACTGTATGCAGTAGAAACCTTATATTATACATTTAGGTTGCCCATGACGAGACCTTTCAATTTATGCCGTAACATTGGACCTAGTGACCTGGACCTTGCACTTTGACCTAGTTAAAGTTCCTGGTTTAAGCAAAATCTAAGGAACTGTATACAGTAGAAACTTTATATTATACATGTAGGTTGCCTCTGACAAGACCTCTCAATGTATGCTGTAATATTTGACTTAGTGACCTTGACCCAGTTGGTGACAAAAACTTACTTTGCAATCCGGCCATACCGTCTTTAGCGGTGTTTTATTATAATCAGAATCTTCTAAATATAAAGAGAATAAAGAATGGCAATGCAAGTTCAAATTTCAATCAGCAAAATAATTTTAAGCTGAAGTCAACTGTGATCTTGACCTTGAAAATCAATAGGGTTCATCTCCCCATGGGGAACATTTGTGGAAGGTTTGATGTTTCTATGATGATTCATTTGGCTTCTATGCTGTTCACAAGGATTTTAAGTGTAAGTACACTGTGACCTTGACCTTGAAAATCAATAGGGTTTATCCTCTCCCCATGGGGAACATTTTTGGAAGGTTCAATGTTTCTATGATGATTCCTTTGGCTTCTATGCTGTTCACAAGAAAATCCAGAATTGCACACACACCCTCTCAACCACACACACACACAGTCACATGACAGCGATGCTATAAAAAGAACTGTTCAAGAATAGGTATGTCATTTGTTACATGTTTGAGTCAATAACCCTAAATATGTGACCTTGACCTTGCTTGTGACCTTGACCCTCATTGGATGTCTAGAGTCTCGTCATGTATAATCATCCCTGTAAGTTTGATGCAAATATCAAGTCAAAGCTATTAATGGTGTGACTATGACTACCAGACAGACAGACATATGCCAGACCAAGTGATCCCTACATGTATTTGTTGCTCTTGTGTAGCATAAAGATGATAAACAACTTCATTTTATGACAGTCTACTTCATAATTTATATTCTGTAGTAAAAAGATGAAATTAACGTATAATACTCTAAAATGGTATACAGAAAATAAGTACCTAAACCGCAAATCAATGTTCATTATGTCAAGAATTGGTGTTTTCTTGCAACCAGATTTCTTTGCTTTGGTGCCTCATCCTGGCAACTGAAGACTTGATATGACCAATATAGTTCAAACAAAAGTGAAACATTGGTGAACAGCCAAGCACCACAAACCATTGATCTTTATACGTAACATATTTCCACGGAATTGGCCACAACAGACTGCTGTTATTTAGTTATGGAGCTTTGACTTTGAACTTTGAATACCTAGAGCTCAATACCATTGTGACTGAGGTGAAACAAAATTGAACAGTGCACTGACGGTAGAACTATGCTAATAACTTCTCCATGAAATTGACATGTACGGGAATCCATTCACACTTCTTTATTTGGCTATGGTGCTTCCTTATGACAACACAGGGCTCGATATAACAAGTATCATTAATATGGAAGTACAGCAAAGATGTACAGATAATTCTCATAGCCTGTAAAACCGTGCTAGTAATTCCCTAAACCTGGAATTTGTTCATTATAGTTCATGTAGACTTAGTTGCTATGGCTACGGTGCTTCACTATGACAACCCAGGGCTCCATATAACCAGTATCGATATGACGGAAGTACATCAACGACGTAAAGATAATTCTCACAGTCTGTAAAACCGTGCCAGTAATTCCCTAGTCCTTGAATTCCCTCGCCATAATAAATGTGGATTTGGTTGATATATGTAGGGCACTTCACTATGACAACCCAGTGCTCGATATTACCAGTATTGATATGACGGAAGTACATCAACGACTTACAGATAGTTCTCACAGTCTGTAAATTCCCTAGTCCTGGAATTCCTTCACCATAATACATGTAGATTTAGTTGATATGGTTATGGTGCTTCACTATGACAACCCAGGGCTCGATATAAGCAGTAACGTTCTGATGGGAGTAAAACAACGGTGTATAAATTGTCTCCACAGACTGTAAAACCATGCTCGTAACTTCTCCATGAAATAGGCGTGTCCTGAAATCCATAGACTGTGACGCTACACCAATGGTTTCCTTGGTCTTTCATCACTGTACATCTAAAAGATAGTAAGTAAAAGTTAACTTTCCACATACCTCCAACAATTAACATAATCTGATGGTACATGGTCTTAAAGGGTATGGATTATTCAATATCAAGTTTTATATACAACTTATAAAAGCAATGTTTCTTGAAAGTAAATGGAAGCTCCTATTTAAAGCATTTAAAAAAAAAAGTAAAATTAATGATCATTTTGAAAGTTTTGTGACACTCATCCTCGGTACCCTAAGCTATTTGCGCTTTGGCTGAATACCTTGGGTCATATCGTACTATTTCGGGGAATTTAAATGAAATGGCTCTTCTTCGTGAAGTTAAAAACTGACGGTAATGGCTGCGCGCAGACCAGTGAGGACAGTATGTGAATCGTACACAAGAGGGGATTTTTGTGGGTTACATGAATATTTGTATCGAAAACATCTAACTAACAATTTGATTCTTGTCTCAGGGCATCAAGAAGTATCTTACCTAGTCACACATGCATTATTTATCATCGCTATCCAAAAGATGTTTGTAAATAATTATGCGATTGGATAAAAAAGTTTGTGAGGGAGCCAATCAGTAACATTTGCATATGAATGGAAATCCCCGAAATAGTACGATATGACCCAGGGTATTCAGCCTAAGCACAAATAGCCTGGGGTACCGAGGATGTGTGACACTGGACATCATTTCTATTAAGATATTATTGACAGAGATCCACTATCAAAATATAACCAGATAAAGATTTAATTTTACCTTTTATAGCATGCAAACTTTTGACATACGCAATTCTAAGTTCTAAAATTCCCAAAACAAGTTCCATGATATCATAAAATACATTACCTGAGTTTGTTGACGAGATTTGAAATGAAAGCGGGAGTGAAGAACCCACTTATTGTATATTGTAAACATGATGCCTGCTCAGTCTCCCCGTTATAGGAGTATGTGGACACAAACTCATCTGGTTTCTCCGATCTACAATTAAATACGTGAATCAACATGTACACTGTAATTATAGATGTATGAGGGTAATAACCTTTCCTTTGTTACCCATTTGAATCTTTGCGGAAAACAGAGTTATTTCCCATTTGAGACGGTATGTTACTAAAAAAAATTATGATGTCATGAGAATGGTATGGTATTGTCCATTTTATACTGTCATTTCCTAGAGTTAGGGACTGTTTCCATAGAATTTTTTGACATCACAATAAGTCTACGTCAGATACCGTCCAAAAGGGTAAGTACATTTGTAACTCTTGTCTTCTAAAATACCGAATACCATAATAGGTTTGCCATCCAAAATAATCAACCTTTTCTTTGAATAATAATTGTATTTATGCCAAACATCCATCAAATGTTAAAAAGAATTACTGTAAATTGCTTTATTTTCGTCAGCACCACTTTTCGTCAATTTGTTAAAAATGACCATTTCGTCAGTACGTAAATTCGTCATCCAAGGGTCCCTAAAATGTAAATTTGTTTGCTCAAATGCCAACTTAACATTTAGATCCGCCTTCAAATAGCAAAATCCGTCGTGTGTGTTTGTTTTCATTAATTGTTTGTTTAACAATTATTGGTAAACATACAATTAGACATGTATATCACCTACCTTGCTGTGAAAACATATTATTTAGTAATTAGAAGTACCTGTGCGATCTTGTGTTCATATTCAGTTTTCATTGATTTGACATTTGCGTGTAGTAATAACACTATTTAACAATGTCTTAAAACTCTTAAACTTAAACTTCCGCAGTGCTCCTGGTTCATTTTTAAGCTTAACAAGAGACTGATTCAAATTTTCCTTACTACAATTTATTTTTGTCAGGAGTATTTATATTCGTCGGTACGTAATTTCGTCAAAGAAGGCACTGACGAAAATGACAAAAATTGGTATCTGACGAATAAAAACCAATTTACAGTAACAATTTGCATGATTCAATGCCAAAAGTTCTTTAAGTGTTGCAAGAATTCATTCATCTGTTTAAAACAACTCATTTACATGCAAAGTCCTTTTATGTATGTTCGTTGAAAAAAACATTTACCAAAAGTTTGAAAAAAATATTGGACTGGCAATAATCTCTACCTTGATTTTGTTTTGATGGTAAATTAATCATTTTAAACACATACTTACAAATAAACATTGTTGGCTACCATTCCCAGCCATTCAAATAATTCACTTCCAATACAATTTTCATCGCTTTCAATTAACACAGGAATATGAACTTTTTCGTATCTGTGATGGCTATGATTTATGGGAACTTCACTGCATTGGAATCCTTTCATGTTGAAATATTTTCTGAGGGAACTTGAGCAAATATCTCCATCTGCAAGATGAAAGCTAAAATAGATACCAGCATTTACTGTGAAAATGCTTCAACCGGAAATTATCATCAAAATCTTGACAGACTGATGGTTGTACATACAGACAGACAGAATTTATATAAGCCATTGCAAATTGGTCAAGCACATGATAAAAATAGAAATACTGTAAACCATCTTTTATTTGCGGCATCTTACGTTTGCGAACACGATTGAAGTGACTGGTTCACATCATTTTATTTTTTCATACCTTACTACACATGTGTAAGGACATATTTGCGACATTTTATATTTGCGAATCGAAGGACCTCGCGAATATCGCGAAAATAAAACGCTCGCGAATAAAAGACGGTTTACGGTAAGTCAGCCAAGAGAGGGCTCCAATCCAGCCAAGAAAAACCAGGCTACGTTTTTGAGAAAATTATACAGTATTTTAGGCATATTCCAAGGAGTCCTAATCCCTTTCTTGCATGTATAAAATACTGGAACAATAAGATTAATTTTAATATGTAACATACCTGAGGGATCCCATGCAATGAGGAGGTTGAACTTCAAACCAGATCTGGATAGAGCTGATAACACTCTCTCATAGCCTTTTCTTCCTGGGACAAAATGTGTAGCTTTCAAGTCCACATCTATCACTACATGTATAGAAATAATTGTCATTAGTATTACTACCGTTACACCATACACAAACACTATCACTACAGTTCCATATTGAGTCAATAGATGATTTTCCAATAGATTCATTCGGCGGACAGACACCAGACATCACATATTTTCGCGATAATTTCATTGTGACGTCAAAATACAATAGAAAACATGACAACACATCAAGGTGCTTCAAGACGGTGCGATAAGATGTGACGTCACAATGGAAAATTTTGCCAAATGATGTGACGTCTGGTGTCTTTGTGTATAAAATCATGGTCAGGAACGGTCATATCTTTTATCTGGAAAATGGACTATTGAAACAGCTATGAATCCTACTTTGTAAACTAAAGTATTCAAGGTATACATATGTCACCTACAGGATGCTTGACTCTTAACAGTGTGCAAAATGAACAGTGGCCCAATGGCCAATATCTACAGTAAATTTGATCGGTCTATAGCAATCAAGAAAGCCATAGACCAACTTGTCTATTGGAAATTTGAGCATCAAAGTCACATATTAGCTTTATACACTTAATAAAACATCTGTGTAACATCGATTTGAAATGCACCCCCTTCATGAAACATTCCACAACATTATATTAGTACTGGTACTATTATATTTTAGAATCTTCCATTATTTAAAGAAGGGGTATTTAATAAAAAGTTTCAAGGTCAAAGACTTGGTAGATTTGAGGGTACCGTTTTGAAGGTAAATCTTTTAGATAAATTGTTTTAGAGATTTTACCTACAATATAAAAAATTGCATACATTAGTACATGTAAAAATAAGATTTTAGGGATTGGGGGATTTTATTTCTATATTGGTCTACAGAAAATCGCTGCAGTCAATAGGAACAGAAATCTCTGTAGACCGAATGTCTATAAGACTTCAAAAGTCAATTTCACACACTGTCTAAATGTACAATACATTTATCAATTACTGTCCTGCTCACTAAAGCCAGAGCACCCTGTTTTCCCAGTTTTCATTAAAATATCATATTGTCATATTCCAAAAAGATATAAATTTTAAAGTACCCCTTTAGTCGTAACAGAAAATACCATTGTTGTGGCTGTACGTCAACTAAGTTAGGAATTAGATGGAAAATAAAAAGTCTACGGGGATTTTCTATAGTAAAATCACTGAAAATGCATGACGTCAGACACTTTGGCGTCACTGTTTACTATTGTTGACAACGAGAACAATATGGCGTCGGCTTGAAATTAACATGGAAATTTCCCGTAGACATTTTATTTTTCATAATGCGGTTTGAAGGCAGCTGATAGGGTAAGTTGAGGTTAATTTCCAGTTACGACTAAAGGAGGTCAATTCTTGGAAACAATAATGAAAAGGAAAATTCGTCAGACGACAGAATAAATCGCCAAAACAGGGTGATCTGGATTTAGTGAACAGGACTGTAATTCAGAGTTCATGCATTACCATATTTGTTTTGTCCCAGTCTGTTATACCAAGATGGCTTCCCTTCAAGTCCAAGCTGTATGTATGTGTCACTGGTTACATGTAATATCAGATGACCTACAAATAGATGAAGTTTAAAATATCATGCAGTCATGATAAATTGACTAATTCACTATTAGTGGAAGAAAACCTCATTGTGCTCATGATCAATACTTCTATAAAATGTAGAGAGGGAAATGTTGCTGGTTTAGAAACAAAACCCTGGATCTTTCACTGATACAAGCTATATGTCACCTCTACCAACTTAACTTCCAAACTTTCGCTTACTCCAAACAAATTGCAGAAAAATAAAAGTGATCATAATTTTCCATAATCTTCTTCAAATTTTTTTTTAAATAATTAACTTCTCAGTAAATTATATATCTACAACTTCACTGTTTTTGACAATTTTTTAATCAATTTTTCCAACAAATTAATATCCACACCTACCTGTAGGAAGGACAGCCAAACAGTTTTCATAATTAATCCTGGTTCCATGAGATAAACCATAGAAATTACCTGTAACAGAAATACGTGTATTGAATTTACTTAATCATCCAGAATATATTTGAATAAACATGTATCATCATTCAAACGTTCTACATAAAACTTCATGATATATGCATAAATGTCAACATACACACATTGTATGAAATGTATTGTCTGAAAAATGAAAATTAAGACATAAAACGCTGGTCACAAGACATTGCTATTGATGTAAGCCGTCTTTTTCCACGTTGTCTTAAGTTTGCAAATTCGAGTGAGATGACTGGTTTGCAACATTTTATTTCCATGACAGCGTATGTAGGAATCTTATTACACATGTGTTGGGACATATTAGCGGCGTTCTAAATTCGCAAATAGAAGGAACTTGCAAATATCGCGAAAATAAAATGCTCCAAAATAAAAGATGGTTTACAGTATGTATCACAAGCAGAATCAGTGCAATAGGGAGCACATAATTTATTTGATAAATTCAGGATTTATTTGAGAAAGATAACTGTCATGATTTTTTCAATTTCTATGCACAATCAATGAACTAAAAGCTTTTCTATAAGATCACTCTAAAGTAGATTATAAATCATTTGCAACCTGCTAATTGATGCTGATATCTATTATCTTATATAAGATTCATCTTTAAGTCCTTCACTGATCAATGGTTACCTGCACTTATAAAAGCTCCTAATAGATCGGGATCCAGAATTGCTGCAGCGGGTAGATCGTGAACGACGTAAGCCTTTTGTTTTCGCCACAATTCATCTATATCTGGTGGTAAACATTTAGTTTTGGGTACAACTATATCAACCTAAAAATACAGAAACATGACCATCATAAGAATACTGATATTCATAAACTAACGTACATTGTGAGTTGAGTGAGAGAGTCAATGTAAATCATATTAAGAAGTTTATTAGAATCATAATAAAATGTACTGTACATGTAAAATTGATACCTGCATCATTTTGAACTTTTTCCAATGAAACATCAGTCTTTATAAACAAAAACTCACTAGCCTGACACCTGTAGATAGTAGAAATTAAAATTGTCAGGCTACTGGAATTTCACTATATAAACTATACAAAAAACTTGTAGAAATTGTCTTCGGACTAGAGGTTTAAATAAGTTTTCATGAAGACTAAACATTAAAATGGATTGTCAAAAAAGCATTAATTTCAAATTACACAACAGTGATACATTATGCTTTAAATCAGCTAGTCCGTCTGATCTTGGAGCCATACATTTGTAAATCCTTACAGTTCCAGATAAAATGTTAATTACTTACTAATTATCATTCTAAATGTTTTATACACAAACATAATTATCTTTTATAAAAGTTCAGACCATAGAATGAACATAGCATTAGGTCCTAGAGGAAATGATTAGTACATTGTAGTGGCATGTACATGTAATCGACACATATCATTCTCAGATTATGACCTGCTGCATGCAAAATTTGGTGACAAGTTTGTTACCTGGTTTGAATATTGTAGCTTTATTAATATGAAGGGTTGCTATTTACTACATGTAAATCCAGAGAACCCTACTTATCCCCTGGCAACTCTGTTGCGGAGGGGATATAGCATCGCTGCCATGCGTCTGTGAGGGTGTGTTTGTTAGTGTGTGTGTGTGTGTGTCCAGATTCTTGTGAACAGCGTGGAAGACAAAGTAATCATCATAGAAAGATCCAACCTTCCAAAAATGTTTCCCAAGGGAAGAGGATGAACCCAATTGAATTTCAAGGTCAAGGGTCAAAGGTCAAGGTCGCTGTGGACTTAAAA
This sequence comes from Pinctada fucata, assembly GCA_028142955.1. Lineage (NCBI taxonomy): Eukaryota > Metazoa > Mollusca > Bivalvia > Pterioida > Pteriidae > Pinctada > Pinctada fucata. The sequence continues at coordinate 35,542,267 of AP027113.1, read as the reverse complement.
TAATTTTGTTCAGTGATATAGAACATGCAGTTGTGAGGGGATGATACGCTTGCATTGCCTTTATCATTATGGTGATTTACTTGCATGCAATATTTGGAAATTTCCATGTTAACAAAGGCTTAAAGTATCTCCTTTAGTTATAACAGGAAATTTACATCAAATTTCCTTTTTATCTGTCCGCAAATTGCTAAACAGAAAAATGTTTGACTGCTGTCATATTATTTTCTAGGGGTGAAAAGATACGCTAAAAGTGTATCACAATATATTGCCATATTTCATGACCTGTATTGCGATATATTGTTCCTTTTCATTTTCATCACTTTTGATGTAGAATCTTGTTTATTTCCATATGTTTGTCCATACTGTTCATATTTTCTGATTGAATCTCACACATGGTCAGTGTCACTTGCTTGAAAGAAAAACAAAGGTCATTGAATTCTTTTGATGCTCTTGTCAAAATTCATTTCAATTTTGAGTGATGTTGACCATGGGTCTCTAGTTCTCAAATAAAATGATTAAAATCAAAGTGATTCAATGATTTATTCATATAAACTATAAGGGTGCAATATATTGCGATACGCATTTCGTATTGTGATATGATACAAAGGACTATATATGGTTTATATAGTAAAAAGCCCACCTTGCAGGGCAAAATCTAAAATTTTCACGAAGTAATAGATTTGTACCAACATTTATAGTACAATGTAGGCTACTTATGAAATGATACATAACCTTTAATTTCCTTTCTCAATTTCTAAAAATTTGGGCTTCAAAAATGGTGTACTTGGCCAAATTTCTGGAAAAACGTCATTTTGGGGCTCATTTTTGACAAACTCTCTACTAGTTAGTATCGAGCAGGCTTTTGAACAACTTCTTTATTTCTATATTTTGATATATTGTTACCTTTGCATGTCTTAAAGTGCATGCAAATGGAAAAAGTGTTCATGATCCCGCTTATCTTATTCTAAATGAAAATAATCAAGAATAATGCTATTTTTCATAATAAATTGACAAAATCACCATTTTTCATGATATCTAAGCAAAATTTACAATGTCTTAGAAAGTGAGGAATGGTTTTTATGCCTAGATTATCAAAATACTCTCTAAAAATGACAACAGAATTTAATTTTGGAAAAGTCGATTTGAGGGGGCCACTTTACTATATAAACTATATATACTCCTTTATTTAATATCGCAATATATCGATATATTATTACACCCCTATTATTTTAATGGGGTACTGAGACAACTGTGATGTCATGGCAGCTCACCAAGTCATTTGCGGTCTTTCTTAACTCTTCCTATCAACTAATTACCTGTTATGGACTAAATTATGATTAGTTTTGTATTCTTTTCACAGGTGTGCCAAGTAAATGACGAGTAGCTAGGTGATCCTCATTACTTTCACCTCCATTTCTTAACTAATTGAGCTACTCTGAAAGCTAAATAGTTAAAATTATGTGTTTCTTTTAAGAACGTTTTATGGACTGAACAACATTCTTATAGCTGACAATGGTATATTATAGAGGAAATCATCAGAACAGGGTACTCTGTCCAATATATACTATACTGGTGTCGGAACAGTTTCTGAACAATTTTGAAGGTTTTTTTTCAGTGATAACTCCTCATTTAAGCATATTCAATAAAATCATTACTTAATTCTTATCCATTGATAATGTGACATGACAGATATATAAATCTTTTTATTCTGAAGTCGAAAGAATGTGACGCCAATGTTGGACTCAGAAACAAAGTTTTACACAGTGTTACATGGCCTAAAATACCTTAAAAGTTTAATGAAAATGTTCAAAGGATAGGGTTTTGTCATTATTTTGGAACAGAAAATCATCAGACATTTTGTCTGGCTCGGAACTAGAAACTGCCAGAGATCGCTTGCAATCCGACACTTTTCCTAAAGACCTGAACAGGTTCGGGAAACTACTAAATATAGCTATTATAGCTATATATAGCTATAATAGCTATTTCTAGCTATACATTTTGACCATTTTAATCAAGTTTTGGGGAAAACTTCAAAAATAATCATTTCCGCATAAAAATAAGATTAAGTATGGACAAAGTAACACAAAATAACATGATTTATGTTTGTTAAAACATGTTTTCTGACTGCAATTTTTGCCATTTTTTACATCATTAGATGTGATTTTCATGAATGAAAGTCATGTTTATTTATGCGTTACTATCCATAACAATGAATAACTATAAGGCATGGTCCATTTGATATTCAGGGGGAGGGGGCTTGGGTTTTTTGTCGGAGCAAGATTATTTTTTTTGCCCCGGATCGGGGCAAAATTCATTTTTTTCTTGCAAAGTTGGAGCAAGGAAATTTTTTTTACAAAGTGATGTCCATACATGTATTAAGAATGTTTGTGTTTTATCAATAGAAATTATTTATATTTTTACTCAAAACTCTAAATATTAATATATTAGTTTATTTTTATCAAGTTTTCAATTTTCACTTTTAAACAGAGATACATGTAAAAGATTTTTACAATACAATTCTCAATATTTGATAGAAGGTACATCATGTATATAACATGTATAAGACGGTCTGAGGGGAAGGTCTCCTAGACAGATTTTTAAATGTTACTGAGAATTGTAAATTGGCGAATAACTGAAGATCTCCTTCTAAGCTTACAGGAACATAAAATTAGACTATATGCAACATGTGCTAATAGCAATACATAAATATTGATAAAATATTAAAGCTTTTAACATGTTTAAGGAAGCCCTTTTTTCATTCACATACATGTATAACTTTTGATATCTTCAAATATATGAACTAAATGTTTTGATAGAAAACATGGTGAGCGAAGCGAGCCAAAAAATGTTTATACACTTTGAAAACTGTGGCGAGCGAAGCGAGCCAGAAAATTTTCAAGAATTTTAGCAAAATTTTATGGTAATTCTTCAAATTCAGATTACTTGTAAGAGCAAGATTATTTTTTTCTGTCACACCATAAGCAAATTTATTTTTTTCATCAAAATTGTGAGCAAAATTATTTTTTTCGAAAAAAACCCAAGCCCCCCCCCCCCCCCCCCCCCCCCCCCCCGAATATCAAATGGACTGTGCCTAATAGGAAATGCTTACTTGTAAAAATATTTTAAAATTTCAGTAAAAATGACCAAAATATATAGCTATATTTGGTAGTTTTCCGAATCTGCTGAAGACAGCACAAATTGAGCAGTGATCTTAGAGAAAGTCTAGGAGGGTATTATACTAGATTTGTTTCACCTATATATACATGTACAGATACCTAGCCTACAAATACTCGTTTCACCAGTGTTTATAGATACATATACCTAGCATAGGCCTACGGTGTAGTCTAGGTCTGGACATAAATTGAGGAGGAAATTAGGAAAAATCAAAATTCTTTGCATTGATTATTTTTTGCATGACAACTTACAGAATAGTTAAAGTAATGATTCAAAATTGTCTGAGTGAATTCCTTTTTATCTTTGTCGAATTCCCCGTTGGCAATTGCTAATTTTCCTCCCTTTGCATGTTTCACTATGGGCGCAGCCATCTTTGATGAAGGGAGCAGTTCAAATATTTTTATGTTACGAATATTTAAACAAATTATTAGGATACTCCTACCTATCTGTGACATGCTTAAATCGAAAAATAAAGTGAATAGTTATGTGTGAATTTGCAAATCGAAAGAAAGCTATCTGAGCTAGAGAGATATAAGTTCTTGTAGATTGAATTTAATGAACTGTCCTTTAGTTACAGTTATTGGCCCCAGACGGGCCAGAGTTTTTCTTCGAAGTTCACAGATTTAGAGCTTGTTTACAACTCTTAGAAATTGATTTTATACCTGTGCAGTATTGACATTTCCATTCCTATCTCTCTATTGAAAAGTAGAACTTCTTTCAGCAGATGAGAGATTGACAATAGAAAGTGTGAGGTGAAAAAAGTGTGTTTTCGTTGGGAGGGGGGGGGGGGGATATGCTGATATTATCAACAATTTCAGCAAAGTAATCTACATTTTGAGGTGCAATTCTGCAATAGACAATTTTCAGATTACTGCAGTTGGCTTGCATTTTACACATCCTAAGACCTGACATCACAAGATTTAATGATGTAATCTGTCACAGACGTCGTAGCAGATTAATATAATATATGATGTCACAATATGCAGCATGTCCGTTCTGATTTGCATTTAGTCACCTACCTTAACCATTGTTCAAAACTTGGGCAACTTTTCTGCCCAAGTAAACTGCATGACGTCAAAACATTGAAAAACAATCGAAGAGTTACGTGTGCGAAAACATTTGCATGTACATATCTTGGTTAGAAGTATTTGTGATCTTCCGTATTAGAAATAACGTCAAGAGCTACCCTGTGATGTCTGGTCTTGGCATGTATAAAATGTAAGTCTAGCGGTAATATGAAGAAGCTTAAGGTCTATTAAGAGAAAATTTTTACTTTATATTTTAATGAATTGCAGATTTGTAAACAGAGCTATGGGATTTAATCATGATTTATGATACCATTGCTGACTTGTGCTTTTTTGTGATGGTTTGTGCGTGTGTTTAATTTAAAGATGTGCTACAGTAGTATATGTACAGTGCATTCTTCCTGTAAACAGCATAGAACATCCTTATGAATACTATGGAATACAAAGCAAATTATCATGGAATAATTAAACCTAGTTCCATAATTTCCCATATAAGGAGGATATGAAGCCTAGTTTCAATGTCAAGAATCAAATGTCAAGGTTATTGTGGACTTCGGCTTATATCACTTGTGAACAGCATGGATTACAATGCAATTACCATACCATAGAATCATTAAACCGTTGAGAAAAAGCTAAATGATTTTTAAGGGTCAATTAAATGTCAAGTTCATTGTTGACTTAGGTATAAAACTCCTTTGAACAGTATGGAATACAAAGCAATTTTTATAGAGTTGTCAAACATTACACAATTAAGTTCTCCAAGAGAGAATAAGAAGCCTAATGATTTTGAAAGTCAAGATTCAGATGTCAAAGTCATTGTGGAAATGAAAGATGGCGTTATACCCCCCTCCTCCAACTTTCTTAATCTCTGTATTATTTTGTAAGTCTAGAAAAAGTGTAGATTTGTACAAAATGTTGCTATTTTAAACAATGTTAATGCATCATAAAATATTGTGATTGAAAAGGGGGGGGGGGGGGGCACAAACATGGTTGTGCCCCCCACTTTTCAAAGTGGGGGAGGATGTGCCCCTGCTGCCCCCTTCTCCCACGCCCTTGTTACTACAAAGGCTCTGATTGTTTGAAACATTTATTTCGTTTGAAGATCAATTGACAGTTAAGCATGAAATTGAATCTAGTTTTAGTTGGTTCTATGCAATGCAATACACAAGGCTTAGTCTAAATCTATTATTATGTAGAGAAATGACAACCTAGGATGTAAATAAAGATTACAAAGTTATCCATTATAAAAGCCACAGCAACTATACAGCAATAATGAATCATTGATATTTTGATTGATTTAAAAATTTGATTAGAGGAAAAGAGATAGGGGAAATTACTTTACAAATGACTATAGATGTATATTGTAAAAGTCAAATTTTCAGTTTATAATGGAGAATGCTTGTTGTGATGCATGGTACGGATGCTGCATCTGACCTATTTTTCATGCTTGATCAACTAGGTTAAGTAAATGGAACAGATCCATTCCAAGCCTATTATAAGTCTTAGATCATACCAACTTGTGTGGGTGATGCATCTGAGGATGCTTATTGTAATACATGTACATGGTATGGATGCTGCACCTGGCCTATATTTTATGCTTGAACGACTAGGTGAAGTAGAACGGGACAGGTCCATCTCAAGATCAACCAAAGTTGTGTGGGTGATGCATCTGTTGATGCTTGCTGCAATGCATGGTATGGGTGCTGTATATTTCATGCTTGAGTGACTAGGTTAAGAAAAATAGGACAGGTTCATTTCCAGCCTACTATAAGTCCTAGATCAACCAAACTTGTGAGTGATGCATCCGAGGATGCATCACTGTAATGCATGGTAAGGGTGCTGTTTCTGGCCTACATCTGGCCTGCATCTGGATGATTTATCTGAGGATGCTTACTGCGATGCTCTTATGATGTACACTATGTTTCTGTTATGATGTCACATTGAAATTCAGAAATTATTATCAAATTTTGTGATTTTTGGTATCTGGTTGTCTGATTGAATAAATTGAAAATTATATATTGATTTCAAAATTCATTAGGAATACATCCAAGGATTAATTTTACCAAAGACAATTTCACCATAGAATGACACTGTAAATTATGCTTATGCTACATGTTAAATAGTGTAGAATCCTTAAAATTAAATTGTTTTTGAGGTATATTATAAAATTTATAAAAAGACCTCTGTGTTTACTATTGACCTTAGTATGAGCTCATTTAGAGATTTTGAATAGAATTTCATTTATATATGTGGCGATACCTCGAAAGTCAAATTTTGCAATGAGATTAAACAATTAAGTCATTACTTATAGCTGTATAGAACAATTAGGCATTATTTAATTTACCAACTTTCTCTTATATATTTGTTTATATTTCCAGCCTCTTATCATATATAGACCAAGTACACAATTATTATCTGGGTTTATTGACTTAGATTATTTATACTTATATCACCCAAGTAAAACTGGACATAACCGGTGTAGACTAGATATTGAATCTGCATAAAAGGAATATACATACTATATAAAGATTAAGTAAAGCACCCAATGATAAACATTGACCTGTAAAGCTGTTACCTTAATGCATTTGTATTAAGTAATGAAAAATGTGCAGATTAGACACAATTTTGTTTCAAGGTTAAAGCAAGGATTATGTAACATATGTTCTCTTGCAAATTGATTATATGTGAAGTGGTTGAATTGCAAAATTGTTTTCGCTTTTTGTACCATTTTGAAGTTCTAAAGGTGAAATTTAAACAAAGCTATTGAGAACATTTAAAGCATCAACTGGGTTAAATTTCCCATAAAATTTGCAATTTAAAGATTTTTTCATTACATAGTTACATAGCTATGTAGATAGCTATTGCGGAATGTGTTACTGTGGTGCTTGGGGATGCATGGATTTTTACCTTTGAATTTGCAGAAAGTAGATCAGAAATTAAAGTTCAAATGTAGTGTTTGCATCCTTCTTTGTAGTCACATGATACTATTACTGTTATGAGATGGGAAACGTGTGGACCTCCAAAACAAACTGGGGTAATGCAGTACAAACAGGGTAACTTAATACCTAAATTATGTGCTGATCTTCAAGTATAGATAAAGCACTCTGAAAGATAAACAAAGTTTTAATGTATGGGTATAAGGTCTGCCCCCTTTACTGCACGTTTTACACTATATACAAGTTCAGATTGTTTACTTGTATTCTATCACTGTAAGCTTTATTATACTAACTTTACCTCATTGCAGGTGATCCAGCAAAGAGGAAGGTACTTGTAGCAGATAGAAGTTTTGAATAATTGGAGGATTTATAAACTGCATCATTTAAGCCATGTACCCAATATTTTCGAACTGCAGAACTTAGAACAGATGAAAAAATAATTCCGCAAATTCTTTTGTTTGCTGAGAAAATAACATCAATACCAATATGTCTCTATTGAGACACCTATACAATGCTAGTCATCGGAAGCTTATACCGGGTCTCACCTGCTGTGTCAGGAACTACAGTGGTGTAGCTGCTGGGGAAGAACAGAACAGTGCTCCACAATTGGATTTACCAAAGCATGCCAGAGTCGTTATATGTGGTGGGGGAGTGCTTGGGACGTCAGTCGCGTATCATCTAGCAGATAGAGGATGGCAGGACATAGTGCTTCTGGAACAGGGAAAGTAAGTATAAGTAGAGGATTGATATAGGCTACGGTATATCTTTGTTTTAATGTCTTTGAAAAAAATTTTTTAAGTGTAAGTTAGCTTGCACATGTATTTAGAAATTTTGTACTCAAGGGGTCAAGGTTATATTAAAACTTTAGTACGTACATTTTGTATTACAAATGTTGAATAGTTTCATAAGGTAAAATTGACAGAGTTTGCAATGTACTTACTATATTTAAGTATTCAGATGCAAGAAAAAATTTTATATCTGAAAATTTGAATTTATAAGGTCAAACGTCAAGGTCATTTTAACAGATAAATAAATTTCATTAAAAATGAAGTTGTTTGTTCTAATGAAATTTTGGAATTGAAGGCATGAACTCTAAGGTCATATAGGTCAAGGTCATGCTTAAAATTACAGAATTACAGTGGGAACCTTCATAAAAAAATACTTAGTTCATTTCCTAATACATTTTTGTACAAATTTTTCATAAATTCAAAGACTTTTTCACACAATTTTTTTCTTATTCTTGGTACATGCAGTTAATTGTTACCTTAATATCTTATTAATCAAAATGAAAGATTATGACCTGTATATCTTTTGAATACTTAAAATAAATTTTTGCAAATAATACATACTATTTCACAACTTCAGTGTAAAGGGCACATGAAAACTTTTGCTGTTGTGTTACATAACTGTCAGCAGAGGAGAGACTTTCAAGGAGCAGTGAATCGCACATTAAACTAAGAAAGGCCACTTGAGTGCCGAATGTAATGCTTCCTTGATTTCAATACCTTTCATTTATTTTGTGGCCTGCAAAGCATAGTGACACTTAGGGATCACTTTGTCCATTGTCCGTCTGTCCGTCCATCCATCTGTCGTCCATCTGTCACATTGCGGGTGTCACAGCCCATAACTTTTGATTGGTTAGTGATAGGGCTTTGATATTTCACATGTGTATTCCTTGTGACAAGACCTTTCTACACATACCATAATTTTTGACCTAGTGACATTGACCTAGATATTTGACCTTCTTCTCTATATGTCTTTTGATTGGTAAGTTATAGGGCTTTAATATTTCACACATGTATTTCTTATGATGAGACCTTTGTTTTGTTACCAAAATTTCACGTAGTTCATTACCTTGACCTAGATGACTGACACTCTTTTCTGAAAATTTGAGATTGACAATATTTTTTAATCGGTAAATAAGAGGTCTGATATTTCACATATGAATTTCATTTGACAAGACTTATATCTACTGATATCAATAATTTTGAACCAAGTGACCTTAACCTACATATATGATCCACTTTCTAGAATAAGCCGCTTTGCAGGCAACACAAGTATTCCTTGGATTGGTATTTTATAAAAAAAAAACTTTACATCACACTCCTTGACCTGCCCTAAGGAAAGAAAGCAGTTTCCAAGGGGTATAGACAGTGTATTTCAGAAACAGCCTAGATTTTGAGTATCAAAGTAATATAGTTATAAAAATAAAAAAGAAATCTTGCATCATAAAAGAAATGATTTTGCCAAAGCCATGACATTATAACTTTAATGTTTTGTAGATTTACTTGTGGGACCACATGGCATTCAGCGGGGTTAATAGGTCAAGCCAAGGACGACATAGCTACATCCAAACTCATCAAATACAGCCGTGATCTCTATAAAAGCTTTGAGGACAGTGGAGAACATGTTGGTAAATATTATATTGTTTCATACAATCTTGTATTATCTACTACTTGTTTTGTCTAACATTTTGAATGTGTACATAACAATTCAAAACTCATTTGCAGCTTTAAAGTTTATATCATAGTAAAATAAAAACACAGGCCACACAAAGCCTAGCATCTCCTTGCATGGCACCAAAATTTCTAATATTTGTTTTATCCAATCAGCTGATCTAATGAACAAGTTTTTCTAAAATTGCCCATTGTGACATTGACCTTTGACATTGAAAATCGATAGTCGACATCCTTTCACAATTGACAACTTACATGCTAAGTTTGATGAAGATTAAAAGAAAACTATGGCCTCTAGAGTGTCCACAAGGGTTTTCTACTAACGCCCATTGTGCCATTGATCTTTGACTTCTGACCTTGAAAATCAATAGGTGTTGTCCTCTCACCATGGACAACTTCCTTGCAAAGTTTGATGAAGATTGGAGGTAATTTGTGACCTCTAGAGTGTCCAAAAGGTTTTTCTATGATTACCAATAGTGTTATTTTGACGTTTGACATTTGACCTTGAAAATCAATAAGTGACGTCCTCAAACCATGGACAACTTGCATGCAAGATTTGATGAAGATTGGAAGAAAACTGTTACCTCTAGAGTGTCCACACAGTTTTGTTTTACTTTTGCCCATTGTGACCTTGACCTCTGACCTTGAAAATCAATAGATGTCGTCTTCTCACCACGGACATGCAAAGTTTGATGAAGATTGTAAGTAAAATGTGACCTCTAGAGTGTCCATAAGCTTTTGTGGACACACACACACACTAACGCAGCCACTTATGGTGGCAATTTACTACATCCCTTTGATGGCAGCAAAGAAAGGTTGAACAGAGACTTCCTTAATCAAGCTGAAAGTCAGAATTTCAAATTAAAAAAATTAGAATATGTTGATGCTAACTTCAATAACATTAAATTTACCTTTCATGTCTTTGCCTTTGAAGAATTACAAAAAAAATTACATCAGACTTACTAATCATTTTCACTAACATTATTACTTCCATATTATTATTATTATTATTTTTTTTTTTTTTGCTCAATTTGTCCACCTTGATTATAAAAAGAAATGACTAAAATGTTATATTCTGAAAATAAGACGTTCTTAATCTACATAAATAAATTATGTTTGTCATTTTCAGGTTGGAAACAATGTGGTAGCCTGATGATGGCCCAGACCAAAGAAAGACTGATATATTTACAACGGAAAAAGGCTGTGGCAATGTAAGTAATAAAATATGCAGTCAATGCAATTAATGTTAATGGGAAATTTTCACTTGGGGCGATTTTCGTGTTTTTCGCGATCGTATTGTTATTGCGTAAATAAGCCCTGCATGAAAATTACAACCAGCATAAAAGACAAAAGGAATTTCTCCAAAATTTCCCCCACACAAACTGTTGAAATGGTAATCTCATGAATTTATTTCCCAGCGAAAATAATCACATTTACAGTATTTAAATACATACATAGTGATCCTATATTGATCTAGTGAAAAACTTAATTAATAAATACAAAACAAATACAGGATGATAGATATACATATTTGAGTAAGTCAGAAACAGGTTTGTCACAGAAAAGCAATATGAGGGTGAAAAAGGCCAGTATCAGTAACATTTATTGTATTATGATGATAATTCTATGATATTTTCAGAGCTACAGGGATAGACTGCCACATACTCACACCAGAGGAAATAAAGAATATGAATAGTTGGGTCAGAACTGATGATATAGAGGTAATCAGGGGAACAGTTTACATAACGTAAACATTGAAAATTTCACATGGGGAAGTTTTCACGTGGGGAAATTTTCGTGTATTTCACAAATCAAGAGACTTCGAGAAAATTTCCACCTCAGCAAAATAACCCTGCTGCATTCTTACAAAGGAAGAGCCATTTATTTAACAAATTCATCCCCAAAATGTATTGTCTTGATTTTATAATAGCGAAATTTTCCTCCCAGCGAAAATAACAATTAATGTTTACAGTATTATAGCTTTTAATTTTGTCTTAATTATAGGAGATTCATTCACTCAGTCAAGAATTCCTCACTTTTGAAATTTATAAAAGAAAATGGTATTTGATTTTCTGTATTTTTCTAAGTTGAATGTACCAATCAAATTTGTCTTCAGATTGTGAAACCTTAAAGTCAAATTTGATTGGTTAATACATAAGGGGAATTACTTGACAATAAACCACTGTGATTAAAGTTTATGTATTTCATCATTTACAACTTATTTCGTAGAATTATATCCACACATAACTTAATAGCGAGCGGAGCTCGCTGCAAAGGCCCGGAGGGCCTTTGCGAGCGAAGCTCGCCCTTATGGTAACGCGTATACACATATCTTATTAAGAAAATATGCTGAATCAAAGAATGAGAATGTACTACTATGATTTCAAAAACTTTCGTCCCCTCGCAGACAGAGTTGCTGCGGAGATGCTGGATGATGCCATTTAAATTTTTTTTTTCGACTCCAAGTAGACGTATATGTTATACTCAATTTTTGTTTATTAGTTAAGTTCATTGAAAATATTTTTCGTAAATCAGGTAACAATAAAGCATCAACAAGGTGGCGTAACCACGGGAAATCCGACATTTCCGGTTTTAAACGAGACGTTTCGCTCTGATTGCTTTTCTCGTCTCGGGTGGTTTCGTACTGTCAGAAGTCGGAATATGTTTGTTTTTTCTTTTGTTCTTAAGTAATTTATTTTCAGGTAGCCTAAACATTATTCTTACAAAATAAAAATGAATGATAAAGAACCATATTTTTAAAGAACCATATTTTAATGTTTCCACTCGCCAGCCTTATACTACATTTTTTCTTTTTTGGCAATCATCAAACAGTAAGTTTTGTAAGATAAGATAAACCATCACAGTCAAAATAAAAAAGAAAGGTCTTTTTCTATTTTATATAATCATATCTATTTTCTCTCCGCTCGCACAAAAAGGCTTTGCCTTGATTCATATTAATCAAGTAATATCGTTTGAAATGTAAACTATTATGCAGAAAATTTGAAAAAGAGCAAATCTTTCTTTTGAATTTTACAATGATTGACATTTTGTATTTTATAGGGAGGACTATGGATTCCTGGTGATGGTGCATTATCTGCCCCTGATGTGGCAGTTGTATTCTCAAGGCTCGCAAAGAAAAAAGGTAATTAGAAATTAAAAATTTTACATGTACCTATCAAATTTCAAATTCATACAAAGTCTAACATAAAGGCCTTGTTACTCGACGCAATTAAGAACATTTTCAGATAAATAGGGTGCAACTTAATAAGTAAAAGAATTTAGCCTCTCAAAGTGAATTTTGATTCCTTTTTACCTTTACAGGTGTAAAGATGTATGAAGGGGTAGAGGTCAACCAAATAAACACAACCAATCAGAAAGTGTCTGGTGTGGAGACCTCCCATGGAAACATCCAATGTGATTACTTCGTCAACTGCTCAGGGCTGGTCAGTATTGATTTATATCTTTGAAGGATTTATTTATATAATTTGCAAATTCTTGCAATTTCATGCAAAGATTTACTTATCTGCAAATTTCAAATTCTTGCAAAGCCTAGTACAAATGTATAACATTCCATGCACCAGACCCCAATTTCTCCTTTAGAAATTGTTTTAGATCTGCATTCTCATTCCTTAACAAGATATCCTTTTATATACAACAATTAAATAAAGATATTATTTATCTTGATTTCCTCACAAATCATTACAAGGGTTTTGGAAATAATTCATTATCATGTTTGCTATACATTGCCAACTCAAGAAAATAAATAATTTGGTTCAGTCATTGTGGAATATTAAATTTTTACATATCATACATTTGTACATTATCCCTAAATAATTTTCATTCTACGCAGTGGTCCAGACAAGTAGGGAAGAAGTCAGAGCCCAGAGTGATGGTGCCGTTACATGCCTGTGAACATTTCTATATTACCACTACTCCAATAAACGGAATGGATCCCATGTTACCCGGTAAAGTATTCTGGCCTTTTTTGCTAAAGAAAAAGAAAAGAAAATTGTTTGTTAAGGTCAAAGGTCAAGGTTACTTTTCCTTTCATTTGTCTAGTTTTGTATCATGATATGATCTTAACCTTGTAACTTGGTATGTAGTTTGGCATAGAAACTGCCAAAATAACTGCCATGGAGCATCATGCTTCACAAATACATCCTGTTATTCATGTATATCCATTTTTCTGACAAAGTCTTTATCCAAATGAATCTAAAGTAACATAACCAATTACATGTATCTATCACCTTCAGGGAATCTAAAGGATAGGTCTTTCAACTAGATACATGTAACAGGTAATATGAAATTTTTTATTAGAATCAACTGATTTTCTTTCTGTCTTTCAGTGATAAGAGACTACGATGGGTTAGTATACTTTAGAGAATGGAGCGGAGGAATTCTCGCCGGTGGTTTTGAACCTGTAGCTAAGCCAGCATTCCATAAGAAAATCCCAGATAACTTCCAGTTTCAGCTTCTTCCTGATGATTGGGACCATTTCCGTAAGCTAGTGAATTACTTGCTTTGTGAATTGTCCTAAAAGTGTTCGTTGATCACTCTCCCTGTCCACTCATTCATTTAGCATGGGATATACATGTATATTGTACATGTATATTTGGTGAACAAGTATATCATAGTTTGATTGTACAATGATTGACTTTGATGTTCATGTTTCTTCATTAAAATTGTTGTTAAGAAATATATACAGTGTTCCCCCGATATAACGCCAACATCCGTCCAGAGAAAAAAAAGGCGTTAAAGTGAGGGTGGCGTTACATCGAGGGAGTAAATGAAAGGATAATAGACAGCTACACGCTTTAAAAATTCTTATTTTCGCATTTTAAAAATGTACTGGGTCAAAAAACTGCATGAACATGCAGAGCAATCAAAACGATTTAATATAGAAATTTTAGAGGAAATAAACGATTAGAGGAAATTCAAACTGTCAATTTGTCGGCGAAATTTTACCGGGTGCCGTCCCTTATAGAAGTCAGTTCTAAACAGTAACATGAACTACATGATACATGTTTATTCGTATTTTAGAACATGTAGGCACTGACGAGCACGTTCCTTGCATTAGTAGCGCCGAGATACGTGCACAACGCATCTTTTACTTTTTCGTCTAGTCGGATCAAATGATGCTTGAATTTTATGCTGGGCTAGATGCCGTTTTCTTTTTTTCTCTTTTTTTTTTTTTTTTTTTTTTTAAACATTTCTGAAGCCTCATTGGACTCGCCATAATTATTGATTAAAGTTCAAATTACACTATCTAAGTAAATGTGCATATTGATTGGTTAACAAAACATTAATTAGTACACGCATGTAAACGAAAATAAACCCAAGTGTAATAATTAACAAGACAGGGCACATATGAATCTAAGTTGTTTGTTTAGTGATAACAACTCAATTAAATGGCATTGTAATCGGGGGTTTTATATACCAAATACGACAATTTGTACGCCGAATTCAGTGGCGGATGGCGGTATGTGGGGGTTGGCGTTATAACGGGGGTTTATAATGTAAGGAAATCTGTACATTGGGAAAAAGTGGCAGTAGCCGGGGTTGGCGGTTTAATGAGGGGCGATAAATCGGGGGAGCAGTGTATGTAAATTGAGTTATCTGATATGATAGGACTTGAAAAGTAGTTTCCAGTTTCTTTCTCTAAAAAACAAAAGTCTGGAATTATTGTACATTATAGAATTTTTTTATAAAGTCTCAGCTATTGAGTCTTTGCGGAATACAGAGTTCTTTCCCCTTACAGACGTTATCTGACGTAAAACCATTATGGCGTCATGAAAATGGTATGGTAACGTCGATTTTATACTGTCATTTCCCAGACTTTTAGGATTGTTTCCATAGAATTTGATGACGTCATAATCAGTCTACGTCAGATACCGTCTCAAAGGGGAAGTAACTCTGGTTTTCGAAAATAGCGAATACTGCAGGTTGAACTACTTGTACTTTCATTATTAAAAAAATTACCTTATCGCTGTATTCTTTACTTCCAGAAATCTTACTTGATTCTATCCTTCATCGTATGCCTGCCATGGAGAATGCTAATGTACAGAAAATGTTTAACGGTCCCGAAAGTTTTACCCCAGATGGTCACTGGGTGCTCGGAGAAACCTCAGAGGTGATATATCTAAGCTAAAGTGCTAAATTTTGTGAAGTCACGATGATTGTACCTCGAACAAACAAGCTTTTTATCTCTGTCAAACATCGAAAATGCATCATGGCATCACAATTTTTATGCCCCCGGAATCAAAGATTAGGGGGGCATATAGTTTTTGGCCTGTCCGTCTGTTTATCTGTTTGTCTGTCTGTTTGTCCAAAAAACTTTAACATAGGGCATAACTTTTGAATGGAAAGTGATATGGCTTTCATATTTCACATTTGTATTCCTTGTGACAAGACCTTTCCATTGATACCAAAATTTTTGACCTTGTGACCTTGACCTTTGACCTACTTTTCAAAAACTTTAACATTGGGCATAACTTTTGAATGGTAAGTGATAGGGCTTTGATATTTCACATGTGTATTCCTTGTGACAAGATTTTTCCATTAATACCAAAATTTGTACCTCTTGACCTTGACCTTTGACCTACTTTTCGAAAATTTTCAATAGTAAGTGATAGGGCTTTCATATTTCCTTGTCACAAGATTTTTCCATTGATGCCAAAAAATTTAACCTAGTGACCCTAACCTTGACCTTCCACATACTTAACAGAAAATTGTGTTTATACTAACAAAGATGCCAACTGGGGCATTCGTGTTTCACAAACAGATGCTTTTTTTTTCACGATCAGAAGGGTCACTTGCTGTATAGATTTTAACTTTGCAGGATTTTGATCCTGGAATCATTTCTTAATAAAATTTCTTAAAGACTTTAAGAATATTCTTAAACAAAGCTCCAAATGATTTTTTTATGAATCTGATGTTTGTGTTACAGGTAAAGAACTTCTTTGTGAGTGCAGGAATGTGTTCAACCGGTATTGTAGGAGCAGGAGGGGTTGGCAAACACCTGTCTGAGTGGATTATTGACGGACAACCAAGTATTGGTAAGTTGTTAAATGTATTGATAAATAATGTAATTGATGAGTTAAGTTATCGGTTGTAAAAATTAATATTGTATGTATTATATATACATAAGAATCACGGCATATCTTTAGCTATATATAAATGTATGTACCATCACAAAACTTAAAAGTTTGTTTCCTCGTCAAAGGTCAACATGCCAACCGTTATCAAAGCCACAGAAACTATCCAGACACTGCGGGAGATCACAAAGATTATTTTAATACTGTTTAAATGGACAAGACATCAGCGAGATATTGATTTGTACATTTAATTGATACGTTAAACAGGATATAATCTGGTTCATACATACTTACTACTGAAACTTGTTAAGGGTTAGGTTTAGATTAGCGACTTAATTTTGGCATAAAGAACATTTATTTAGTTTCTTTAAGCAAAGTTTATTTGCGTAAAGAAAGAAATCGTATCACTTTGTTGTATTATGATTATTGGATTTCTAATAATTTTTTTTTTTCTCACAGAAAAATTTTAAGTAAGTAATGACGATCATTGAAAATTTGTCCAATAACTACCTGATTTTACCCTAAATATTGATTTCAGACCTATCCCATCATGACATACAGAGATTTGTACCACATCATAATAACAGACAGTTCTTGCAGGAGAGAGTCAAGGAGACATTGGGTAATCACATGTTAATATCTGTACTAAATTTAAGTCTTTAGCCATTACCTGACCAGGTCTGTATACATGTATCGGAAAACTGGTCTCATCAGAAGTGAAAATTGTACAATGTTTAGGTATGTTTATATTTGAACAGACTTTGAAGTATGTAATTTCTTGAAATAAACTGCCTGAAGATTTTGTATAAATATTCATGCATACTTGTCTGAATGATATATTTACCTTTCCGATAGGTATGTACACATTAAAGTACCCCACAGAGCAGTGGAACAGGGGTAGATGCCTGAGAACCTCCCCTCTACATACCAGACTAGAGCAGGGAGGGGCGTGTTTTGCTGAGACCAATGCGTATGAACGAGCTGTCTGGTTTGATTGGTCATCACCAGGTACATGTATATTGATTGTTTACTCTACTTTTGTGTGTGACTATGACTATATGGTCGGGTACTATAGAAGAGTAAGGCCACTACTTTCCATCAATGTATTAATTATTTCAATGAATTGAGGAATCACCAAATGTCCAACTTTGCACAAACTGGCAGACATTTTCATGGCATTGCAATCAAAGGCTTGTCAAACAATGGCATTGGGGGGATGTTTGATTACACGTATGTCATCATGATATTAAGTCTGCCAACAAGTGCATTATCGAACATTTAGTGATTCCTGATTTTTCACTGTCATTTCAAAATTTTGAAATGTACTAAGGAGTGAAGGTTTCAAGTTTAGGCCCTCAATTACTTGAGCTGTTATATGGACCGTTATACTGGAAGTCAATCTAGTTACTCATGTTTACAATATATTCCAATCAAATAGTCCACTTGCGAAAATCCATAATGGCTGACAAAAAACAAAAAATGTCCAAGGCGGGCAACTTTTGCGCACTTTTTCATTGTTACGTCAGAATAGAATTGCGTCTTTTAACTGCGTCTTTTAATTGCATCATAATGAAAAACAACACCAAAAGATGTTGACTCTGACATTTTGAGTTTTTAATTAAGATCGGAAAATGGTCTATTTAGTGACCATATATATTCATGGCTTTAATGGTATTCATTATTGTTTTGTTGATGTAGGGAATTTGAACATGAATGTCTAGAATGCTTCATTATTTTAGAACATGAACTGATATTTCAGGAGAGCTTCTTGACCAGTACAATATCCCTAAGGGAGCAGGGACCTATAAGAAGCCGTATTGGTTTGACAACATTAGGGAGGAGTATTGGGCATGCAGGGAGCATGTGTGTCTCGTAGACATGTCATCATTTACAAAGTCAGAAATCAGGGTTGGTATATTTTGTGTAGAGTTGTGTTAGTTAAAACAAAGTGAAATGTATTTTACAAAGAGTTCTGGTAAGTGTATGCAAAGCTTGTATGACTTATTAAGATCGCTTTTACAAACCATATTTTTTATTATAATTTGTTTAACTTAATGTCAAATTCTTTATATAGATAAGTTTATTAACACTTTACAACATGTATCAAATTTACTGATTTCAGCATGTGATGGTATGCTTAGAACTTACAAAATTTCTTGTTAATTTTCAACTGTTTTGTACAAACTTGTTTTACATCTCTCAACAGGAAATAATTTCAAATCTCTGCGTGGATAAAGATCTCTCTAATTGTTTTCAAAGTTTTTCTCTCACTACTGATTATTTTCCAATTTACATATAATTCATTATTTTATTAAATAGCACAATGACTAAAAAAATTTCAACTGTTCTTTTTCTTTCAGTCTAAAGGTCCAGAGGCTCTTAAGTTCCTTCAGTACCTAAGCTCTAATGACATAGACCAACCTCTCGGTACTGTAATACATACGGGTATGCAGAACAAAAAAGGAGGGTACGAAAATGATTGTACCATAGTGCCATTGTATAATAACAGGTAATTATGTGCATTTGTTGACTTAAACGTGGGAGAAATACATGTAGCTATTGTGATGATTAGATAATCAAATAACTGTAGTGATATCAAAGTGCAAGGTGGAGGGTATACAGAAATAATTTCTTTTGAGAGAGTGTTGTCGTAGTAAGACTTAATTTTCTTTCACTGGAAAATATTAAGTCCCAGTGTTGACATGTGAAAATAAACAAATCTTAAAATGGATTCTAAAGGAAAACTTTTTATCTACAATGATGCAACTAAATTTGAAGCAGGAGTTAAGAAATTATACACATTTTATCTGATTTACGTTTTGCAGATATTTCATGATCTCACCCACATCACAGCAGACTCGCTCTATAAACTGGTTACAAGACAACCTACCGGAGGATGGATCTGTCGAGCTACAAGATGTGACTTCTGCCTACGCTGGTATAAATGTCATAGGACCTCACGCTCCACAGCTATTGGCTGACGTCTCGGATACCAGTACCTCACTACAGGACTTTAAACCAATGACTGCCAAGGTAGACTCTTTCTCTACAGCCATTGGTTGTTGTCTTGGGCACAAGCACCTCAATATGATTTTAAACCAATGACTACTAAGGACTGATTTTGAAAACCATGCAATGCCTTTAAAAAGTAAATCACACCAAGCATTTACTAAATAATGTGCTGAGCAAAAGGCAGGTCATTGATAATGTAAATCTCTCTATTGTTTGTAGAAGCAATATCAAAAAAGAAGTTTACATGTTGTTGATTTTTTTCTGGCGATAGATTTACGATTGTTTGAAAGTAAAGAAAAGGGGTAGGGGCAAAATCTGCCGTTTTTGGCC
The DNA here is from genome assembly GCA_028142955.1 of Pinctada fucata. Taxonomy (NCBI): domain Eukaryota; kingdom Metazoa; phylum Mollusca; class Bivalvia; order Pterioida; family Pteriidae; genus Pinctada; species Pinctada fucata. The sequence continues at coordinate 35,522,240 of AP027113.1, read as the reverse complement.
CCATTTTTTGCTATTTTCAAAAATTGTTTTCATACTATTTTTTATCTTTCAAATAAGAATAGATATATTGTTGTTTATTGAAACTGAATCGAAAAAATATATAATCAACTAATATGAGTGTTATTTCCCGCCAAAATTGCCCACTACTATAGAAATTAGTAGTAAAATGAAAACAACCAGATTTTAACATAATAGTTTATAGTATATATAGAGCAAGCGCATGTAACAAACTAATACTTTCCATGTACATTCAGAATATAAAAAGGAATGTCCCATATGAGTATGAACCTGTTACATGCCCTCGCTCTAGGGCTTACAACTGTAGGTATGTGTGTCCCTTGCCAAAAATCAGAATTTCTAATGTGAAGACATAGTGCTAACCTTTAAATCATTTTGCCCTGAAAGGCACAGTTTTCAAAAAATCACACAAAATTTGTCATTTTTGGTTTAGAAGAAGCATAATGAATAAGAAAATATAACTTTTTAAAAAATTCTGATTGGGGCCAAAAATGGTCACTTTTGCCCCTATCCCTTTATTATCTCAAATTTTTCTTTGAACTTACATGTATATCATGTAAAGTCATGGGAAAGTAGTTGTTGTTTGATACTTGCCCTTCATCTTTACAGGTGATAGATGTGGGTTATGCGGGAGGTATAATTGCCATGCGTTTGACTCATGCCGGTGAGGAGGGCTTTGTACTGTACATTCCGTCTGAGGTATGTTGTAGGGGAAGTCGATGAATTAAAAAAAAAAATATGTGTATATCAACTCCATCAAATTTCCTGTCAAGACTTCTTTGCCTCATTTCATATTGATATTTTAAAAATAGTTGTTATTTTACTTATCTCATATTTTGCATGATACATTTGACAAAATTTTACAATTTCCGAAGCAGTTCATTATATTCTCTTTTTTTCCATTGATAGTATGCATTGCATGTGTATGATGTTTTGACAAAAGCGGGAAAAGTCTATGGAATCAGGAATGCAGGATACTACGCATTAAGGATGATGCGTGTCGAGAAATTCTATGCATTCTGGAACCATGACATCAGTACGATGACCACACCAATGGAATGTGGCAGGGAATTCAGAGTCAAATTTGACGTAAGTTTTGTAAAACAGAAATACTTTTGAATAGAAAATGTATCATCTCAATGTTGAAATAGATTTGGTCGTTTTCTTTAGCATAATTATTTTAGATAAAAAGAAAGTTAAAAAACCTATCAGCACTCTGATTTCCTTGTATTGAATTAAATTTAAAAACTTATGTAAAGATCTGGCAAAGTAAATGACAGTATGTATTTTGACTTCTTCTACCTATCAGAAAGGAGATTTCATTGGGCGAGATGCATTGTTGGAACAGAAGAAGAAAGGCATTAGTCAGAGATTTGCTCAGTTCTTACTCAAAGACTATGATAAAGATAACGACGTCTGGCCATGGGGCGGAGAACCTATTTATAGAAACGGCAAATTCTGTGGAACAACTACCTCAAGTGGTTACGGCTTCAAAGTGGATCGTATGATTTGTCTCGGATATGTCGTTGATTATGACGATAACGGAAACAGAGTTCTACATCAGGACATGAGAAGCTTCGTTATGGACAAAGACGCAAATTATGAAATTGAAATTGGCGGAACTCGTTTTCCGGCAGAAGTAAAAATTCACACTATGCCCCAGGCATATAGTAAAACACCGCCAGTTTTCATACCCACTCCAGACAGACCACAGAATTCCACGTAATTTTCTTCCAAATCTGGCCGTACTAAGTCAAATTATACTTACAAAGGAAATGTGTGATTCTAGTGATATATTTACTTATTACAGCAATAATGTGAATTTGATTCATTATGGTTCAGGAAATTTTTGTTGGCTTTAGTGTTGTGCGTGTGTAAGGATGCTTAGCTTAATGAATTTTGTGTTTATACATGTATAATGAACAAATTATGAAATCAAGTCCAAAAAATATGAGTATTAATTGGTATGATATTATATTATTTATCTTTATTCTCACTTAAATGACACTTAAACTATTTAGCTTGTCTCTGAATTTTGATATGTTATGTTACCAAAGGCAGATTTTTGTTTTTATCTTATGCAATATAATTTGTTGAGAAGCTTTCTGTATAATTGTTTGTTTTGTCATTATCTGATGAGAAGAAAGAATAAAGAAACAATTAAAACTGCAAAAACTGTGGATTTTTAGGAGTCAATCAAGTATCAAGGATCTTACAGTATCTTAGTAGTTGTATAATGAAACACAGTAATAAGGAGCATCAAGGGACTGATAAAAGTGGTTCATAACCCCTTAATGACTTGCCTAAAAATAAAGTTTTCTGGCCTTTTCTCTGCAATGGACAGATATCTTAAAATGAAATGAATTACAGTATATCTTAAGCTTTGGCTGTTGCAGAAGAAAGTGAAGTTTAGTTATGGTTTAACTATATTGGTGGAGATTTGCCCCTTGATGACTTGCATAATTTTTGTGTTGCCTGCGAAGCATAACAACACCTAAGGATTGCTTTGTCCATCTGTCTGTCTGTCTGTCACACTTTTGGTGTCACATCCCATAATTTTTGATTGGTAAGTGATAGGCCCAGGGCTTTGAAATTTCACATTGTGTATACTTTGTGACAAAACCTTTCTCTACATACCATAATTTTTTACCTTGACCTAGATATTTGACCTACTTTTTAAAAAATTAAGATTGGCTATATTTTTTAATTGGTAAGTGATAGGGCTTTGATATTTCACATGTGTATTTCCTTAAAGAAAATCTTTCTACACATTTGGACTTATAGTGACCTTGACCTAAATATTTGACCTACTTTTCAAAGAAAATAAGATGGGCAATATCTTTTGATCGGTAATGAAAGGGCTTTGATATTTCACATGTGCATTTCTTGTGACAAGACCTTTCTACACTTCCCATATTTTTTACCTTGTGACCTTGACCTAGATATTTGACCTTTTCATAAATTAAGATGGGTTATATCTTTTGATTGGTATTAGTAGTAGGACTTTGATATTTCATATGTGTATTTCTTATGATGAGACCTTTTTTTGTTACCAAAAGTTTTTCACTTGGTGACCTTGACGTAGATGATTGACCTTCTTTTCTGAAACATTTAGATTGACCAAATCTTTTAATTGGTAATTCAAAATAGGTCTTACATTTCACATGTGTATTTCATTTGACAAGACTCTCCTACTGAAACCAATGATTTTGAACTAGTGACCTTGACCTACATATTTGATCCGTTTAAGCTTGCCGGGACGAAAAGTCCGGAGAGCTTCTGCCATACCCTCGTCGTCCATAGACAAAACTTTCACCTGGGCTATATCTCTTGAACTATAAAGAGTAGGGCTTTGATATTTCACATGTAGATACCTTGTGACAAGACCTTTCATTTTAAATCATGACCATTGACCTAGTGACCTTGACCTTGAACTTTGACATACTTTTCAAAAACTTTAATTTTGGCTTTATGTCTTTAGCTATAAGGGTTATGGCTTTGATATTTCACATGGAGATTCCTTGTAATGAGACCTCTCATTTGTGACTATGTCCTTTGACCTAGTGACCTTGACCTATGACCTACTTTTCAAAAACTTAAATCTGGCTATACTTCTACTATAAGGGCTAGGGCTTTGATATTTCACATGTAGATACCTTGGGATGAGACCTTTAATTTGAGGCGATGTCGCTTGACCTAGTAAGTGTGACCTTAGACTTTGTCCTACTTCTCAAAATTTTTAACCTTGTCTATGCCTCTATGTACTGTAAGGGGTATGGTTATGATATTTCACATGTAGATATCTTGTGATGAGACCACTCATTTGAGACCATGACCTTTGACCAAATGACCTTGACCTTGAACTCTGACCTACTTTTGAAAAATTAGTGTGATCTTCATCTCTTCAACTATAAGGGAAATGAATTTTGTATTTCATGCTTATATCAATTATTACCAAGACCTTTCATTTGAGACAATGACTAATAATGTAGTGACTCTTAACATTAACCTTTCACCTACTTTTAAATTACTCAATCTTTGGCTGTATCTTTAGCTCTCTAAGGGATAGGACTAATATTAGATTCATAGACTCCTCATGACAATATTTTTTGGATTTACAAATTATCTTATTTTTTACAAAAACCTGCTGATTTGGGTTTTGTCCTAATTGACCTACTTTTTTTGAAAATAAACTCTACTTTGAGATTTGGATATTCACTTCAACCTGTGTGTTTTCTTTTGGAATACTTCTTTTTATCATTGTAACTGGGTTCTCAACTTACAACCAAAGACTACTGATTAAATATTTGTCAATTTTCAGAAGTCGTAGCTAGAATTACTGAGAGTTGAATTAGATTAAAAGCCGTAGTATCTCAAGGTCATATGAGTGAGATTCCTGGAAAGATTAAAAGAAATAAAAAGAATGATAAAGAGATACGGAGAGATTCAGTTGCCAATAAAAATACGATAATTGCTGTTTGTGCTTCAGTTTAAGATATATAGGAGACCGTTTTCTTTCTAATTGAGAAGATGAAACCAAAACGCGTAGAATCACCAAATTATAATTATAAATTTTTGTCCAGAAGACAGCTCCCTGGCATCAGAGTTGTTTTTTTTTCAATTGAATATTGCAAATCCAAATTTTGACCATTACGTACGTCAATCAGATATACTCTCAAGTGTTAAAAAAGAGAAGGGTTTTCGTTTATACAACAACTTTGTATCTTAGGAGTCACAATCTATTTTGATAAATGGGAGGGCTTTGCCCACATAATCCAGATTATAATACAATTTGCTATCAAATTATTGTTGTAAATGAGTTAAAGAAGATCCTGACTATAATCTCAACAACACTCACAATAGAGCACAAAATTGGGCATCGACGAACCCCTAGCAAGCCAGAGGTGGAACCAGGTGCTCGGGAGGAGTAAGCATCCCCTGTTGGTTAGCGGTAGCCGCTAGTTCCAGTTGTCCTCTTAGTAAGGTTGTGTTTTTGTTTGATTTGTTTACTGTTGGTCCTCTCAGAGAAAGTGGTTTGTTTTATTGTGTTTCTTTATATCCGGCTGTTTAGGTGGCTATTCTTTAACAAAAATGAAAGGGCCTAGATGAGCATTTATCGCTTTGCTTATCTCCTTGGCTTGAATTAAGAAAATCTTCATCAAGATCACCCTGTAACACGCACAAGATTGCAACAGACAGCAAACAAAACAGCAACTTAAACTTCCGGAGATCAAGAGGACAGTTTCATCGAGAGGACCAAAAGCATACAACCAAAGCAATGACACTACTTTACTACTTATACCTTTAAAGAATAAGATGAAGAATGAAGAAATAATTTGAAAGGCGATCAAGGATGCGTTGCATAAGTATTCATTTAGTATCCAATTGTATTTCGGGTAAAGTCGTGTCTCAAGTAAGAAAACTGAATGCATAATTGATGCACATGTCAATGGCAAAGATAACAAGTCAAACACCGCTGTTTACTTAAAGGCGTCGAAGTCTAACAAGTACTACGAATATAAAACTTTGTGCAACATTTGTTCCTCTCTGATATTATATGTCAAAACAAATTTATACTGTCCAACTGTATCTCAAAATGTAGATTAAATTGTTTACCACACCGGCAACAATCCGATTAGACTCGATGCCTTTAAGTAAACTGCGGTGTTTGACTCAACATATTAAAATTGCATGGTGACTTTTCCAAGACTGCTATTATACGGTGTCTACATGTCTGAACCCATCAGCTATTGTAGAATTTGCATTCATGGTTCGTGTCTTAATTCAATTATTTAAAAGTATACAGCGGAATATACATTGTAAGCATAGCGACAAAAGCTCATCTTGGCCTTTCGTTGCGCTTCTACAGTAGACTATTTTTCAACAAAAATAAGTCAACTCTAATAAATACGCGATCTATTCATTTGTCACATATTTCTGAATCCAGCTAGTATAGTTTATTTCCATTCAGCGAAACTAAAAGACCAAGATGAGCTTAATTATCGCTATGCTTATCTTCCGCTGTAGGATAAAACACGTATTTATACATTCAAATTCGAATTGAAGAATTAAGAAATCTTCAGCAAAATCAGAGCGTAACACACACAAGATTGCACCAGAAAACAAAAATAAATCAAACAGCCGGAGATAATGAGACAAAAAAGGACATTTTCACCGAGAGGACCCGAAAGTTAATAAATCAAGCAAGGACACCATCTTCACCTTTAGGGAATAATATGAAGGTTGAAGAAAATTCTTTTTTTAAAGCGATCAAAGGAGCACTTTAACTCAATTGCATTTGGGGTGTATCTCAAATCAGTAGGTCAGATGTGAAACTGAATACATAATTGATGTACATGTCAACGGTAAAGATATCGAGGAGGAAGATAGTTGAGTGCACCCGATAAACATTCTTACTGATGTAGTAAACAATGAAATATACACATGAATCTACATTCTGACATACCGCTTGGCAGTATAACTTTGATTTGACATACATTTTAAAGGAAATAGGAACAAATGTGGCACGAAGTTTCACATTCGTAGTGGTTACTAAAGCCAATTATTGAATTGATGTCTTTACTACGGTGTTTGACCAGGGTTCGTCCCGGTTGCTTAATCAAATGCTCTAGACGGTATTCATCAGTTTCCACAAATGAACTACACGGTGAAAGAGAGAAGGGGACTGAATTACCCAAGGATGCAAAGGTTGTTGTATGCGGTGGAGGGGTTATGGGCGCATCGGTTGCCTATCACCTCGCCGACCTGGGGGTCAAGGACATCGTCTTACTCGAACAAGGAAAGTAAGTTTGATTGAAAAAATATATTCTTAATCTTATCACAAGTAGTATATATTATTTTATCCCTATCCAGAAATAACATTTTATAAGCATATTACAGATAGAGTCTTGCATGATAATTTTTTTTATTTCAATTATATTCTTAATTTAAAAACAAATGGAAATTGGATTGGTTCAGCATTAAAAATTAGACAAACCACATTATACGTGAATTGTTTGTCTTTAATATCATGTTTCATCTTCCGTAATAAACATATTCTTTTACAGGATAACTTGCGGTACAACTTGGCATTCGGTGGGTTTGATTGGTCAGGTTGGAAGAGATGACGTCACAAATTGCAAGCTCATGCAATACAGCAAAAACTTGTACAAAAACTTTGAAACAATGGGAGAATATGTTGGTAAGATCAAGGAAATCTATGTCAAACTTTTAGATTTAAGCCAAGACATAAAGACATCATATGATTTCAGCCATGGCATAAAGGATTAGGGTTCTTGTGGAATTTGTAATTTTTGGAACAAAATGAAAAAACAACCTTTTTTAACAGGTTACCGAATTCATGCAATGAAAAATGAATATTCTTGAGCATTATTAAAAAAAGCAATCATATTCTCCGAGTATATATGACATATAGACAAAAATTTCAAAATTTCTTTGGTTAAGTTGTAAACAATGCTTTTTATAGGATGGAAAGAATGTGGAAGTCTCCTACTGGCGAGGACCAAAGATAGAATGACGATGTTAAAGAAGAAAAGAGACATAGCTATGTAAGTAAATAATGAGCAAATTCATAATTATTTTATATGCATCATATGTATCATGTAAAGTAAATGTACAAATCTATTATTAAAATTCAAAACATTAAAGAGGGTGCTACTGAAATGAATTTTGGTGGCTCCACTGGAAGCATCACTGATGAGAATTTTTAAATATTCGAAACACGTGTCTGGTGTAGGAAAAATTGGTTTGGAATTTTCTTCATGAAGGTATAGAGTTGGAACACTTCCGTATTATTGTTCCAGTTCAAGGTTCGCATTTTCCTATAAAAGTTAGTCTAACTCCTTGGTGATACTCATTGGTTTATGTGTAGTCATTTGTATTTGATGTTTCTCTGTGATTTGGCGTTCCTTGTAACATTTGCGTCTCTTTCTGTGCGTGTCATCTTTGTGTTTTTACAGTGGATGTTATGGTGTTTGGCTGCTGGTGCTGTAACTAGGTGTTGTTGGAGATCCCCTCCTTTCTTGTAGTACATGGACTTGCTTTGCTCCAGACTATTAATGTATGATGTGCTGAATTTTACATGTATTGCTTTTTTTTTGTTTGCAGCGTCTTAGCTTAAAAAAAATTCAATGAATTGAGTGTGGGGAGATTTCCCGTTGTTGTATTATGAAGACTGAATGTACTTTATCGACCCTGCAATATGACATATTGCAGAGTCGATCATCAAAAATTTTGATTAATTTCTTTAATTCTTTTTCATGAAAGATTATACTCTACTTTCTCATATAACAAACATTGATTACAGAGCTGCTGGTCTTGAATGTAATATTTTGTCTCCAAAAGAAATACAACACAAATGTAGCTGGGTCAGAACAGATGATCTGGAGGTAAGAGACCATTATCAATTTGTTCCATCAGGATGAAAGCCTGTTATTCGATTTATCATTCTATGGTTTTATCATTAGTAGGGACGATTGACAAAGATAAGTTATGGAATATAATTTTAGAGGCTTTTCCCTTTAGATTATGTCAGAATAGTTTTGAAATCCACTACAACATCAAATTGTTAATCTTGATTTGTTCGGTTCTTAGTTAATCTAAATCGAATTTCTTTTCTCATATGAAAGGGAGGACTGTATATTCCAAGTGACGGAGCATTGACAGCGCCAGATGTTAATGTAGCGTTTATCAATCTGGCAAAAAAGAAAGGTCAGTGACAATTTAGGAAATGATATCCAACAATTTCCAATATGACTAGACCCTGAACAACAAAAAGAAAACTTGTTATATAGAACCTACACAGAAGTACCAAAAAGAACATACAAATGACTTTGTAAAAGTATATTAAAAGTGTTACTGTTATGCATAAACAGTCCTTGTTCTATTGATGAAAGCAAGCTTAAATGTCTTGAGTGTCTTCACTAGGACTGACGAGATGAGAAATATGAATACCGTATGATGATAGTTTATGGACAGCGCCATCAATTTAAGGAAACTTTGTACAGTTGAATATGAATTTATCTCTTATCTGAAACATTTGTCCAAATGTTAAACGTCTTCAAACTCAAAGTTTTGCAAACAGAAAACTGATTAGGAAAGCATAGAGGAACATGAAGAATAAACCAAACTTGTGTAGACGACGCCAGTGATAGGTAAATTGGTATCGATGTACAGGCAAGGTTTGCGAAATTAAGTTGGAATATGACACTTCCTCTAAATGTGTTACAAAGTATTTCAATGCAAAGAGAACAAACTCTCTTATAGCATAAAAAGACTGAAGTAACATGCATACTTTTAACAGTTTTGTATATTTTATTATAGTACATGTAGTAAGTTCCAATATTTCAGGTGTACAAGTATTTGAGGGTGTGGGAGTGTCTAGTGTGGTCTCCACAAAGGGCAGGGTAAGCGGCGTAGAGACGACACATGGGAACATTGATTGTCAGTCCTTCGTCAATTGCTCTGGAATGGTAAATTATGTATTGATAATATTTTCAGGGATTGCTTGGAAGTTTTAGTCCACAGTGACACAGAATATGAACATTCAAGTGTAGATTATGTAGATTATAATAGAAGGAAAGGAGGGGATCTCCAACAAGGCTCGGTTGCAGCACCAACAGTAACGAACCAAACATCCCGAGTGAAAACACAGAGAAGACACACACAGCAAGAGACAAGGAACAGCAAACGAGACTTCAAACATCGAAAACAAAAGACCACACATAAATGAGTTAAAGAAGATCCTGACGATAATCTCAACAGCACTCACAATAGAGCAATTAAATGAAACATCAACGGACCCCTAGCAAGCTAGAGGTGGGACCAGGTGCCCGGGAGGAGTAAGCATCCCCTGTTGGCTAGCCGCACCCGCCGTCGATGTTAATGAAGCATGGACATGAAAATATATAAAATTCTGCACTGTCTGACGTTATGTCTATATAGAAAGTGCTATGGCGACCATGTCAGGGAAGTATATTCAAAACACTTACTGTCAAACTAACGAGAAAGAAGCGAACATCTTTCAGACAAAGTATATGATAAAGAAGTTAAGCTCACTATCAACATTTGTCTTCTTAATCGAGACAAGGAATATCTATTGAAAATGTTGAATTGTTCCTAGTGGGCACGAGATTTGGGAAGAAAAGCTGATCCTCAAGTCAACATCCCGCTACATGCCTGTGAACATTTCTACATTGCTACAACACCTATACAGGGAATGGATCCTATGTTACCAGGTAGCTTACTTTCTTTCATTATAACATGAAAAGTAATGGTATCAATATGTGGTAAAATCTCTACTGAAGAGAAGCAGAACTTTTGATATACTCTCTTTCAGCAGAGTGGGGTCATTTTCTTTTTCCTCAGAAAATGCCATATTGAAAACATAAAGAAGCCGATGCTCTGATTTGTAAATTCAAAACCTTTTATGTCTTAACTTTATTGATGTAACCTTTCATTTTCATACCTTTGTTGTATGCAGTTGTTTTCTTCTCTCAAGTGATCCGAGACTATGATGGGCTAGTGTACTTTCGAGAGTGGAGCGGTGGGATCATGGCTGGAGGATTTGAACCTGTAGCAAAACCTACATTCCAACATGGTGTACCATCAGACTTCCAGTTCCAACTTCTACAAGACGATTGGGATCATTTTCGTAAGATATTGGTTATTTTCTTTTGTTATACCCTTGTCAGTATCCCTATATAAAATCCCCATAGGAAAAATGCCTATAAATTCGAATATTTGACCAAGCGGTCAATATTTACATCAATATTGGCCCTAGGGCAACATTTCAAAAAATATTGACCGATTAGCGGTACATCCTTTGTGACGTCACGTCATTGATGACGCTATTAGCTCTACCTATTTTTCCGCGCTCTTTCTCTTATAGATGAAAATGAACGTAAACATGTCGGGCTAATCGGTTCGTTACTGCAGTATTGATGCAAGGTATAACAAAACAATTATTGACTGGGAATTCGGGCAATATATGATTTGTTGGACCTTCAGACAAAATATAGCCCTCGGCCTTCGGCCTCGGGCAATATTTTATCTTCAGGTCCAACAAATCATATATTGCCCTCATTCCCAGTCAATAATTGTATAATATTTGCTTTGATTATTTTTACGGCAAGTATAAGGATATAATAAGAGAATATCAGATCTCTCCTTCCAGAATGGTCAGTGACATTCTGGATTGCGATTGAATGGCTGTCATGATCACCAAACAGGAAATATTTACCTGATATGTACATCAATATGTACATCGAGACAATCACCGAATTTGACAAGTTTTCATGGAACTGTTGCGACGGGTGTCTGGCGCCTAGTTTCATTTTTTACGAAGCATATGAATGATCTGAAATGAGGCTGACAGAAATGAGCAAATGAGAAAGTTTTATTCCTGTAATGAAAATACTTCTGAAATTCAAAATTTTTATTGTGCAGAAATTTTGCTGGACGCCATTGTTCATAGAATCCCAGCCATGGAAACAGCAAACGTACAGAAAATGTTCAACGGCCCGGAGAGCTTCACTCCTGATGGAAACTGGCTGATTGGAGAATGTCCAGAGGTAATAATAGGAGAAATGTTTTTTCTTGCTCAACTTACGCCTGTTCAGTCTTGAGTTGAACACAGACATGTGCTGTTCTGTGTGTATTACACTATATTGCGCCTTGAGTAGCCTGCTTTCTTTGTCTTATAATTGTTGATCTATACCGTGAGTTAATCTTTTTCACAACCACTTACTTTCAAATTTCTTTGATCTACAGCTCCAGAACTATTTTGTGGCTGCTGGGATGGGTGGTACAGGGATAGTATCAGCTGGAGGGGTGGGAAAACACCTCGCTGAATGGATCCTTACAGGACAACCTAGTCCAGGCAAATAAATCATGCTTAAGCTTCTATAGAGAACATTTTATAATTTTCATACGGAGGATGCAAATATTATTTTTCATTATTCAAATTTTGATTATTTCGTTACATACATGTATTTGCACCTAAAAAGTATTTTGATAAAATATTGAGCTCTTGAAAATTAATGTCTAAAAATGCATATTCAGATTTTGAACTATTTCTACAAACAGAGCTCTCCTCTACAAATATCCAAAGATTCGTGTCAGAACATAGCTTCGACTTCTTTCTTCAAGAACGAGTTAAGGAAACTCTGGGTGAGTGTCAATAACTAAAATAACTTAAATTATTTCCGAATACATGTGAATTTACTTCGTACGTGAAAAGAGAAAATAACTCTTTGTCCCAGATGAACCCTGTGAATGGTTCATGGTTGTTTTTAAATCTTTGATAGAATTTGAAGATGTTTAACATAGAGTTGTTCTCGTTCATTTTCAGGTATGTATACAATGAAATGTCCATTTGAACAAAGGAAGAGAGGACGTGATCTGGTGACATCTCCTCTGCACAAGGACTTAAAGGAGAACGGGGCATCCTTTATTGAGGGACCAAACGGATACGAAATTCCCGGATGGTTTTATTCCAATAAAAGTGGTTTGTATGATAACATTTTTAAAAGACAAAATCAATCAAGTAATTCTTCAATAAATCTTACACAGACTAGATAGGCCATGGGGAGGTCTGTTCCCGGAAAATTCAGCATATCCAATATCCAATCCAGTAGATATACTAGTATTATCAGAGGTTCGCTTCCTGGACATTCTACGACAGAATATGTTAGGAGTAGCATTAATTTATTTGAATGGATCAATCTGTGCTCATAACACACTGTGGTTCATTTAAGAGATCTTCTCTTCATCTTTAATGAAATCATTACAAAGACAAATGGGCATTTGACGAAGAATGGGAATTGCCGTGACCTTGCAAGAATCTGTATTGAAATTATCAGTACCTTTGATGAAAGAAACAATCAAACTCTACTAATTCATGTGGTCTCAATATTCTTTCCGAAATATATTTGTTGATAATCATGCCTCTACTTGAGAGAGAAAAGTGTCCAACTCTGATGTACATGAGCGACCTTCTGGACAAAAATACAGATGATTTATGATTGTAAGGAAGATATGACCTATACTAAGTATTTGATACAATAAAGAATAAATGCTGCGTTTTGGTCGGGTATATCACAGTTCAATCGTAATAATTTCACTGCACCATATGCGCATTTAACATACAGTGTCTCATCAAATATTTTAGCCGGCGATGATATGTTCTAGTGGATATACAGTAGGTCTGACAGTTTCTTGAAACTTCTGTGTCAAACGTTACGCGCGCTGCATTACATTTACAGAACAATGTTTAAGCTTAAGGATGAGGTTCAAGTAGGTTTTCTCATTTATTTCAAAGAATAAAAATGAAGGGGAATGATCGGTAGTAATGTGTACCTGTTTCAGGCATAAGTCCGTCAGACCATTATAGTATCCCTGCTGGAAAAGGTACCTTCACAAAGCCGTATTGGTTTGATGCAGCTCAGGAGGAGTACAGAGCATGTAAGGAAACCGTTGGTATCATCGATATGTCATCTACCGCCAAGATAGAAATACAGGTTGTATGAGTTACACAGTCTGAGCTTACCTTCTGAATTAAGATTTTAAATCATTTATTTGACTGGTCTGGTAAAATGTTTGGCTTAAAGGCGATCAAAACACCTTTTTCAAGAGTGAACCAATAATAACACGTAATAATAAATTTGAATTTCAACACCTTTTCAGAAAATCTATTAATTGTTTATTTCAGGGATCAGAGGCGACTGCGTTTCTGCAGTTTTTAGTGTACAGTGACATTGACCAGCCAGTTGGCTCCGTTATTGATACCGGCATGTTGTATAACAATGGTACTTGTGTCACAGAATGCAGAGTAATTCCGTTAGAAAACAATAAGTAAGCTTATAACTCCAGTTAAACGTGTCTTAGCGACCCACTATATGAATAAACTTCTTTTCTTATGTGTTTCCCATGTAAACATGAAACTGCGTTAAGAATGCGGAAGGGTTCCAACTCTATACCTTCTTGAAGAAATTTTCAAACCAATTTTCATGCACCAGACACGTGTTTCGAATATTAAATTCTCATCAGTGATGCTTCCAGCCAAAGTGCTTTTCATAAGCAGTCCAAATTAATTTCACTAGTGCCCTCTTGTGTTTTATTTTTAGAATTTAAATTTCTGTATTTACTTAACAGAGCGTGCGCGGCTCCAAAATTCATGTAGGGTCGATTCAGTAGCATATCCAAATAAAATCTATGCTCAAAATAGCATTGGAGGGATGGTGCTAAGATGTTAACCTCCTTGAATTTCGCTATTTTTCGATGAAATGGCAAGTTTCCGAAATAAGAGACCGACTGCCTAATGAGATTTAAGACGTTTTTCCTTTAGGACTCTGTGTCACATCTGTAGTTGATAAAATTACGCTACTATTCATTACGTTTGAAACTATAGTATATTTTCTCCCATACCTTTCTATTAATATTGCACACAATATATTTCTATTATATGGACAGATATTTGGTTCTATCACCTGCAGCATCTCAGTCCAAAGCAATGAGTTTGATTAGGAAGAATGCGTCATTTTACTCGTCTGTATCAGTTAATGATGCCACTCATGACCATGGTGCTATAAAGTTATTAGGACCAAAAGCCATGAATTTGTTTGAGAGCGTCTCCAGTCGAGAAAAAGAATTATCACCAAATCGGGTTTCAAAGGTACATATATTTTAAGTCATGTTTTCTTTGACTCAGTAAAGATATATTTACATGTATCTGTAACGTGTATTTCGGAACATCTCATAATAAAAATACCTCAAGTATTCTATGTTTCAAGAACATTTTCATGATTCTACAGACAATTTTCAGGTTAAAGTTGCTGATGCAGTTGATGTATTAGTGACAAGGAGAACACGTAATGGGATTGAGGAAATTGACATACATTGTCCAAAAGATGTAAGTTATATGGTCCATTTTTCTATCAAAGACAACGAATTTGATAATTATGATGTTTTTGTTTGTTTGCTTTGGTTCCTGTTTTATCCTGATTTTGTATGCCTTCGGTTTCTTATTTTCTGAATTATCGATTTTGAGCTGTATACAGGGATATGGTCATTATCCATATTTGTCATGCTTTAAGACTGTATGGATTTTTATGGATGTTACACGTCTTCAAATTCATAGCATCATTTAAGAACAGATAAATTTGTAGTATGGACCAGACATGCACGTTTCGGGTACTTAACAATTTAAACAATGAAACATTACCAAAGACTGTAAAAGTTATGTCCAAAATATACCAAAAGACGTAGCAGAATGGGTGGGATATAATGCTACAGGACCAACTTTTCAGAAATTTCGAGAAAAACCTTTAACAGAAATTTTCGAATGAGTTTGAAGAAACGATCAACCAAATGAGATAAAGAAGATCCTGACAAAAATCTCAACAGCACTCACAATAGTGGACCAAACGGACCATCGACGGATCCCTAGCAAGCTAGAGGTTGGATAAGGTGCCCGGGAGGAATAAGCATCCCCTGTTTGGCTAGCCACACCCGCAGTCGATATTCACGTACGAAAATGCATTTGACTTGGCTACATATTAACTGAGTTTATTTTCATTGTTCGCACTAAAGAGATTGAAGCAGATCTACACAACATTGTCAGAGTCTGGCGCGAGAAATGTAGGACATTATGCGCTGAAATCTCTAGTAATGGAGGATTTTTCATCGTCTGTTATGGTGCATCTGAACACTCCTATGGAATGTGGACAAGATCCAAACACTCTCTTTAAAGTAAGAAGGTGTTTTATTTTATTCATTTATCAACTTTTATATTTTTATGACGCACTGGATTTAGTATTCTATGATAAAATGCTACGCTGTTTAATAATATTACTTAACTGATAATATTCGATTCTTAATTAAGATTCTACTTTGTTTACAGATTGCTTTGCTCTTTTACAGAACACAGCCTTTTGTGGGAAGGATTCACTAAACAATCAAAATGATGTAAACAGGAGATTCCACAAATTTTTGTTGACTGATTTTGATAAAGATTGTGACGTTTGGCCACAGGGAGGTGAACCAATCTATAGTAAAGGTGTTTTCTGTGGAACCGTTTCAATGTGCTCATATTGTTTTGGATTAGAGAGTATGGTATGCTCTGGTTTTGTGAAGGCAGACGACACCAAGGGTCGCGTTACAAATTCTGGCAAAAATGATGACTCCTTGTTTTATGAAATCGTCGTAGCAGGAAAATTATATAAAGCAAACGTTAAGCAATCGTAAGAGGGCACTTTGTTATCATGAATGAACAGTAGTTACTTACTTTGATGATGTCTTTGCAAGGCTTTGTTGATTTCAGAATTTCTCATGAGAATTTCAAGAAAACTATGAAGAAATACCTATGATTATGCTGATTGTTTTATTTTCAATGCATATTAATAAGAAGTGCATGAAATGTTCTTTTCTCATTTTTTTGATAGTTCAGTAATGAAACACGTTTTTGAATAGGCTTGTGTCAAACTTGAGTCGAAATCTAATGCTTCTTAGATGCAGAAAATAATATGAATGTTCCAGTAGTAGAGGTGCCGTCGTGTTTGTCATAGAAGGATTGTAAGGTACCAGATGCTTTCATGGATTTCAGGAATTCTAATCCTTTATTCAGCTCTTCTTTACTGGCAAACGAGAAGACTGAATGCCTCATTCTCCATTCTTCACTCAGAGGTCCTTCTACATCAGAAAAACCTTCAAACCAATCATATCCCAGATAGCTTACTGGAGTTCCAGTCCTGAATCCAGCTATGCGGAGCATCTTGTTGACAGAATCCGTACTCGGAACCTGCATTTTGAACTTTTCCAGTACATCTGGGAACAGATTACAGAACCAGTGGCCATGATATTGGGATTTTTCTGTATTCGTGATAACAACAGCACCCTCTGGCTTTAACACTCTATGCATCTCTTTGAATGTTTCCTGGATTGCTGGGAAACTTTCTCCATCCGGACTGTCTCCTAGGTGATGCATCACCTGAAATCATGGATTTAAAATCTGAAGAATTTAAATTATTTTTCTTAGTCTTTTGTACAATCTTGACACAGATGTCAAGTTGATTCTCATCAAACGTATTCAAAACAGTTTCTTTAGCGAAGTTGATTTAGAAAATGAAGAATATAATCCGAAAGTGCCCCTTTTAGTAAGAACCATAGTTAAGAAAAAATGAAATATGTGAAACATAAAGCACAGAACAAGACGTAAATCTATGGCTTGCGTAGCGAGCTCATCCACATTCAAGAGTATTTCCATTGTACGAAAAACGGAATTCTTGCTCTGCTTCCAGAAAGCAGCTCTCTAGACAAAAATGTCAAAATGCAGGGCACTTGTATGCTCGTGATACAGAAACTTTAAGCCTCAATAACTCTGGGAAGGCAAATTAATTTAGTTGCGAACTCTCGTTAAAAATCTAAATTTCAAGTAGATACATGCATCTATTTATCGAGCACAATAGGAATAAAACAACCACGTTCAATATTCAGACAATGTCGGATCCTTCCAATAAAGGGCTATTGCACGTCACTTTTAAAAAAGATATAAACAGCACAAAAATGTACAAGTGACTACGACACTAAATCGTGTTTAAATCCAGCGGAAGGGACAGGTTCCATATGGGCACACGTATATATCATACACGCTCTCATGCTGATTCTACCCAGGTACCTAGTCTCGACCCTCTCGGGGTCTGCTTTGGTCCATTGATTGAGAATATTACTGTACATTGCTTATCTACTTCCTAACAATATTAAAGCATACCTGATTCATCATAACAGCATCGAAAGTTTCGTCATCAAATGGTAAAGACGGAAGTACAGCCTGCTTTATATCTCCTATTCTATCTTTATTTTCCTTCAGTTTTTCCTGTGCCTTTTCCATCATCCCGTGACTGGCGTCCACCAATGAAATTTTTCCGACGCCGTATTTTAACATGGCAGCCGAGTAGTTCCCAGTACCACATCCCATGTCCAAAAGATGGATGTCCTATTTATTAAAAGTATTTCATAAGTTTTATCGTGTGTCTGAATAAAAATATACTATGAGTTTATAGAAGTTGATTTACAAGACTTTATAAGGAAATTATGCTTTTTGATAGAAAGAACAATTGTTCGAATTTAGAAATGTTAATGTTAATCTTTTTATAAATTATACAAGTTTGAATGAAAGTGGTGATGCAAAAACAATGGAAACAACGTTAAGGAATGATACTCGATGGTTTCTATTAAAAATGATTAGAGTGGTTTGAATGTTTGAGTTACTAATGAGTGTGCTTGCTGGTGGACCAGGAGTCCCCGAGGGCACATGTAGCCAAGTTTGATCAACATCGGTTGATCGTTTCTTCAACGCACTCATAAATTTCTGTTTTTCTTTTCTTGAAATTTCTAAGACGTGGGTCCTGTAGCATCATATTTCATCCATCCTGCTAGGTATTTTGGTACATTTTTGGACATAATTTTCACACTCCTTGGCAATATAACATTGTTTAAATTGAGGATCACTGACGAGGGTTAAGTACACGAAACGTACATGTCTGGTCCATGCGGCAAATCTATCTGTTCTTAAATGATGCTATCGAATTTGAAGACGTTTAACATCTGTACAACAAACAAAATTATTCATAGCTGAAAAGACAGATGTTTAAGAAAACAAAATTATAATCAATAAGAAGAAAACTACAAAAATGTTGTGAAAACAAAAACAAAGTTATTTGAAGATAAAAACAACGTACAAAAATGTATATCTGTCAATTGAAATGAGTAAAAGAAGACCCTGACAATAATCTCAACAGTACTCACAATAGAGCACAAAATTTAGCATAGACGGACTCCTAGCAATGACAAATACGGATAGATGTGGGACCAGGTGCCCGGGAGGAGTAAGCATCCCCTGAAAGAAGCAGGGAACCAGTATACAGTATCTCTTACATCTAGGACAGATTGTACTGTATTTAGTGAAGTATCACCGTACTTTATTTTAAGTGGTAAGAAATAGTCTTAGTCTGAATCACAATACCTTGAGTGGTTTCCCAAGTTTAACGGTGATCAGTCCAGCCATGACGTCAGCTCCAGCAGCTCTCCTTCCGTCATCATAATGTTCACTGACTTTTTGGTAATCTGTGTACACACTCATGATTTTTCTTGCTGAATGTTTTCTTGTTTAAGTTTGGCAAACTGATCTTAAGATTGTCTTGTCGTTTTATGAACTCCGGATTCAGTGGGAATGAATAAAGTTTTAATACTTAAAATGTAGGACACTTCTTTTTTTCCCGTGCTTATGCATTTTTCAAAACTGATTTTTGTCTCATAAAATGCATTGCTTTGTGCTGATTCAAGGACGGTCAAAGATTTAAGAGTGTAGATGCTACCGTTTGAATTTTTTTGTTCACCGAAAATCGTCTCATCAGAATGTGTACAATACATGTAATTCTATGAATGGGGTGAACTCGCAGTTGAACATGTTAAAATGTCCTTTAAGGTAATTTCAAACAGATTAAGATAAGACGAAGGGAGAAATCACGGTCAATCCATCCGGATATCAAAACTGAAGGGGGAGGTCAAAATGTATATTGCCATGTCGAAACTTAAATATGTTTTACTACATGTAGATGATTCAAAACGTTTCGAAACAAAGAAAAAACAGGCCCAGAACAAGATATACAAAATGTATATAATATTCAAGTAACATTTTGACAAAATATAACTTAAAGATACTTCGATTTCTTAATGTCTTATGCACTTCTTTATTCATTATGCTCTTAGAATCACGTGTAAATATACGTAGATACCTGTATGTATACGCATCCAAAACATAGGATGAGCTACTGTATAAACGGTTGGTGCTCCCTATTTCTATTATTTTTCTAAATTTTAGCATACCTTAATATCAAAAATGTATGCGTTGCAATAGAAATCATCGAAAAAATATCTTTCAAAAGGGAAACGGGAAGGTTGCATTTTGCATGTTTTATCATTTATAACTTAACGAGGCCCTGGACAATAAGATAACTCAAAAACAGAAATAGAGATTTTGATTAAATTCATATCATAATGTCATTTACTTATATACAAGAGTTTGGTGAAAAATGAATCAATTTCACCGCTTAGTTTTTCGGGGGGACCATCTAAAAAATTTCCTTGTTTTCTCTATATGATTTCATAGAAAAACAAGATTTTTTTGCATTATAATTGGAATTTATAAAAAAACTGAAATAGAGAATTTGATAGGATTATCATATGTTGAAAAGAGAAACATAAGACAAAATATATCAGGTTCTGTGGAAGTTTGACCGCCTGTGTGAGCTTCAGGGAACATCTCAAAATCATATTTTTACATATTTGCCTTATATTTTGAAATAAAGACATCATAAAGGATAAATATGTCCTTATAGTTCTTGTTTACGGCATATAATATTTGTTAGTATATATTTCTCTACAAAAAGACAACAAAATTCAATCCTGAAAATATATCAGGGGTGATCTCAAAGCATATTTTGCAATTTTACACATAACTTGTACTCTGTCTTTATCGGTACAATTGAAATTATAAAAAAACTGAAATAGAGAATTTGATGACATGTTCATACATTGAAAAGTGAAACATAAGCCAGAATATATCAAGTTCTGTACAACTTTGACCGCTTGGTTGAGCTTCAGGGAACATCTCAAAATCATATTTTTAGCATATTTGCCCTTTTTTTTTAAATAAAGACATCATAAAGGATGAATATGTCCTTATAGTTCTTGTTTACGGCATATAATGTTTGTTAGTATATATTTCTCTAGAAAAAGACAACAAAATTCAATC
The DNA here is from genome assembly GCA_028142955.1 of Pinctada fucata. Taxonomy (NCBI): domain Eukaryota; kingdom Metazoa; phylum Mollusca; class Bivalvia; order Pterioida; family Pteriidae; genus Pinctada; species Pinctada fucata. Next base: position 35,501,392 of record AP027113.1, on the reverse strand, counting down.
CTGAAAATATATCAGGGGTGATCTCAAAGCATATTTTGCAATTTTACACATAACTTGTACTCTGTCTTTATCAGTACAATTGAAATTATAGAAAAAAACTGAAATAGAGAATTTGATGACATGTTCATACATTGAAAAGTGAAACATAAGCCAAAATATATCAAGTTCTGTACAACTTTGACCGCTTGGTTGAGCTTCAGGGAACATCTCAAAATCATATTTTTAGCATATTTGCCCTTTTTTTTAAATAAAGACATCATAAAGGATGAATATGTCCTTATAGTTCTTGTTTACGGCATATAATGTTTGTTAGTATATATTTCTCTAGAAAAAGACAACAAAATTCAATACTGAAAATATATCAGGGGTGATCTCAAAGCATATTTTGCAATTTTACACATAACTTGTACTCTGTCTTTATCAGTACAATTGAAATTATGAAAAAACTGAAATAGAGAATTTGATGACATGTTCATACATTGAAAAGTGAAACATAAGCCAGAATATATCAAGTTCTGTACAACTTTGACCGCTTGGTTGAGCTTCAGGGAACATCTCAAAATCATATTTTTAGCATATTTGCCATTTATTATGAAAGAAGGCCTCATAAAGTATGAACGTGCTCGTATATTTATTGTTTATGGCATATCATATACGTAAGCATATATCTATCCAGAAAAAGACAGCCAAATGATTTTGCCAAATATGTAAGGGACCATTTAAAAGCATATTTTTGCAATTTTACACATAACTTGTACTCGCAGATATAAAGTGAAATTAAAAAAAACTGAAACAGAGAATTTGATGGCATATTCTTATATATTATAAAGAGAAACATAAGACAGAATATATCAAGTTTTTTCAAGTTTGATATCCAGCCGTTTTGTGTGAGCTTCGGGGAACATCTCAAAATCATTTTTTTTAACATATCTTCCCTTAATTTTGAATAAAGAACGAATGTGCTCATATAGTCATAGGGTTTGTTCCTGTCATACTTCCTACTCAAGGTACTTTGAGTAGGAAGTGTGACAGGAACAAACCCTATAACAAATTTATCATACCGAGAACCATTTCGTAACATACTCTGTGTAATTCTAACGTTTGAAAATTTAGTGACCTAACTCGGCGTCAAGGTAGGACACAATGTGACCGTAATAATGCGACGTCATTGGCTGAAATTTGTTTGAAGCGTGATAATACGACGTATCATATCCCTCTCGGGAAAGACAGCCAAATGCTATCGCCAGAATACAAAATGTATGTAAGGGACAATCTCAAATCAAATTTGTGTAATTTTAAAACATATAACTTGTACTTGCAAGTCACGAAGATAAAATGAACCAAGCGTTTTTCTCTTATTGCCTTATCTTTTGTCCAATTTGATTCAGCAATATCGCTATCTATATCACTATTCTAAAACTTTAATACATCGTATTTTGGGGGAAACGTCTGAAAAGTTACATGAATTACTCACAGATCACACATTAATATTTAAACTTTGCATGCTCCCCTTGCAGAATCGCGTACTCGACAGGTTTCGGATCTATAGGCGTTTTAACTATACTATAAAGGCGGCCGAACCCAAAACCATACTCTCCCGTAAACGACCCCCCTCCCTAGTATCAGTGACCCTCCCCCTTCCGAGGGAGGAGTTGATGTACTTAATTCATCCTTCTCTAGACGTCCACAAAGATATCACCCTAGCTACGCCACTGTCAAGATTAAGCATGCTCACGCGAAATTGCAAAAATAATTCGAATACGATAAAAGATCATGGATGGATACATGTACCAAATGTAAAGTAAAATTCAAAAGAATAAGGAAAGTGGAAAGGGGCTACCCCCCATGCGCGGGAATAGATTGGGTCGAGTTGTTTATGAGCGACTCCTATTTCCCCTTTTCCCGATTATTGCGCATAATATTTTTAAATTCATAAAATGGACCAAATGAGTTGCAATGACCGAGCTGGACCACCTCTCACCCTCTCTGATATATTTCTATTCCATGCGATTTTATCCGACCGCTGTGCTAAAATGTACGTTGAAGACAATGATACGTCCATCATCGTGGTAATAATCATTTATGGAATGGAGTATGCTGTAGGACAAAGTATTCTCTGGTTGAACCGCACTATATATTGGTAAGAGTTATCTCAGGGGCGGATACAAGATTTGGGTTTAGGGGGGCGTCATGAATATAAAAAAGGCAAAGGGTCTGGGGACCGCTTCCTCCCTCCCCCAGTGGGTCAATGACGAAGTCATGTTTTGGGTTCCTTTGACCACCAGAATGGAAAATGTATAATTCATACAAAAACGTTGAAACTATGTATTATTGAATATATCTGGCGAGCGAAGCGAACCAGCGAACTTTCTAAAATTGTTTTAGAGAGGGTTGGGGTACACAACCCAAATGGCTTCCCCTTTGCTGCAAGAGTACATGTTTGTTTACTAAAATCTTAGTACATATGTCAGAAAAAGACCGTCCAAATAGTCACAGTAAAGTAAAGGTATGGAAGGCGTAGTATCACTTTATAATTAGGTCTTCCGACTTCCGTCGGAAGACCTATTGTTTTCGTAACCGTGGAAAATTGGATCAGCGATTTCTCAAGAACCCTGTAAGCTAGGACAATGAAAGTTCTCCAACGTTACGTTTGGAGTAAAAGCTAGATTGGTCTTTTTTATTTTTGGTCTCTGTTATTTTTTTATCATGTTTTTTAGTAGATTCAAATATTTGACGGGAGCGTCGAATTACTCAAAAGGACCGAAAATTTCATGTTTTGCTATTCGTAAGCTTAAATATCTCGTATTTTGCTATCTACAATTTCCATTCTTTTTGAAAGTCGACAGCCATGCAAGACATGAAATGCTAGATGCACACTGTAACGATTTATTACGATGACGTCCTTCACCGTCCTTCATATTTCCAAATTCAGAAGTTCATAGGAGGAAGACACTTTTTTGCTTATAATAGTAAACAAAAATTAAGCTTATGAAGTTTCCTAAAAATTTCAATATTATTATTTTTTATCCATATATCTGTCTTATTTAGTCTTTCTGATTTTTCCTATCTCTTACTGTTGAAAAGATATGAGCATCGAAATTTTGAGTTGGGTATTTCGATACACCTTCACGCGCACTCTAAAATTGGTAGTCCGAGTCCGACTCGAGAAAAGCAGTGTTGAGATTTTCAAATTCCGATTTCACGGCAATGATGAATATGCATTTCATAAATACATTTCGATATACACAATTTGATTTTAAAACAGTTGATTAATTTAGAAGAGATCAGCTACAAACCAGAATTTACACACAAAAAGTGGTAGTTTGATTCCGATTTCTAACCTACAAAGCTGTTTCTAAACTTCAATAACTATATTTTGAACATCAAGTTTAATTTCTAATTCTAGCAAACGTTCGAACATAATTTTCGGTTGGTTTATTTACAAATTGATGAACAATTTCTCCAACATTCTTCCCTCCCCTCGTTTTTCGAAAACAGTTCTGTTTACATTGAACGATGTCGCCATGATGGAAATTCAAAATAAACTTTGAAAAAAGGATAGGGGGGTGGGTCCAAATTTGAACCTGCACAGCGAGAACCTCATGGTATTTATATATATATTATTGAACGTAACTTGTTATTACCATTTCTCTTCTCAAGAAAATTGGTTCTACAGCTACGAGCTCGCCTTTTTATGGGGGAAGGGGGCAGGAAGAATTTGCAAAAAAAAAAAAATCCCGGCTCTGAAAAATGCTGAAAATAATATTCCGGCCCAAAGGGCCGGCAATTTTTTTTTCCCGGACCATGCAAAAGTAAGGATACATTGCATGATATGGAAATTTTTGCTGGCCCTTTGTGCCAGGCAATTTAAAGTCAAAAAATTAATTAATATAAATACAAACTGTTCACATAGCTGTATCTACCAGAGACCTAATACGCATAGGCACAAAAATCTAGAAAAGGTTCTATTTAAACATCATACAATCTGTCTGAAATTCGCTAATTGCAAAGAGACATCTGAAGGAACGGTTATTAACTCATACTCTGTAACAGCGGGGAGTTTAACTTACACAGACATTCACAACATTTGACAATTTGTTTAAATCCGGCCCGAAGAACCGGCGAAAATTTTTCTCCGACTCTGGTAATGGCTGAAAAAAATGGCCTGCTCAGAAAATTGCTGAAAAAATTTTACCGGCTGGCAATAGAATTCCTCCCCCCCCCCCCCCCCCCCCAAAATCAAATGGTTGCTCACCAACAATTATCGGTTTGAAAATTTAATGTTACTGCTATTTGAAAAATTAAATATATAATATAAATACATGTAATGTGACGTCCTTCATATTTCCAAACCAAAAATTGTATAGGAGGAAGACACTCTTGTTGCAACCGCAACAAGAAACCTTTCTAGTTCTGGCTATTTTAGCATGAAATGGTCATGCTTAGCAAATGATGTGAAGTTAATCTAAATTGAGTTAGGTGGCGAGCAGTGAAAATTTTCCGACATTCGACTCAAAACAGCCTGAAAATGAGTATACACATAAAGGTTAAGCCCCCAAAATACCTTACTTCGACGATTTCGGGGGGGGGGGGGGCGTGCACCCTTTGCGCCCCCTTCAAAATTTGCTCATGTATCTATACTGAAATTAACCCCCAAAATGAAGAATCGGAAAATGTATATATCTTGGAAACTTCTATAACTTATAAGTAAATGTGAATTTTCGCTCCGGCTCAATTTCAGAGAATGAAACCCTGAAAATAAAATGCATACTATATATTTATACAGATACTTTTTCTGATTGCAGGACCGGAGCGCCTCGTTTCAATGAATTAATGTACTTTATTTAATATGTTATATTTATAAATTGCTCGTGAAACCTTGAGAAAAAAAAATCATGTAGCGACTTTAATCTGAGTACTTCCCCCTTTTTTCCCCTGAAAAAAAAGAAAATGACATAAATCTATGTAAAATACATTTGCTTACCTTCATACGTATTACGAGGATATATTTAAAATATACTTTAAATAATTCAATATAAAACTTTAATAATTGAATATGTTCTACTCGATCATAAGAGGTATGCAGATCCCTCGCAAAATTTTCTAGTTTAACAATGCCTCCCGACCTCATGAGAGCAAAAAAAAAAAAAAAAAAAAAAAAAAAAAAGGAAAAAAAAAAAAAAGAAATTAAAGATTAAAGTAAAATGAAGATTCGTCAGCGTTGTTGATTATGAAATTTGCGAGCAAGGTGAGACGATTTACTTGCTGCAATTTGGCTGATAATTCTCTCGATTAGACGAAAAGGAACATCAAGCCATTTCTGAACAAAAAAAAAAAATTATGATGAGAAAACACGTGCTTCCGTGCCGTGCATATGACTAGCTAGCAACCCCCCCCCCCCTCCCCCAAAGCATTGGGATTATGATACGATGATTTATGGTGCAAAAAAAATATGTGTACATAGTATCAGGAAAGTACATGTTGTTGTTGTTGTTTTTTTTTTTTACAAAATTAATGAATTAAAAATAGTTTTGATCGATGAAGTTCTATTTATTTTTCTATTTGTTTCTCGTTTTTTCTAAAGGCCCCCGTTATAGAATAAAATAACTATTTAGTGAGAGGAGGTGCACCAAATAATGATAATATTAAAAACCTTGAGTCCATCCTAGTCTGATGATCTCATCATCTAACCATGCTTTGCATTAATCTTCGTTTATTACGAATATACACAGATTACTAGCCTATTGATTTTTAGCGCGGCGTTAAATGCTTTGTCGCGTCATTTGATTGTGACGTCATAGTATGACAGTACGTTAGGTGCGATGTAGAGATAAAAGATTGAACCGGTTACGGGAATGCGCGAAACGATGCGCACACGTTTTGTCCAGGGCCTCGTTAAGAGGGTATGAGCGTGAACAAATCAAACGTAAACCGTATCGATGTCGTAAAGAAAACAAAATCTGAAACTTATTGAACTAATGGTTGAATATACCTCTAGATAAAAGAGCAATGTATTTCGAATGACGAGCAATATATATCCTTGTTTACATCTATAATACGCTTCTGTCACGACATCGTTTCACCCTTGGCACATAGTTTACGTCATCAACGGAAGCTTATTTGACGTCATACTGAATTATGACGTTGTAATATTTTTCCGCGAATTATTATGAAAGCGCTTTGTGCTTGTTCTTTTGAAGTCTGGTAATTCAGTTTGTCTTATATTATTTCACGCCATGACAACTTTACGGAGCGGAATAATTTGATTGCGATTGAATTGAGTAAGTTAATACTTCAAATTTATTCTTGCATAAAAAAGACACAAATAAATTCAAAAGAATAATTATATTTTATAGTACAAGTTGACGATGCGGCATTACTGACCACGTAATTTACCTCAAATATTGAAAACATGTAAAACGAGTATATATTGAAAGTACTTTTCTTTCATTTACAAAAGGTATGTGTTATACTGATTTAGCTAGAATTTATATCACAAGGCCTATTGATTAGTAGTTGTCATAAGCGGGCATGACGACCGACTGTCAAATCATCAAAAGGACCAAAGATCAAAATAAATGGATCCGAAGGACTCGGTAAACACACTTCCCGTGATCTACGCCCTGTTGAAAAGGGAATTATTCTGTTTCAATTTTACTTATCTTTCATACTATGATAAAACGACATTCATTGAAGAGAACATGTGCAGTGGATCAATGCGGAAGACAGTGTGTGCGTTTACAATCTTTCCTATCATACCGACCCCCCCCCCCCCCCTTTCTAATCCCAGCACTTAGTAAAATGAAACTAGAAATGTGCCTCAGCTAACTTGAGAACAATTACTTCAAAGCAAACTTATCGAGAGTTTAAGAGATCCTTCGTATCGTTGTTCTACTAAAGTTGCTTCATTTTTTTAAAATCTGGTACAATATGTACGAATGTCAAAACTACATGTACATGAATAGAAAAAATGTAAATAGATACGTGCAGATGCCACTAAATCAATTTTGAGAGAAATGATATACAGAGGAAGCATACAGATAGGAATCTAAAACATCCATTTTTTTCTCATTCACTGAGATTAACAGTATACAATATCGCCGAGCATTACCTAAAGTGAGCGTCACGATGTGTGCTACGTCACGTTACGTTGTCGGTGCTTAAAAGCGCTAAGTGTTGGGAAAATGAATAAGAAATTGATCAGAATATGGCTCAAATTTTTAGTCTGAAGTCCAGGTTATAAGAAATCTCAGATAAAATGTATAGATATATAACAACTTTCCATTTTCAATCATAAACAACGGATTCATCATATCCAGAGGCTTGGTCAGAGGAATTCTAAGCTAAATATCTCCAAAACGGCTACACTCTTTTTTCTATAAATTATTTTTTTATCTTAAGTATGTATCACTAGATGATAAAAGAAACATTTTATCAAAATTCTATTATGCCAACTACTTCGAAAACTAATGTTTTTAAACTTTTCATACAATTTTTACTGTCAAAAATGGGATGAAATAAATGTCCTTCTCCAGAATGGTTACCATGGCAACAAAAATATTTTTTTCGAAAATGATAAATTTACTTCATTTGCTACGTCAATGGATAAAAATTTACTTTGTACTGTGATATGTTAATTTTTAAAATAAAGTCCAAAGTTGGGACATTGTTTTAGAAAAAAATGTGCAGAGTTACCTCCCTTTTTTGTTGGTATATAGGGGACAAACGGCTACACTCTTTTTTTCATGAAATATTGCAATCGATGAAGGAAGGGATATTCTTTTATATGTAGACAATTATTTTCAATTTCTATTATTCCCTGAAAATGCGGTTCACACTCATACCTCCTTAAAGGTGAAATTTTACCCAAATTATGCTTTTTTTACCGAAATTCATCAGGATAATGGATCAATGAAGATCACGCTACACAACAAAATGGACAGCCAGAAACAACCAGATACACGAGAAAACACACAGGAAGACTAACAAACAAACAAATAAAACAAAGACACCGTTAAAGCTCAAAGGACAATACACGAAAGGAAGGATACCAATATGCACCCTCAGACTTTGGAACGTCACTTGCAAACGAGATGATTTTGGATTCAACATAGTAAATTTCCCCTGGCTTGACGGTGATGTCCCTAGATTACCGTCATACGGTATCTACATTTCACAGCTCATCCGGTATGCTAGAGTATGTACTGATGTTTTGGATTTTCATAATAGAAATCTACAAATAACAAAGAAACTTTTAGGTCAAGGTTTTCGCTTTCACAAACTAGTAAAGACTTTCTGGAAATTTTACAAAAATTATGATCAACTTCTTTTGAAATTCGGACCCATACAAGCAACGGAGTATATTACTTTAGGTATTTTACAACCTTCATTTTATGGTGACATAATTAACAAAATAAGAAGGATCAAAGGTAGACAGCATATGTATCGAAAATGCGTCAGAGTCATCAAACGCCTTTTATACCGTGGATATGATCCTAATGTCACCAGACGGACACTAGGCTTGGTACTTGACCAATCTACAGTCTTGTACAAGCGCATCCTTGAGACTTGCACTCTGACTGACTGTGACGACGGGACTCCATGACGGGCCCTGTCCAAACCTCTTTAGAGAAAACAGGGCCCCGACCACCTGTCCTCTCTGAATGTCAGTCGGACTCCTCGGGTGATTACATACATGAGCTCGCTACAGCCGGCAGAGCACGGACTGTATTAAGCATGCCCTCTTTTTATATCCATTTACATATTCATCTGTGTCTCTGGGGCCTCTGCGTTTCGCGGTCGTGTTTGTGTGATGTCATCTTACAATGAGGAGGTTGTTTTACACCACAATTGTACGTTCTTCGAGACCTCTGGGTAATTGGAGAAGTGAGAGGGTTGTGCGCACGTAATCCAGGATAACCACACCGTCTGCTATTTACGTGGCAGATGGCCGTCCTAAGTCGGCACCGGTTGCCCATTGGTCTCGTTGGTTTATGTGTAGTCTTTTATGTTTCATGTTTCTATGTTGTGAGTTGGTGTTCCTTGTCCCTTTTGCGTCTCTTTCTGTGGGTATCTGTTCTGTGTTTTTTGCATGGGTGTTTTGGGATTTTGCTGTGGACGCTGCAACCTAGTGTTGTTGGAGATCCCCTCCTTTCTTTTGTAATATTCATAGAGAGGGATGTTTCCTCGGGATAACGTACACATATCGCTCTTACAGAGGTTACCCTTGACACACATATGTTATCTAAAAAGAATCAAATTTAAAACCTCAATATAAGATTACATCATGCTGCAAATGTATCTGTTTTTAAATAATGCTATGAATTTGAAGACGTAACATTTGTATCACTTGGTGAGTGTCACTACTGGTGGACCAGGATACCCCGATAGTACATGTAGCCAAGTCCGATAAACTTCGATTGATCGTTTCTTCAAACGCATTCGAAAATGTCTGTTTACAAAATTTTCTTGAAATTTTTTAGAATTCGGTCCTGTAACATCATATCCAACCAACCCTGCTACGTCATTCAGCATTTTTTTGCATGTAACTTTCACAATCTTTGGTCATATTTGATTGTTTGAATTAAGGATCACTGACGAGGGTAATGTACCTGAAACGTGCATGTCTGGTCTATACTGCAGATTTATCTTTTCTTAAATGTTGCTATGAATCTTAGGACGTAACATAAGAAAGACCATTAGTTGCAGTGGACCACCTAGGTTATGCATTTATTCTGTAAATGGAGACCAAAAAAAGGCGTAGGCATACGGAAAAGCAATTCGTAATCTACTGATTGATGCGACTGATGCGATCCCATTATTATTTACCTGATAAATCTGACTTTATTCTCAGAAAGAACAGGGGATCATGGGCCATGATTCTTACTGTTTGACATGTTCTTTGTATAGACCGTATAAAGTCTTCTTTGTAACATTGCCAGTCTATAACAAATATTACTATTTTTCTGTTATCATTTGTTCTGTAAAAACTCGTATAGATTAAATTTACAAAAAGTTTAAGGAATTTTCATATAGCACGACTGTTTCCCTTTTTAGAGCACACGTGACGCCATAATAGGGAGAAGGTTTGATGTACAAAGCACCGGTGCTCTGATTTTAAAAACTTGAAATATAATAAAACAATTGTAGCACATTATTCGGTCGATACCTGGAATTATACCTGAATAAATAATTTTGACCTCGGACTTCGTCCTCGATCACTCTAGACACTCTAAAAGGGACAATTGGACCATCATGGGATTAAATGGATTCACCTTCTACAGGACCAAAAGTATACAGAGCAATGTATGACAAAATAGATTTTTGAAAAAATTTGAAGTTTAGTTTTAATCTCCAATAAAATATAAAAAGATGTCATATAGATATTAGTAAATATAGATAAAAAAGAAGTCATATAAATATTTACTACATATGAATAGTAAAAATAGATAAAACAGAAGTCACATAAATATATACTACATACAAATTGTAGATATAGATTTAAAAAAGGAAGTAATAAATATTTACTTCATACAAATAGATGTTTCTTCAATGCCTTTATAAGGATGATGAATAAGAAACTATTTCATTTCTTTAATGCAACAAAAATGGTGAAAGCGCCAATGCTTGATGATCCATCATGTTCCTCGAAAAAAGAGTCTAATGTTCCGTTCATTTTCAAGGATCTAACTCTTTCGATTCCTTGAATGTTTTCTTCCTCAGACGCCAGCGAAAAGTATGAATCATTCATTCTCCAGGACTCAGTAAGGGGGCCATCTGTATTGGAATAATCTTTGAACCAATCGTTCCCCAAATACGTCAATGGAGTTTCTACGTCAAACTTTGATTTGCGCATTATATCAATGAAAACATCCTTGCTGGGGACCCGCATGCTAAATCTCTCTAGGACAGAAGGAATGATGTTGTAAAACCAAATACCGTATATTTGATGTTTGAAGGAATTCGTAAAAACGACAACTCCACCCGGCTTTAGCACTCGATGTATCTCCGTAACTGTTTTCTGTATGGTAGGAAAATTTTCTCCATCTGGGTTTCGCTCTAAGTGGTGTAGAACCTATAAAACAAATGGTTTTGTTATTCTTTCCTCTGCATATAAAGAAGACGAGGGGTAGTTCAGAACACAGATTTTGATGGAAATGAGTAGTATGGATGTAGTTAAAAGGTTACTTTCAGATTATAATGGTTGTCTTACGGACCTCTTGAGAAGAATAAATACACTAATTGATTTGATAATTTGTGATATTTCTCTCATTAACTTTGGTAAAGAATTGTTCATTTTCCCTTGGCATAAGAGTCTCCCTCATTGAATAGCTCGGTATCTCCCTCTATGCATAGCTCTATCCTTAGCTGAGGTTTCGGCATAATTTTTTTCAGTCAGCCTACCCTCCAACAATTTTGGCCATATTTTTCACTTATATACGTTTCTGAATAAACCATACACAAAATTTGGAGCCGCTCATTTTGGCAAGATGAAATTAAAAGTCTGTATTGTAGATGGCGCCGGGGAAATCACTTTAGCTTTATTTTAACTGTTTGACATAAAGTACTACTAACGAGGACTCAATATCCGAAAAAAGTGTCTAGTACAATAAAATTGGTACTACAGAACATATATTTCAGTATTGACAATTACATACATCTGCTTCGTCTACTAATGTTAGGGTTGAAATACTGTCCGTTTACTTATTTTAGTGCAACAATGTTTAAGCGAAACCAGGCAAATGAGTTAAAGAAGACCCTGACGAGAATCTCAACAGAACTCACATTATAGCACAAAATTGAGCATCGATAGACCCACAGCAAGCCAGAGGTGGGACCTGGTGCCCGGGAGGAGTAAGCACCCCCTGTTTGGCTAGCCGTACCTTCCGTCGATGTTCAAGCATGTCCTTTGTCGTGTGGAGCTCGTGGAAAAGTTCCCCGCGAGGGGTTTGACAGTACGTGTTTTGAATATTTTCCCTCACATTGTCGCCATAACGCTTTCTATATAGACATAACCTCAGACAGTGCATGTATTTTAGATATTATTTTCATTTTCGTGCATGAACATCGACGGCGGGTGCGGCTAACCAACAGGGGATGCTTACTCCTTCCGGGCACCTGGTCCCACCTCTAGCTTACTAGGGGTCCGTCGATGCTGAATTATGTGTTCTATTGTGAGTGTTGTTGAGATTGTCGTCAGGAATTTCTTTAACTCATTGGTCTCGTTGGTTTATGTGTGGTCTTTTGTGTTTCATGTTTCTATGGTGTGAATTGGTGCTCCTTGTCCCTTTTGCGTCTCTTTCTGTGAGCATCTGTTCTGTGTTTTTTTTTTCATTGGGTGTTTTAGGGTTTTGCTGTGGGTGCTGCAACCGAGTGTTGTTGGAGATCCCCTCCCTTCTATTAGATGAACATTTTATTTGAACTAAATCAATGTCTAGTCAAAATTCTAAATAATACCTGATTCATCATTATAGCGTCAAATGTTTGATCTGGAAATGGCAAAAAAGGTAGAACTGCCTCTCGGATGTCCTCGATGTTATGTAGATGGTTTCCTGCCTCCAGTTTTTCTTTTGCTTTTTGTAGCATCCCTGGGTTTGCATCAGCTAGAGTGATTTTTCCAACACCAAGTTGTAGCATAGCCTTGGAATAGTTCCCTGTTCCACATCCAATGTCCAGAAGGTGTACATCCTTTATAAAATATAGATAAAATTGACTCAGGTGATTGACAGTGTTGTCCAACGTGTAGGTGCTTTCTCATTGTCTCCTCCATCTGCTTATCCTTTTTTTCATTTCTCGTGCGAATATTCTGTTATATATATTTTTCAAGAATTTGTAAACCTATTGATTGTGATTTTTGGCCAGCAAGCCATTGTGATTTTTGTGCGGCAAGCCAACAGGGGATGCTTACTCCTCCCGGGCACCTGGTCCCACCTCTAGCTTGCTAGGGATCCGTCGATGCTCAATATAGTGCTCTATTGTTAGTGCTGTTGAGATTATCGTCAGGATCTTCTTTAATTCATTCTGGTTTTGTGTTTGACTTTCATTCACTGTTCAATAGTGATTCAGTATAAAGACAAACACAATGGATATAATAATTTCGTAATATAAACAGATTTTCACTCAAGGATACCCTCCTTACCATATATAAATCAGAAATGATAAAAAGAAGAAAAAAAAATATCTTGAGTGGTACGCCCTCGTGTAATTGCGTAGTTTCAGATATCTACTTTTTCACTCACTCGGGTCAAAATTTCTTGTAGGAAAGCGTATTAAAATTATCAAAGCGCCTAAATTTATCGAAAAGATGGTGCAAGAGTGTGTAGTAGTGGACGAGTGGTGGTGCGTTCAAATCAGACAAAACAATATGATTTTTCCATATTTATTACCAAGTATCTTCTTTATTCAACAAAACCAATAAACAGAAACAAAAGTCGTCGTGAAATCAAATACGACATATTATCTTTCAAACCAAATACAATCTAACCTAATTCCTTTTCAAATTCAAAATAGCTTCAAATCATCAAATAAATCGTAACCAAATATATCAAATCATATATCAAAATCAAATATAAAGCCAGAGCAAATCAAAGATACAAAATGTTTCTATTTCTTTTCTAAGTCAGGCGTCGACAAGAGAGGGTTTACAAGCCAAAAAGTCTGGCAGAACACTGCACTGAGCTCGCTGAACGCTTGCTTTATATAGTGCTCGATTACATGGCATTATTACAGTTACCGAACTGTGAGATATAACAATCAATCTGATTGGCAAAAGATAGGAGTTCTCATCTATGTATCTACAAATAGCGTAAAGGTAAAAGTAAGGATAAAGTAGATTAATATTGATGACATAGACCCGTTCTTCTACAAGTGTAAACCTCCTGTATTTTGGAGATCATGATTCAATTTACAAGCACGTAAAGTGGGAGGGTTGTGCGCACGTAATCCATAGGTGCGAAAAGATTTGCAAGGGTGTAAACCTCCTATATGTTGGAGATGATTTACGAGGGTTCAGTACCCGAAACGTGCAAGTCTGGTTGATGCTGCAAGTTTATCTCTTCTTAAACAGACGTTTAATATTTCTTCAAAGCATTCGATAATTTCTATTTTCAAATTTTCTTGAAATTTCTAAAACGTGGGTCCTGCAGCATCATATCCCTTCCATCCTGCGTAGTCTTTCGGTACATTTTTGGATACAATAATTTTCACACTTTTTGGCCATATTACATCACTGATGAGAAAAGTACTCGAAACGTGCATGTCTGGTCCATGTTGCAAATTTATCTCTATTGAATTTAAAGAGGTTTAACATATAACGCAATGACAAAGGATGGGATCTCCAACAACACCAGGTTGCAGCACCCACAGCAAAACCCAAAAACACCCGATGCAAAAACACAGAGCAGACAAGCACAGAAAGAGACGCAAAAGGGACAAGGAACGTCAACGCACAACACAGAAACATCAAACACAAAAAGGACTACACATAAACCAACGAGACCAATGTCATAGAATTTTCAAGTTTAAGGAACTGAACACAACTTTGAATTAAGGACAGACACAGGACTCAAAATTTTTAGTCCTTACACTGAAGAATTCCTGGTATGGTACTACTGAGTTTCCGTTTTGACTTCGTTGATTGTTTCATTTTTATATACTTATGTGACAACTATTCTGCTCATTTGACCCTGAATAGCCGCGAAAGTAGAGAGACCGTCTCTCACAATGAACACCTCGGACAGGCTAATTATCTTTTTATTTCGATCCATTCTTCATTCCTAAAGACATCTTTGTTTCATTTGATAAATTGATGTGTATCATACCATCATATGATGATATATAGTACGATACACAAAACTGATGTGTATACCATTTATGGTATTTCTCCCATATTGCAGTCACAAACGCATGGTGGATCTAGAAAATAAATTCCGCGGAGGGGAGAGGGTTCACAAGTTATCAGAAGGCGGTCCAACCCATGGTTTCGATCAAAAGTATACGTTCAAACGGGAAAATCTGCATTTATGGCAAATTCCAGTCTAATTCTGCGCTTGCATAAACGTACAGTGAAGTAAAGTATGTCTGTCTATTACATCATATGTGCATAAATGCAGACATGTACCCTATCTAAATTACATTTTTTTTACATTTACTCTTAAATTTTCAAATATCATCTATGTACAGAAAAAGCCTCATCACAATACGATGAAGCACCACTCCTACAAAGTACATAATTGTTAAATACATACAGAAAGCCATAGACCGCGGAACCCCCCCACACACACACACACACCCTCACACACCCTCACATACACACGCGCAACTTCCTTTCCTTTTATTTTGGATGTAACATTTATCTGAAATTACCTGACTGATGTTAAACGTCTTAAAATTCAATAGCATCATTTAAGAACAGATGAATTTTCAGCATGGACCAGAAATGCACGTTTCGGTTACTTAACCCTCGTCAGTGATCCTCAATCTAAACAATGTAATATTGCCGAAGAGTGTGAAAATTATTATGTCCAAACATTTACCGAAAGACGTAGCAGGATAGGTGGGATATGATGCTGCAGGACCCACTTTTTAGAAATTTGAAGAAATTTTGATAACAGAAATTTTCGAATGCGTTGAAGAGACTATCAACCGAAGTTGATCGAACTTGGCTACATGTGCCCTCGGGGACTCCTGGTCCACCAGCAGTGACCAAGTGGTACTAATGTTAAACGTCCTCAAATTCAATAGCATCATTTAAGAACAGATGAATTTTCAGCATGGACCAGGCATGTACGTTTCGGGTACTTAACCCTCGTCTGTGATCCTCAATCTTAACAATGTAATATTGCCAAAGAGTGTGAAAACTATTATGTCCAAACATTTACCGAACTTGGCTACATATACTATTTAATCGCAAAAAATTGCATTTTGGTATCATTGCAGAAAATAAAATAAACAAGAATGCATGTACTCATGTACAGATGCATTTACAAAGTGAAAAAGGAAGATAACTCTAATTCATTGCTATGCAGATATCATCAAAACTTCAACAATCGAGTGTCATTATCTTGAGATTTACTCGGGGAATTGGGGAAGGCACCATTTTCTTTAATCAAGTTTTAAGATAAAACACTAAGGATGTTCTGTTTCAATTTTGAACATAAAATATACTATAGAAATAATTTGAAAATTTCTTTTGTACCTTTTGCCATTATAAGATAAGGGCAGAAATCACGGACTCCATAAGAGTAGGAAGTTCATAAAAGTCAAAATGTATATTGGAAGCACTACATCAAGTTCTATGGAATCTCAATATTTTAATGATTTAAAACGCCACTCAAAATTTGAGAGAAAGACATGTAAGAATCGGATTTGCAGGGTCTGACCTTAAATTTCAGAACACACAGAAACGTAGAGGGATATCTTTTTGTTTTTTTGCTGAGATTGTTGGTAAACATATCGCGTCGGTGCGATGATAGGTCACGCTGTTGAAAGATCGCATTTTAATCCAAATCTACCACTATCAAACATTTACTTGATTGTTAGATGCTTTGCCATCCCATCCAGAGTCATTCTATATTCATCGTTAAATATATCAAATGACTCGGGCTGAAAAGTATGAAAACAAACGCCGGCGCCTTTCAACTCTAGCCTCCATTCTTGTACTGTCGGCTGTTGTTATTAGCAACTAGGGAGATAATTAATCCCTTCGCAAGCACTTTGCATTGCGTATTGGAGCATTTTAACGATTTTGATAAGATGCACAAAATGTACTTAATAACTTAAAATTAAATTCTAAGGAAAGTTTCTAAATTTATTTTTGGTTATGGAAAATAACCTCAAAAAGCGAATTATACCGTTTGTGCATCGGCTTTTTGAGGTCATTTCCCATAACCAAACATAATTTTAGAAACATTCCTTAAATATTGAAATATATGTTCCTTAAAAAATTTCAATGCACCATACGTGCATTTCATTAAGTAATGTCTCATTAGTAAAGCTCTTGTATAATAGAATGGATCCATATAAAGCGAGATTGCAAACATGACCTTATATTAATGCCAAATAATCAGCTTAGGGCATGAAATACTAGTACATCATGATTTTCGAAGAATTAAGAATCGTTTGACTCACTTACGTATATGAGGGGACCAAAGGAAATTGTTACAATAATTTTTGAATTAGATTTCATGATAACCGGTTTTGTTCCGTTCTGCTTTTTGGATTGGATAAGCCATCTTGCTACGTCTTTCGGTATTTTTCGGACACAATTTTCACAGATTTTGGCCATATTACATTGTTTAGATTGAGGATCACTGACGAGGGTTAAATAATCGACACGTGCATGTCTGGTCCATGCTGTTTTATCTTTTCTAAAATGATGCTAATGAATTTGAAGACTTTAAACATACAATGTTTAGCGGAATTATCGACACTAACTTTCCTCAATTCCCGACATATGTCTTCATGGTTTCGCTACTCTCATCCCGCTTTTCGCACCGATTCAGAATTTTATTTTATATACCGCTGATTATGATTCGCTGTTTTCGTGCATTTTGGTCGTTATTACGTAGTAGTAAAATATGTTTTTCATTTCCCGTAATTCTTTGGCTTGTTTTGGTATTTTTTCTCTGATTGAATGGATATCGAGGTCAATAACATAACATCGATCTTTTTCTTTTCTTCTTTCCTGATTGTTCTATGACTGTTTCGTCTTTGTTAACTTCCTTTTTAATGCGTTCTTCCATCTTTCTCGTCATACTCTTTTCAAGATTGATTTGATTTCTGTTTTGACTTGTTTAATGACTTTCTCCAATGTAGTATTTATCTAAGATTCAAATTCATCTTTTTTACACTAGATGTTATTAGATAATATGTTTTTCAATTCTTTTTTTATTCATCGCTACGTAGACGTCATTGTCACGTCGCTGTATGCCTTTGGTTTTTCAGGGTTGACTGAATAAGTTCTTTAACCTTATAACTTCTTTTTCGTTTTTGGAAACAGCCCGTGAAGTTCAATATCGCTCCATTCCTCATTTTAACTATCATCGTTACTGTTCAAAGGATGTCTCAGTTCATTGGTCATTGTTTCAAGACGGGGTTAAAAAGTCACTGACAAGTTGTCACCTATCGATCACATTTGTTTCTATCGGTGTGGTGTTTTAGTACATTAAAATAACCAAAGTCTAATATTCCTCTTTTTTAATCTATAACTATAGAATAATCATTGTTGAATATCTGAAACACAAAAGCATTATCACCGGAGCGATCAAAAACACGTCTATACCATCGAAAGCTTTACCGAAAGTGTTTTTCTCAGAGTATGAGTATCTTGCAAAAATCAAGAAAAATTGACATTTTTTTCAATTCCTATATTAGGAATACAATTGTTAAACGTCTTCAAATTCAATAGCATCATTTAAAAACAGATAAATTGCAGTTTGGACCAGACATGCACGTTTCGGGTCATTAACGCTCGTGTCAGTGATCCTCACTCTAAACAATGTAATTTGGCAAAAGACACAGACTTTGTAACTGCAGATTCATAAAAGTCAAACACAAAAGTTATGCAAATATTCAGTATATTTCATGTACGCAATCATTCATAATTATGTACCCGAAACATGCATGCCTGGTCCATGTGAGCACATTTTTAGTATTCATACTTTGAAGGACATAAGGAAAAAAGACGTGGAAAATTGAAATGACTATATACTTCTTACAATGAAAATGAGCCTAATAACTTGGTTTAAGTATTGTTCATATACTTAAAATTTCCTACATGGTTTCCCTAGTAACGAAAACTTAATTTGTAAAGCAGAAGTTACTTTTTGTTTCACTACATCTTCCATAACAAAATGTTCCAATAATGTTGATATGCTGTCACCATTCGCAATTGAAGTTCTTACAGAGGATTGTATATAATTGTTACTTCCGATTTACATGAAATTTCAGGAATCCCTTTATGGTGACGTAATCTGAATTTATCACCGTCTCCGTCTACATTTCCCTGACATTGTCGCTATAGCACTTCCTATAGAGACATAACGTCAGAGAGTGGATGAATTTTATATATTGTTTTCATTTTCGTAAACATCGACGGCGGGTGCGGCTAGCCAACAGGGGATGCTTACTATTCCCGGGCACCTGGTCCCACCTCTAGCTTGCTGGGGGTCCGTCGATGCTTAATTTATTGCTCTATTGTGAGTACTGTTGAGATTATCGTCAGGATCTTCTTTAACTCATTAATGCAAGTCATTTGTGAAAAGTACAAATCTTGACTACTTTTATACTTTGCTGTTCATGAAATGCGCATGGTGTTTGATTCACAATTTTGAAACCATCATGTGTGAGAAAATAATATGGACAAAACCCGATTATCCATGTTATACATGAAGTCGAAGACTTGTAACCTTTATTGAGTGTCACAAGTCCCAGAGGGCGCATGTAGACAAGTCCGATCAACTTCGCTTGATCGTTTGTTCCAACGCATTGGAAAATTTCTGTTCACACAAAATTTTCTTGAAATTTCTGAAAAGTGTGTCCGATGGCAACATATCTCACCCATCTTGCCACGTCTTTCGTTTTTGTTTGAACATAACTTTCACAGTCTTTGGTCATATTTTATTGTTTAAATTGAGGATCAGTACCCGAAATGTGTATGTCTGCACCATGCTGCAAATTGATTTGGTCTTAAATGATGTAATGAATTTGAAGACGTGTCACATGAGTGCAATTTGTTCCTTGTCCCTTACGCGTCTCTTTCTGTGCTTGTCTACTTTGTGTTTTTGCATTGGGTGTTTTGGGGTTTTGCTGTAGATGCTACAACCTGGTGTTGTTGGAGATCCCCTCTTTTGCAAAACAAATACAAACACACATAAAAAAATTACAATCGATGGCATATGAAACAGGACAAATACAGATCAAAATAACCATAACCTTTCGTAAAGAGCAAAAGTGAATCCTAGATGGACTTAAATTCTGGTGAAAAGTATGTTTTAATGTATGTCTTAACATTGATAGACAAAAATAATCTAAAATTCCTCTCTTGAAAAGCAAGAAGCACCAATTGATCTCAAAACGGGAGGATTAGGAACACAGATTACCGACCATTTATCTTGTGTTGAGTAATCGTTCACTATTTTTTATATAAATGAAAATCTATCCATCCTTTTTGTTTATTGTAGTTTTTGTCGTTGTTCCTTCTTTCTGTGCCTTATCAATACATAGTAGGGTTCCAAGATTCAGTTTTAGTTTCGTATTCGAAGAAATGGCCAGGGACGATTATTTTACTTCTAAGTGTTGAGACTTGAACTTCTAAGTGTTGAGACTTGAATTTTTTGTAGTAGGCACAGTTAATGAAAACACTTGGAATTTGGGGTTTATATGAGTTTGGAAGGATGTGAAGAGGAGAACTGATTATCAGTGTTAGCCATTGGTCCATATAGTAAACAACGATAGGAGACGAAGGAGAAGCGACTACCGCGCGTCCTGGGCTCCTGGCGCCGGTAGTGCCAGAGGGGTGTTTCACAATCTTCCGGATATATATAAAAATCCAGATGTTGAAAATTCAAATAATTTTTCATGATAAAAGCTACTGATGTTCTTTTTCAATTCAGTATTAAATGATGTAGATAACGTTTTGAGAACAATGCTGTATTGACCTCACTACTTGGGCTACTGCATCCATTGAACGCATGCGCTCGACTGCCATTTTCACATCGTTCGATACTGATTAACGATTAAACCGTAAATCTGGTTACAGTTATTTTCACATGTTTTGTAGGTCTAGATGTATTGATTGTACTAAGGTCTGGTTCATAAAGTTATGTAGACTACTTTAAAAATCTAATGACTTCAACTTAGCATGACGCGCATACTTTTTGCGCTTTCGGAACAGTGCGCGAAAACTGTATATTGGAACCATATACGCACATATGCTCGTCAGCTCAAACTTTTATATTTGGTTGCTATGGTAACCATCTATATCATAAAAAGGTCTTGACTCTGCTGTTTCTTAAAATACAAATATAGACATGTTTATTTGAAAAATAAAAAAAAATTGATTGTTATGAAAATTGATGCTGCTCCAGTTATAGTGCATTTATGCAGA
This sequence comes from Pinctada fucata, assembly GCA_028142955.1. NCBI lineage: Eukaryota > Metazoa > Mollusca > Bivalvia > Pterioida > Pteriidae > Pinctada > Pinctada fucata. Next base: position 35,480,286 of record AP027113.1, on the reverse strand, counting down.
AAAAAAGACTGTTGAGTCTGTGACACCATTGTGGATATGGTACACCTTTGTAATACAGGTGAAAGGTTTACATTGACTTTAGAGGTATCAAAATATTCTGAAAATGTTAAAGTATGTCATTTGTTTTAAATTTATCAAAATATGGTTATCATAGCAACCAATATCCAATCATAATATCAAAGCTTACATGGACATTTCAATTGTTTGCAGTGATCCGAGTGACAAAAATATGTCGTTAAGCAAAAAAGTTTGTTGTTACAATGGCAACAGTCTTATAAGAATTACATTTAGCATTTATTCTATCTTTTAATGTACCATTTGAGTGCTTCAGAATGAGAAACAAAGGAGGGGATCTCCAACAACACCAAGTTGTAGCACCCACAGCAAAACCCCAAAACACCCAATGCAAAAACACAAAGCAGACAAGCACAAAAAGAGACGCACAAGGGACAAGGAACGTCAACGCACAATACAGAAACATCAAACACAAAGGACTACAGAAATAGCTCCTATTGATCACATTATATGCTTCACTTTATAGCCATATAGTGTAACATAGGGGCCAATGCTTGACGGTATCATAGGACCTCGCGACAAAAGTATAGTGCGTAACGCAAAATGTATGGTATCGCAAGATGCGAAAGAGCTTAAACATTCATATGAACACAAAACTTTTATAGGATAAGAAAAAAATTATCCTTTAGAGCATCGTATTTTATTTTGCGTATTCTAGTGTCCTAATATTTTTGACATTTTCGCGGAATAATAGAAGACAAAATCATGGAGAAAATGAAAGATAACATAGAAACATTCGAATTTATACCTTGAGTGGTTTACTAAGTTTGACGGTGATGAGTCCAGCCATGACGTCAGCTGCAGCAGCTCTCCTTCCGTAATCATAGTGTTCACTGACTTTTTGATAATCTGTATACACACTCATGATTTTTCTGATGTTTTATCTTCTGGAGAAAACTATGTTCTTCAGGGAGTCCCGTTTTCAGTTATTTATCGAATCGTCTAGACTATTCAATTTTTTTCTGTAAAATTATGCATGGCGTCACTATAAGATGTGATAATTGGACCGTAAAGTATGTAAAATTATATTTAAAAGGTGTAATAGCTGTGCAAAACCTCAAATCCAAAATCAGGTAAAGCAAGCGATTACATGTAATTGCACAGTTCACCTACATCTCGGAGAAGACATTACAGAAAATGACAGAAAAAAATTAGATGAGATAAAGAAGATATTGACGACAATCTCAACATCACTCATAATTGAAGTATCTATTTGAAATTTTCTGTTACAAAATTTCATGAAATTTCTAAAACGTGGGTCCTGTAGCATCATATCCCACCCATTTTGTTACATCTTTTGGTACATTTTTTGGACATTATAATTTTCATACTTTTTGGCCATATTACAATGTTTAGACTGAGGATCACTGACGAGGGTTTAGTACCCGAAACGTGCATGTCTGGTCCATGCTGTAAATTTATCAGGTTTTAAATGATGCTATTGAATTTAAAGACGTTTAACATCTATGATAACAATTCTATTACAAAAAATCGTATTTAAAGCTTCCTCATGAAAAGTCTTCTTGATCATTTGAAAACATCATTTATCATCTGCAAATATGTAAATCCCCTCCTTTCTTTCATTGTTACAACTTTGTTTTCCGTCAAAAAAAATCTTCCTCGAAACAAGAGCGATGAAAATTCTCAGTAAAAAAGCGACAGAAATTGCCCTGTGCCATCCTTTTACTTTAACGCTAAAGAGCAAATTAAATTAGGTTGCAAACGTCGAGTCACGAAATAGTAAACATATAATGTCGGTAAGATGAATAAATAATTTCAACAATCCCAGATTGTTCAGATCCTGGATCTTTTGGAAGAAAACTCATCTCTGCAGATAGCCTCGTTTTCAGATATTTATCTAGACTATTCAGTGCTGTTTTCTAACTTATCAAGGTGACGTGCTAATAATCATTCATTTGATCCTTTGGACCGTATGGAGTTAAATCTATATTTAAAAGGATGTAATAGCTTCTTATTACCTTAACTCCAGAATCAGGTTAAAGCAAGTAAATATATTTCAATCACCTATATATCGGACAGGTCATCATGAAAAGAATGACAGAAAATATGTCTCGGTGAAATGATTCATATATACAAAAATAAATGCCTATTTGATAACATCATCACTATTGTCAGAAAAACAAATATAAATAAAGAAATTTGTGTAACCATGTTCTCTTTTCCTGACTCAAAAGTGGTTACCATGACAAAGTATCATTTGAAGCCTGTAAAATAAATCTCTTCAAATTTATATTATCATCAATATTGAAACATATGTTCTATTTACAAAATGTCAATGCATTATATGTGCATTTCACTGATGCTCATGTATAATAGAATGAATCCATGTAAAACGAAATTCCAAACATGACCTTATATTAATGCCAAACAATCAGCTTAGGACATGAAAGCCTACAGCAATGAGATACACCTAAGTTTTCGAAGAATTTAGAATCGTTTGACTCATTTATAATGTTAAATTGTATGTTTATGAAGGGACAAAAGCAAATTTTAACAATAATTTTGAAATGAAATTTCATGATAATCGCTTTTGTTGCGTTCTACTTTTTGGATGGGATACAATGTATAGCGGGAATATTGTCATCAACTTTCCTCAATTTCTGCTATGAAATATGTCTTTATGGTTTTTCTATCTCATCCCGCTTTTTCCCGCCGATTCAGAATTGTATATTATATACCACTGATTATGATTCGCTGTTTTCATGCTTTTTGTCCATATTAGGGAGTCATAAAACATGTTTTTCATTTCCCGTAATTCTATTGCTTGTTTTTGGCATTTTCTTTGAAGATATGGATATCGAGAACAATGCCATTGCATCTACTCATATCTAGTTTACCTCTTTTCTTCTTTCATTTTTGTTCTATGACTGTTGCCTCTTTGTTGCCTCTTTGTTTCCTATTTAATGCGTTCTTCAATCTTTCTCGTCATGGTGTTTTCAGGGTTGATTTGATGACAAATATGGATAATGACCACATCCCAATACATAGTACAATCGACAATTCAGAAAATCATAAACCGAAGGCATACGAAATCAGGATAAAACAAGAACCAAAGCAAACAACAAAAAACCTCCACCATATGAAAAGAAGCGAACTCGCAAAATGGAAGTGATATTTCTGTTTTGACTTGTTTGATGACTTTCTCCAATAATGTATTTATCAATGAATCATTATCATTTTTTTTCGCCAGATTTTATTAGCTATGTTTTTCCATTCTTTTTGAATTCATTGCTACTCAGAAGTCATTGTCACTTTGTCGCTGCATGTCTGTTGTATTTGAGGGTTGACTGAATAAGTTCTTTAACATTATTGTTCTTTTTCGTTTTTGGAAACAGGCCGTGAAGTTCAATATCGCTCCATTCCTCATTTTAATTATCATCGTCACTGTTCAAAGGATGTCTCAGTTCACTGGTCATTGTTTCAAGACGGGGTTAAAAAGTCATTGACAAGTTTCACCTATCGATCACATTTGTTTATATCGGTATTGTGTTTTTAAATCATCAAAGTCTTATATTCCTCTTTTTTTATCTATAACCATAGAATAATCATGAAACACAAAAGCATTATCACCGGAGCGATCATAAACATGTCTACACCATAGAGAGCTTTACCGAAAGTGTTCCTTTTAAAGTATGAGTATTTTACAAAAATCAAGAAAAACTTATATTTTTTTTTCAATTTCTATATTAGGAATACAATTCTTAAACGTCTTCAAATTCAAAAACATCATTTAAAAGCAGATACATTTGCAGTTTGGACCAGACATGCACGTTTCGGGTACTTTACCCTCGTCAGTGATCCTCAATCTAAACAATGTAATTTGGCCAAAGACACAGACTTTGTAATTGCAGATTCATAGCAGGCAATTATCTACTTCATGAGCACATTTTTAGCATTCATACTTTAAAATTTCCGTCATGGTTTCCCTAGTAACGAAAAATTAATTTGTGAAGCAGAAGTTACTTTTTGTCTCAGTACATCTTCTTTAACGAAATTTTCCAATAATGTTGATATGCTGTTGCCATTCGCAATTGAAGTTCTTACAGTGGATTTTTCTGATTTACATGAAATTTCAGGAATCCCTTTATGGTGACGTAATCTGAATTTATCACCGTCTCTTAATGCAAGACATCTGTGAAAAGTACAAATCATGACTACTTTTAAACCTTGCTGTTCGTGGAATGTGCATGGTGTTTGATTCACAATTTTAAAATCATCATGTATAAGAAAATAATATGGACAAAAACCGAGTAGCCATGTAATACATGAAGTTGAAGACTTGTAACCTTTATTGAGTGTCACAAGTTCCAGAGGGCGCATCTAGACAAGTCCGATCAACTTCGCTTGATTTTTTCTTTCAACGCATTCGAAAATTTCTGTTCACAAATTTTCTTGAAATTTCTGAAAAGTGTGTCCGATGGCAACATATCTCACCCATCGTGCAACGTCTTTCGGTATTTTGGGACATAACTTTCACAGTCTTTGGTCATATTTCATTATTTAAATTGAGGATCAGTACCCGAAATGTGTATGTCTGGACCATGCTGCAAATTGATTTGGTCTTAAATGATGTCATGAATTTGAAGACGTGTAACATGAGTATAAAACAAATACAAACACACAAATAAAAATTTACAATCGATGGCATATGAAACGGGACAAATACAGAACAAAAAGCCATAACATTTCGTAATGGATCAAAAGTGAATCCTAGATGGACTTAAAATATGGTGAAAAGTTTGTTTTAACATTGATAGACAAAAATAATTATTCCTCTCCTGAAAATCGAGAAGCACCAGTTGAATTCAAAACGGGAGGATTAGGAACACAGATAATCCGGATAAACGACCATTTATCTTGTGTTGAGAAATCGTTTACTTTTTTATATAAATGCAAATATATCCATCCTTTATGTTTATTGTAGATTTTGCCGTTGTTTATTCTTTATGTGCCTTATCAATATATAGTAGAGCATCGAATTTCATTTTGCATATAATAGTGTCCGAATATTTTCGACGTTTTCGCGGAATAATAAAAGATCAAGTCATGTAGAAAATGAAAGATTATATAGAAAATTTCAGAATGTTATACCTTGAGTGGTTTACCAAGTTTAACAGTGATGAGTCCAGCTATGATTTCAGCTCCAGCGGCTCTCCTACCGTCATCATAATGTTCACTTACTTTTTGGTAATCTGTGTACACACTCATGATTTTTTTTCAGACGTTTCAGATCCTGGATCTTTTGGAAGAAAACCTAGCTCTGCAGAGAGTCTCGTTTTCATCTACTATTTAGTGCTATTTTCAAAGTTGTCCACGGTGTCGTTCTTATAATAATTCATTTGATCCTTTGGACCGTAAAAAGATAAATCTATAATTTAAAGGGTGTAATAGCTTTTTTATAACCTAAGCTCCAGAATCAGGTTAAAGCAAGTAAATAAATGTCATTCACCTATATATCGGACAGGTCATCATAAAAAGTATGACAGAAAATACTATCGGTGAAATGATTCATATATTTTTTATTACAACATGAAGTTAATTTAAAAAAACCTTAAGATCTACGTGTACTTCATTCCCATTCAAATATATTTCCTTCGAAACATTATTAGTAGAAGGGTGAACATTGTTTTAAAGATTGCATTAGTCTATGTCATGTGTTATTATCTATGAAACATTCCACCTTCAAACATTGGTTTTAAAACTAAACCATTTTATATGTTCTTATATGAAAAACTTTTTCGTATAGACCATTTTCACATTACGGCTACACTTGCATTTTAGACCTGACATCACAAACTTTGACGTTATTTTCAATATGACGTCACATACCACAGTAAGAAATAACGTCAAATATTGTAATGTCGAGTCTTGGAGTGTCTAAAATTCATGTCTAATGCGTTAATGTGAAGATCGTCTATTGGAAGACCTTTGTGTATCCAGGTTATAAGGAGGGTTGTGTGCGCTCAATCAGGATAATCAAACTATCAGTTTAGGATTTAGGCACGAGGGACGTAAGTGATTCGGATTTTTGCCAGTTTGTTTTGACCTTATACAATGCCATCTTAAACAAACCAAGTAGCCAAGTTCGATCGATTTCGGTTGGTCGTTTCTTCAAACGCATTTGAAAATTTCTGTTTACAAATATTTCTCAAATATCTTAAACCTGGGTCCTGTGGCATCATGTCCCAGCCATCTTGCTACGTCTTTCGGTATTTTTGGGACATTATTTTCACAGATTTTGGCCGTGTTACATTGTTTGGATTGGGGATCACTGGCGAGGGTTAAATTCCCGAAGTGTGCATGTCTGGTCCATGCTGTAAATTTATCTGCTCTTAAATGATGCTAATGAATTTGAAGACGTTAAAATTCTAATTGTCTATAATAGAAATATTTGTAGAACATTTTAATTGTTCTGTATATGGATACAATTTTATTAATTTTGAAAGATCTTTCTTTACGATAGAAATCTGAGAGTTTTAAAAATTTTCAGTTATCTATCGAGTCATCAAGGCCATTAAACGTCATACTCATTACCTTTAAAACAAAGGAGGGGATCTCCAACAACACCAGGTTGCATCACCAATAGCAAAACCCCAAAACACCCAATGCAAAAACACAAAGCAGACAGGCACAGAAAGAGACGCATAAGGGACAAGGAACGTCAACGCACAACACAGAATCATCAAACACAAAGGACTACACATAAACCAAGAGACCAATGGGCAACCGGTGCCGACTTAGGACGGCCATCTGCCACGGAAATAGCAGAAGGTGTGGTTATCCTGGATTACGTGCACACAACCCTCCAACTTTTCCGATTACACAGACGTCTCGAGGAACGTACAATTGTGGTGTAATACAACCTCCTCACTGTTAGATGACCACACACAAACAAGACCGCAAAACGCAGGGGCCCAAGCAACACAGATGAATATGTAAATGGATATCAAAAGAGGGCGTAAGTAATACAGTCCGTGCTCTGCCGGCTGTAGCCAGCTCATGTATGTTATCACCCGAGGAGTCCGACTGACATTCAGAGAGGACAGGTGGTCGGGCCCTGCTTACAATAGTCACATATGCCCTTACTACCGAGCTATGATCAATTATTGCTTATAAAATAGGTACCCTAATATAACCTACTTTTCTCCGTAGAAGACCGATCGCGAACACGTGTAAGCACTTAGTTGCAGAAGGCTAGTACTGTATCAAAACAAAACAACATGGGGGACGGATAACACGTGGGACGCAAATGAATCGACAATCGGCGTTATCAAAATCTGAAAAGAGAAATGTAATGGACAATACAAGAACAGAAATAGTATTGGCTTGGCATTGGAAAGATATAGAGACCTAGCTAAGAGAACGACTGTGAAATTAAAACTCAAGAAGGAGGAAAATTAGCTAAAGGCATCTACAGTGTACATATACATGTATAGTTCTCATTTATTTCTATCTATGAGATATATATATATATATATAAGTTTGATGTGCATATATATCCACAGTAGTTTTGATAGGTGTATATATAATACATTATACTAGACAATGACCCGCGCAAGCGCGATAAAGATTTTCATAGATTTGTTGAGTTAAAGAAGATCCTGACCTTAATCTCAACAGCACTCACAAAAGAGTACCATGATGAGCATCGACTGACCCCTAGTATGTTGGCATACATTGTAATTAGATACGTTATGTATTTCTCTAGTATGCAATCTTCTGTTCAGATTTATATTGTTTGGCACTGTTATTTCAAATAAACGCACTAATTGCAGTGGCGGATTAAGGGGATGCGAAGCCCCCCCCCCCCGGGCACTGACCCCATATTTTCTCAAAACGGGTATATTTTTGCCCATTTTCGGTAAAAATCGGCATATTTCGCCCCTTGACCCCTCGACAAAGGGGTATATTAGTATGGAATACACAAATTGGCGTGGAGGTTTGGAAGTGTTAAACACGAATTTGTGTTTCACTTTCATTTCATAGTAAGAGAAAGGACGGCCATCTGCCACGTCAATAGCAGACGGTATGGTTATCCTGGATAACGTGCACACAACCTCCCACTTTTCCGATTACCCAGAGGTCTCGAAGAACGTACAATTGTGGTGTAAAACAACCTCCTCACTGTCAGATGACCACACACAAACAAGACCAAGTGGTACAAATATTTAGAAATGACCAATAATTTACTAGTAATGCCTTCTAACCTTTTCCTTAGCTGTACGCAGCAGATGTTTAACGTCTTCAAATTCATTAACATCACTTTTAGAGCAGATAAATTTACAGCATGGCTATTATATCTGAGCACCGAAAAAAAAATTACAGCATGGACCAGACATGCACGTTTCGGGTATAAACCCTCGTCAGTGATGAGTTGGACACATAGATTTTCCTAGTATGTGGGTATTCTTTTAGTTCTTTATAGTCCTATATACAACTATTTGTAGTGCCATATTCCTTTTCGTGAATAGATAAGTCTAATAATACATAACAGACACCACATTATAACAGTTTGTAACGATAGATCTGATCTGTTCCTAAAATATTGTGTAAACTCGAATCTTTAAATATGTTGAATATTGTAAATATGTCTAATCACTGTACTATTTAAGTTTTGCATACCAGTGACCCTCAACTGAATATTTTTCTATTTCTTTAATGCAACAAAAAAGGTGAAAGTTCCTATACTTGACGCCCCATCATGCTCCTCACAGAAAGACTTCAAAGTTCCATTTTCTTTCATAGATTTCATGCTTTCAATGCCATTTTTTCTTTCTTCTTCGGACGCATACGAAAAGAAAGAATGTCCCATTCTCCAAGACTCTTCAAGGGGGCCTTCTAAATTATAATAATCGTCGAACCAATCGTGTCCCAAATAACTCATTGGTGTTTCTACGTCGAAATCAGTGTTACGTAATATATCAATTATGTCACCATTGCTGGGGACTCGCCTACTAAATCTATCCAAAACAGTAGGTAAGAAACTATAAAACCAAACACCGTATAATTGATGTTTCATAGTATTTGTCGTTATTAGAACTCCTCTCGGTTTTAATACTCGATGGAATTCTTTGAATGTTTTCTGTATGGTAGGAAAGTGATTTCCGTCTGGATCACTCTCTAAGTGGTGTAGTACCTTAAAAGAAATGAGATATTTATGTTATTTCATATTTCTATTTTCATAGAGATGTGCTTATTGATTTATTTTACGAGATAATAGGTGAAGGGCTTTCAAGTGAAAACTACAAAAAAGTTTTTGATAAATTAAAATAAAAAGTGATGGTATCTTCTTTATCTCTTAAACATTAAAAAATATCATAAGAAATAATTTTATCAATGTCACTTTAAGTTACAAAATTAACCGTCGTCCTCAAATTCTAATGAATACCTGGTTCATCATTATAGCATCATATGTTTGATCTTGAAATGGCAAAGACGGTAGAAATGCCTCTCGGATATCCACAACTGTATGTAGATGGTTTCCAAGCTCCAGTTTCTCTTTTGCTTTCTTCAGCATCCCTCGGTTTGCATCGGCTAGAGTGACTTTTCCAACACCATGTTGTAGCAAGGCGACGGAATAGTTTCCAGTCCCGCAGCCAATGTCCAGGACATGTACATCCTTTCATAAAACATAAATGGTTAAAAAACAGCGTGTTCGATTATCATTTGATAATGCTCACTATGTACAAAAGTTGAAAGAGAACTTATAATTACGATAGTTTTAATTTCGCATTCTCACTTTTCTTGTATATTTGAAGAATAAGAATTTTTTTTTAGTTAAATTCAAATATATAATAGAATGCACGCTCTCTCTCTCACTCCAAAAAGTATATTTACACACCTCACTCCGAAAAAATCAATTAGCTTAATGCGGATACATTATCTTGATATGAAGGAAATATCTGATGAGTTAAAGAAGATCCTGACGTTACTCTCAACAGCACTCACGATAGAGCAACAAATTGAGCATCGGCGGATCCCTAGCAAGCTAGAGGTGGGACCAGGTGCCCACCCGGGATGAGTAAGCATCCCCTGTTGGCTAGCCGCACCCGCCGTCGATGTTTATGCACGAAAATGATCACAATATATCAAATACATGCAGGAAACAAATGTCCTTTCCTTTGCAAAAATCAAAGGAGCACAAATAAGGAGTGTACATTATGTATTTTTGTTCATCATATCCGTCCGTCTGACTGTCCGTTCCTTCGTTTCCTAAATACTGTACCTTGAGTGGTTTTCCCAACTTGACGGTGATCAATCCAGCTATGACATCAGCACCTGCAGGTCTTCTACCGTCATCATAATGTTCACTGACTTTTTGGTAATCTGCATACACACTCATGTTGAATCCTATGAATCCAATAGAAAAAACGCCTATTTTTCAAGGACTGCTATCTGCTATTTATCGAGACATATTGACCATTCAAGATTGCTTTCAAAAAAATTATTCCTTGCTTAAAATGGGTAAATTTGTGGGCGACTGACTTTATAACTGCACATTTTTGGACGTTACAATAGTTTAACAAATTTACCCGATGTGAGTTTTTTTGTTCTGCATGGCCTTTGCTAGCAAACAGGAGATGCCTACTCTTCGTGGATACCTAAGCTCATCTCCATTTGGGAAAATCTTTTGTTTGTTTGCAGAACATTTTTAAGAGTTAATTTGATTCTTATTTGTTGGAGTATTTTTTTAGGTTTCATATTGTTTGGTAGTTGTTTGGGAATCGCAGGTTATACAAGAAATTATTATGTTTGGCAGGCAGGCAGAATAACTGGAACTGTATTTTGAAGGGGTCCGTCGATGCTCAATTTAGTGTTCTATTGTGAATGCTGTTGAGATTGTCGTCAGGATCTTCTTTATCTCATTTGAATTATTGTGTACATTTGTATTTCTTCATTTAAAATATTACGCCACCAACAATGAAATTTGGCAGTTTTCTTATTCTACATTCTGATAGAACGTCAAAAGAACCCACTTTTTTCTTTCTTAATAGTACTATTAGTACAGCGAGAGAAATTATATAAGCTTAATTCTTCCCGTTGAATCCTACTTAATTAGATAAACATGATTCATGTGAGATTTCAATATAAAGGTTTTATCTTAAAAAATCAATATACAGCGAGTGCATTTAACAGGGCCAACTACAATAAATTCCGTACTTGCACTGAACATTGGAGATTGAGAAAGTGCTGCCCTTCATGTTCTAGGCACGGTCTATTTGATATTCAGGGGGGGGGGGTTCGAAAAAAAATAATTTTGCTCTGAATTTTGATAAAAAAAAAATAAATTTGCTTATGGTGTGACAGAAAAAATTAATCTTGCTTTCACGAATAATCTGAATTTGAAGAATTACCATAAAATTTCGCTAAAATTCTTGAAAATTTTCCGGCTCGATTCACTGGCCGCAGTTTTCAATTTATATCAAAAAATTTTTTGGATCGCTTCTCTCGCCATACTTTTCTATCAAAACATAATTTACTAATGGCAAAGTTCATATATTTGAAGATATCAAACGTATACATTTATGCGAATGAAAAGGGGCTTCCTTAAAAGCTTGAATATATTATCAATATTTATGTATTACTATTAATACATGTTACATGTAGCCCCATAGAGTCCCATCAGGAGAACTTCAGTTATTCACCAATTTACAATTCTACATTTCAAAATTTGTCCAGAAGACCTTCCCCTCAGACCCTCTTATATATGTTACAGGGAATAAGTGTAATTTCATGTAATTCCTGAAAGGTTCAGTGATTAAGTGTAATTCCTGATCATTTTAGGGATTACATGAAATCCCCAAAATTTTAGGGATTACATGTAATTCACGAAATATTTTAGCATTTTTACACTTATTTCCTGACGGCCATTAATCATATAAAAATGATGAAATTGCGATATGATAGATATTGTACATGTTCATAATATAAAATCCTATTGCTGAAAGAGAAAAAAATGGTTACATATAATCAGAGATGCTTTTGAGGCTGATTATCATAATTTAAGATTGACAGGAAAATGATATGTTTGCAAAACTCCTGAGCGGACAATTCGGTTGCACAAATAGATTTTGGCCCACTGACATGACTGTAATACATGTACTTGGTACAATTGTATGCAATGAATCTTGATTGGACTATGTAACTCAATACAGCCATTGTACATGTGTCATGGTGATCGTTTTACCCCAAAATCTTTTCTTTGCATCTATTCTGTTTCAATAAAACTTGTTGCAATTAAAAATCTTAGTGTTTAGATGTACACGAAGGAAGGGGATATCCAATTTTTTTTTACCGGGAAATAGGAATAATTCACATAGATTTGTTTAATGGACCTTCATACTGGTGTTTTATGTTTGCTGTCGTGCTGGGACATCTGTTGCCTAGCTAAAAAAGCAATTTTGAATATATCTTAAACTTATTTAGACATCACGTAATAAATAGTTGAAAATCAGAACATTATATCATTTCTTCTTCTTCTTCTTTTTTTTTTTTTGGCCCATTATCAAGATACGTCAATGAGGGTTAAGTACTAATGTTTCCGATTGAAACTTTCGATATATGTTTTAGAGTACTTTGACTATCAATTTTGTTCGATTAATTCTTTTTCTTTGCTCTCATGGGCTTGTTTTATGTCCATTTTGCATAGATAATGATAAAAATGATAAACGAACTTCGAAATTTGGGGAATATTTTGATAAAAATCACCTATTCTGGTTTGAATATTTTCACTTATTAGGCATAATCGGTTCTGGGTACATGAAAGAGAGATATTCATCATCAACTGAGCCAAAAATAATAGATTTTTAAAATGAAAATAAGAAGAAAATAAGGTTAGGAAATAAGTGTAAAAATGCATGAAAATTTCAGGATTTACATGAAATACCTGGCCAAATTCAGGAATTACTTGTAATAACTTATCGAAACAGGGATTACACGAAATCTCTTAATCTCAGAAATTACATGAAATCCCTGATTACACTTATTCCCTGTAACATATACATGTACCTTATATAAATTTTGTTTATTGAGAATTGTATTGTAAAAATCGTTTATCTCTCTGTTAAGACATTTAGAAGTGAATTGAATACTTGCATAAAAATAAAGTAATATATTAATATTTAGAGTTTGAGTACAAAATATAAATAACTAGAAAGGTTTCTTGTTGCGGTTGCAACAAGAGTGTCTTCTTCCTATACAATTTTTGGTTTGGAAATATGAAGGACGTCACATTATATGTATTTATATTATATATTTAAGTTTTCAAATAGCAGTAACATTAAATTTTCAATTGCCAGCCGGTAAAATTTTTTCAGCAATTTTCTGAGCTGGCCATTTTTTCAGCCATTACCAGAGTCGGAGAAAAATTTTCGCCGGTTCTTCGGGCCGGATTTAAACAAATTGTCAAATGTTGTGAATGTCTGTGTAAGTTAAACTCCCCGCTGTTACAGAGTATGAGTTAATAACCGTTCCTTCAGATGTCTCTTTGCAATTAGCGAATTTCAGACAGATTGTATGATGTTTAAATAGAACCTTTTCTAGATTTTTGTGCCTATGCGTATTAGGTCTCTGGTAGATACAGCTATGTGAACAGTTTGTATTTATATTAATTAATTTTTTGACTTTAAATTGTCTGGCACAAAGGGCCAGCAAAAATTTCCATATCATGCAATGTATCCTTACTTTTGCATGGTCCGGGAAAAAAAATTGCCGGCCCTTTGGGCCGGAATATTTTTTTCAGCATTTTTCAGAGTCGGGATTTTTTTTGCAAATTCTTCCTGCCCCCTTCCCCCATAAAAAAGGCGAGCTCGTAGCTGTAGAACCAATTTTCTTGAGAAGAAGTTCAGAAGTTACGTTCAATATATATATATATAAATACCATGAGGTTCTCGCTGTGCAGGTTCAAATTTGGACCCCCCCCCCCTTCCCTTTTTTTCAAAGTTTATTTTGAATTTCCATCATGGCGACATCGTTCAATATAAACAGAACTGTTTTCGAAAAACGAGGGGAGGGAAGAATGTTGGAGAAATTGTTCATCAATTTGTAAATAAACCAACCGAAAATTATGTTCGAACGTTTGCTAGAATTAGAAATTAAACTTGATGTTCATAATATAGTTATTGAAGTTTAGAAACAGGTTTGTAGGTTAGAAATCGGAATCAAACTACCACTTTTTGTGTGTAAATTCTGGTTTGTAGCTGATCTCTTCTAAATTAATCAACTGTTTTAAAATCAAATTGTGTATATCGAAATGTATTTATGAAATGCATATTCATCATTGCCGTGAAATCGGAATTTGAAAATCTCAACACTGCTTTTCTCGAGTCGGACTCGGACTACCAATTTTAGTGTGCGCCCGATCTGTTGGCGTGAAGGTGTATCGAAATACCCAACTCAAAATTTCGATGCTCATATCTTTTCAACAGTAAGAGATAGGAAAAATCAGAAAGACTAAATAAGACAGATATATGGATAAAAAATAACAATATTGAAATTTTTAGGAAACTTCATAAGCTTTATTTTTGTTTACTATTATAAGCAAAAAAGTGTCTTCCTCCTATGAACTTCTGAATTTGGAAATATGAAGGACGGTGAAGGACGTCATCGTAATAAATCGTTACAGTGTGCATCTAGCATTTCATATCTTGCATGGCTGTCGACTTTCAAAAAGAATGGAAATTGTAGATAGCAAAATACGAGATATTTAAGCTTACAAATAGCAAAACATGAAATTTTCGGTCCTTTTGAGTAATTCGACGCTCCCGTCAAATATTTGAATCTACTAAAAAACATGATAAAAAAATAACAGAGACCAAAAATAAAAAAGACCAATCTAGCTTTTACTCCAAACGTAACGTTGGAGAACTTTCATTGTCCTAGCTTACAGGGTTCTTGAGAAATCGCTGATCCAATTTTCCACGGTTACGAAAACAATAGGTCTTCCGACGGAAGTCGGAAGACCTAATTTCTATTGATAAAACACAAACATTCTTAATATGCACATCACTTTGTTAAAAAAAATTCCTTGCTCTAACTTTTCAAGAACAAAATAACTTTGTCCCGGTCCGAGGCAAAAAAAAATAATCTTGCTTCGACACCCCCCCCCCCCCCGAATATCAAATGGACCGTGCCCTATGTTGCTGTGTTGTTGTCTCCGACTTCTTTTCTCGTGAGAAAGTTCTGTTTTATGTTTTTCAAGATTTTTCCATTCATATCAATTGTGTTTTGCTAGCCAAATAGGGGATGTTTACTCCTTCCGGGCACCTGGTCCCACCTCTAGCTTGCTAGGGGTCCGTCTGTATCTGTACTGTTACGTCGCAGTATCCCGTACGAGCTTTATAAATGCAACGGTGGAGGGCGCTTAGTCGCGCTGATTTTGGATCGCGTTTTTGCAATTGAACTCTTCGATCTTATTCGCGCGCACTATTTCGTCACTTAGGTGGTTCCAGTCGGACGCTGTACGGATGAAGAAAGAGTTCCTGTGTTGGTCTGTTTTTGAATTTGGAATTTCCACTGGTCTTGAATTGTTCCTTGGTCTAAAGTTGACGATGTTGCTGCTTACATAGTCCTCAAATGTTTTTGGTTTGATATTTCGTTTATTTCGTTGAAATTTGATATACGATTCGGTAGGAATTGCTGGTATCTGCCCCTCAACCACCTTGTAGAAGAATAGTAATCTTGTTTCCTTCGGTCTTGTAGTGATGATAAATCAAGCTCTTTTAACACATAGGTCATCGTTCCTTCTTCTCGAGATTTGTAATTTTTAATGATAAATCTTGCCCCTCTTCTTTGTATTGATTTTAATTCAGTTATTTCCTGTTTCGTGTAGGGGTCCTATATAATGGCTCCGTACTCCATAATTGATCTTACAATAGCTACATATACTGTTTTTCGGCATTCTCTGAGACATTGTTGTAAGTTCCTACGCAAGAATCCGAGTGTTGAATTTGCTTCTTTTGTTACGTTGTTAATATTTTCCTTCCATTTTAGATCTTCTGATATTTGTAAGCCAAGATTTGGATTTGATGGAACCTGCTCTAAGGTGTGGTTGTTGAAGATGTAATTTTTATGGCTCTTTTTCTTCATTGATAGAATGTAATATTTCTTGGCATTAAAACGCATTCCCCATTTCTCAGCCCAGTTTTCAAGGTAGGTGAGATCTTGTTGTAATATGTCATGATCGCCTTGCTTGTTAATTTCCCTGTATAGAAGGCAATCGTACGCAAACAATCTGACCGATGATTTTACTGAGTCCGGAAGGTCGTTTATGTGGCACAGGAAAAGTATAGGTCCGAGGACTGTGCCCTGTGGTACCCCCGAGTCGACTGAAGTTTCGTCTGTTGTACTCCTTCGAGTTGGACCATCATTTTGCGTGTGGTGAGGAAGTTCTCGAGCCACTTGTGGGTCTTGTTCCTTATACCGTACTGCTCAATTTTGTGTAGTAGGCGGTCGTGTGGTACCGTATCAAACGCTTTTGAAAAGTCGAGGATAGCTATGTCGATTTGGCTTCCTTTGTCAAAGGATTCTAGCATGTCTTGGATCGTAATAGCGAGTTGGGTTTCGCACGAGTATCCAGATCTAAAACCATGGTTTAGTGTTGTTAAAACTTTGATCTTCTCTAGATGTTTCATCATATTTTTGCAGATGATGTGTTCTAGTAGTTTACAGGGAACTGAAGTGAGGGAGACTGGTCGATAGTTCTCTGGTGCATGTTTATCTCCCTTTCTGTATATGCACGATATATTTGCGCTCAGCCAGTCTTTAGGCAATTTCCCTAAGTCTAGAGATCTCTGATATATGCATGTAAGTGCTGGTGCCAGTTGTTTCGCACATTGTTTTAGGACTCTGTTAGGTGCTCAATTTGGTGCTCTATTGTGAGTGCTGTTGATATTATCGTCAGGATCTTCTTATAGTACGGTGACCAAAGAGCTAAATTTTACAATTTAGTCGACAGATTAGTACATGGGTAAATTATATGTCAAATGAAACTAGAAGTAATGTACTTTCAAAATATCAATGTCGTCAACAGGTTTGAATGTACAAACATTCCATTTTCAGGGGTCAAAGGTCAAAGGGGTCATTCAACATAGATTACGTATTTCTGGTCTTTTTCACAAAGAAAAGAAATATTGATGAAAACAAAATTGAATTTTCTGTACAAATTGCATCAACAGAATAATATTCCAATCTTATCCGAAACATTAGTAAATTGCGATGACAAAAAATCTGTACTGATGACGTCATTGGTAGCTATTTTTAGAACAAATTAAAATGTGAACATTATAATTCCTTAAAAATGAAATATTCCTCTCCGTGTACAAACATGGAGGACAAATATTTGTCAATTTTCTCTTCCATCATGAAAAACAAAGGTTTGCTAATTATCCCCCGCAGCATAATTTCAAGGGGGGGGGGGTATGACGCAACCGTTAGTGAGGGTGCGTACAAGAGTGTGTAATTTAAGGGTGACTATGTGGAAGAGGGAGGCAGTGTTTGTGCATATCACCTTCTTTTATACAGCCTAGGAGACACAATTTTGATTGGATCTTCATACACTTATTGCTTATGACAAGAGGAAAAAACCCTATTGTTTTTCAAGGTCATGGGTCAAAGGTCAAGGTCACCGGTTGAAAATGTTATAAATCCCGGCTTTTATACAGCCTAGGAGGCACAGTTTTTATTGGGTAATGACCAAACTTTATACACTCATTGCTTATGACAAGAGAAAGAGCCATATAGATTATCAAGGTCATTGGTTTAAGGTCAAGGTCACAAGTTGGAAAATTTAATGTTAAATATCATTTTGCTTAGCCTAGAGGGTACAGTTTTGGATCTTTACTAAACTGCATGCATTTATTTCTTACGACAAATGAAAGAACTCTATTGTTTTTCAAATATAAGGTCAAGGTGACAGACTTGAAATGTATAAAATCATTTTATACAGTCTAGAGGGTGCAGTTTGAAGTTGATCTTCACCAACCTCAATACACTTGTTGCTTATGATAGGAGAAAAAAGATTGACTATTGGTTTTCAAGGTCATGCATCAAAGGTCAAGGTCACAGATTAGAAATTTTAAAAATCTTTTAGTATAGCCCCGATGAAACATTGGAGTTTACCAAACTCCATACACTTATTGTTTATAACAAGAGGAAGAACCCTTTTGATTTTCTAAGGTCAAAGATCAAGGTCATTGAAGGGAAATGTTTAAAATCTTTATATACAAACTAAGAGGGCACAATTTTGATTGTTTTTTTTTCCAATGCCCATACACTTGCTGCTAATAACAATAGGAAGAAACCATTCATATTATAGGTCAAGGTCGCAGGATTGAATTCGTCAAAATCATTGAAGATCATCTGTGTCATTCACCAACATATCTTGATCAAGCTCATTTAATACAAATGACACAAAGAACACTTCTTTGGTTATCAAGGTCAAGATCACAGATATAGAGGAGGCAACTTTAAAATGGAACTTCATCAATGTTGACTCATATTTGCATATGTTGTTAAGAATTTCAAGTTCTATTTTAAGATTACCTACGAAGTGGTTTATATCCTTGTCATGCCTTCACCTTTTTTGGCCAACACTGGCAAACGTCGGGGTTTGGTCTGAAAATCATTTATGAAGCAACGTGCGCGTCGCTGCCTTGTAGCGCATGGGGAGCGACCTTAGCGTCTTCCAAACGCATAAAACTAGTTGACAATTTACCTGTTAACGTTCTATAACGCGTGCTCAAAGGCCTCGCAACGTTCGCTTAACGACTTGTCAACGACCTGGCAGCGACCTTCTAGCGATCTACAACGTTTACAGCAAAACTTAATTTTCAGAAAATATTTCGTTGCCAAGACGTGATCATGAAGCACACACCAAGGACGTTAGGCTGTCGTTGGGCACACGTTGATGACGTTAGTGGCTGTGTACGCGTTAGACTTGCGCTCCTCTGTCGTTATACATTCGTTGCAATTATTGGTGCCTTCTCAACGTTTTCAGCAACGACTGTACAGCGCACGGGAACGCATGCCCAGCGACCTCCTAATAACTCCATAACTTAAATTACGATTGGACTCTGGGCAGTCGTCGACAGTTTTGTTCATGCACAAAAATTTCCGACGACCACAGTGCACACCAACGTCCTCCAGCGACCACACAACGACAAGACAGCGACCAAACAACGACCAACTAGCGACTCAACGTTCTGCGACGTGTTGGCAAATTTACTTGGTCGTTACTCGTGCGTTGTATTGATGGGCCGATAAACGGTAATAATCGATTAGCGGCGTGTTGAAGTCATCCGATTTCGATAATCGATTTGAAAGTAAATTAATCGATAGCGGGAAAATGAAGGGGGGGGACCAAGATCAGAGAAAATTCTGCTGATGGTCAAAACTTTATTACTGTGGAAATGAGTGTTGTAGCATAAGGCGATCTCTGATAAGGAGAAGGCCTTTGATTACTTTGATAATTTGATTGTTAACGATAAGCACATGTAATTAAAATACATAGAGCTGCTTTGTTGGTCAGTAATGAATGAAACGTATTGCAGTATGTTTTATTCGGACAAAAAAATAATAAAAGTATTGAAATATTTAGGAAAATAATATGACGGATTATAATCGATAGAATTGCATCGGATACACCAACCGATTCTAACCAATTATCAATTATGATTCTGAATCGATTTCTCATCACTAGTGCGTTGACCAAAAAAAGTGAAAGTGTGACAGGGCCATAAAGGCCTTCTAGTGTGTGACTGTGAGTACATTGGTATTGATGCCGTGCGAGGGTGCTACGCTTTTCGTTGCTTAGATTTTATGTTGTACCAAAATCTATCGCAGAAAGATATCAATCGTTTTGATTAATTCAGCTAGGGTGTACATGTACGTATATATACAGCGTTATTTATAAAATCATGTCGATGGGTAGAAAGCCCTCTCTCCTCGATAAACCATCACCGATCTCATGAAAAAAAGCTTTTTAATGGAAAAATCATAGGAAAAGGTAAACAGTTTTAAATTACCATGTATCTCTTCTAGACATAAGCAGTAATAACATAGATTTATAAAATTTTCAATGTACTTTTATGTTCAAAATGTTAAGTTAAAATGTGTGTATTGTCAGGCAAAAAGTTTTTTTTTTTTGTGCTAAAAAATCACATAAAATTGTGAAATTTGACCACAAGAGCCGGAATGTTCATTCATTTATAAGCTATTATTGAGGGTTAAGTACCCGAAACGTGCATGTCTGGTCCATGCTGTAAATCTATCTGCTTTTAAATGAAGACGTTGAATATTTGCACCACTTGGTGAGTGTCACTGCTGGTGGACCAGGAGTCCCCGACGGCATATGTAGCCAAGTTCGATCAATTTCGGTTGGTCGTTTTTTCAAACGCATTCAAAATTTTTCGTTTACAAATATTCTCAAATTTCTGAAACCTGGGTCCTGTAGCATCATATCCCAGCCATCTTGTTACGTCTTTCGGTATGTTTTGGACATAATTTCACAGATTTTGGCCACATTCCATCGTTTAGATTTAGGATCACTGACGAGGGTTAAGTGCCCGAAACGTGCATGCCTGGTCCATGCTGTAAATTTATCTGCTTTTAAATGTTGCTAATGAATTTGAAGACGTTTAATATACATACTCGTCAATACTCTGTAACTCTCTCTCTTTCACATTGAGATTCATAAATATCAAGATGATTATATCAGATAATAAAGAAATATATTATTATATCAGACTATAAAGATAATAAAAGATTCATTCTTTTAGTAGCAATTCAACTGAGTCATCCTTCTTATCATTTTAATGATTTTGGTTTTTTCGATATAGATGTATTTTGCTTTGGTTCTGATCACAGGGATTTATCACGCTTCCCGGTTGATAAATGTACTATATAGGTTATAAACCATAGTACATAAAGCAACCGAGAAGCGCGACAAATCCCTTTGATTCTGAAGTTTATCACAAAAAAGTATATATATCCCGTGACCAATTTTTGCCTGTAAATCATAGGGTACACTATATTTCCTTTTTTTTTTTTTTGAAAATGAAGTGCGTTTTTATTGGTACATACCTTCATTTTAGGGTAACGCGGAAGGAACGTAATAATGTAATATAGTTATTTATCTTGAAAAAGGTTTGAAATATTTTGATTATCAACCAGCTGATATCTATTATCAATAAATGTTAAAATCTTGTATATCCCCAAACACACACACACAAAAGAAATATGTACGCATATGTCATAAAATATTTGTGAATTGCAAATCAAAAATACTTACTTTTTGTATTTATTTTAATAGTCAGAATAGATATTTTTGATTTACAATGCACAAATATTTTATGCTGACACATACTTAGAGAAATAAATAGGTCCTTCATTTAAAATTCAAAATAAGCAGCGACCACCCCCCGTACCCGAAAATTATACTAAAAATAGGGCAACGGTTACGCTTCAACATAGCCTATCATGTGATTAATGATGTCAAATGACCTTTACCTTCTTTGACCCGTACCCTGACAATCAAAAAAGGTCCTTTGTCTGGGTCTACTTAAAGATATTTAACATACAAATTGGAAATTCACTATATCTTGTTACAGCATATGTGCATGCATCCCCCTCCTATTCCGCATAATTTCTCAAATGTGCAATAGGAGGAGATAAAACCCTATAACACAGATAAAAGATCATTTATATTTTATTTATCATGAAGAAGATTTAAAATATTTCGACCCAAAATAGATTTAAATGATTTTTTGAAAAAATTAACCAAAAATCTATTTTTAGCCACAAAATGACCTTGACCCTGACCTTCAAAATCAACAGGGTTTTCTGTCTGTTTAAAGTCAATGTTCATGGTAAAAAAGTCCTAGCTCAAATGACGTTGTATCAATCTTGTTTGTAAATCCTAAAGTTTTAATAAATAAATGTGAGTATGTGCCCCCCTCCCCCTTCCTTACATGTACGCATACACGTAATTTCTCTGTTGATGGAACAAAACATATAGAAAGTCCGTTACATATTTGAAAGATCATTAATTTTCTTTTACGTATGAATTATTCCAAAACATACTGAACCAAAACGAGAACAACAACAATTATTTCAATGAAATTTTAATCTATTTCTCATAAAAATCTATCTTTAGCCTCAAAATGACCTTGACCTTTCACGCACGACCTTGAAAATAAAATTATCTCTTATGTTCGTTTAGTTAAATCTACGTGGTAAATATGATGTTACTAGCTTAAACGGTTTTGTCTCTATGTTTTCAAAAGGTGCAGGACGCACCCGTACTGCAATACCGATATTCGTAACCCCACCCCACCCCCTTCCCTATGCTAAAAGACAGGCATATAAGAACAACCATAAAAATCCTAATCTTACCCCCCAATTTAGAGAATAAAATAAAATTCTTGCTTGAATTTTTTAACTCGATAGAAAAACTATGGTATAACTACTAAAGATTGCAATTTTTACTGCAATGATATGATTCTGTGAATTATATAGATAATATCCAGAAATCCGTGATTTTTGAATAGAAATACAGTTTTCCCCCCAAAAAACTGAAAATACAAATAATGTGTTTAAAACGTAAGTTATTAAGCGAAAGAGCATAATAGATCAGAACGGAATACATCCGTCGATTATCGAATTCATAAGACTTAGTGATAAAGATGT
This sequence comes from Pinctada fucata, assembly GCA_028142955.1. Classification (NCBI taxonomy): domain Eukaryota; kingdom Metazoa; phylum Mollusca; class Bivalvia; order Pterioida; family Pteriidae; genus Pinctada; species Pinctada fucata. The sequence continues at coordinate 35,457,507 of AP027113.1, read as the reverse complement.
TATGATTGATGTATAGAAATAATCTTAATAGAAATTAGTATGCAGATTTCTGTGGAAAAACAGCAGTTTTGAAGTTTTTGCATTAAAATGATTAAATATATTTGATATCAATTGAAAGAGGAAAATTTTAGATTTAACATTTTGAAGAATGATCAAAATTCATTCAGTGGATCTCAGAGACGGGGAAAAAATAAAATAGAATTTTCACTAGGCAATGCAATTTTTTTAGCAAAATAAACTTTTTTAACCCAAAAATGCAAATTTTATGAGAAATTTGACTTGAAACTTATCATATTCGAAAAAGTATTAAATATGTTAGTAATTTTCACCTTTCGATCTTTGATGTTACTTTCCACAGAAGAAATATACATCAATTAATTTTTTCAGTGATTTTTCGGTAATTTTTTAAAAACATTGATGACGTCATTTCAACGTCATTTTTGAAAATGTTCTACAATGAAAACCATTTGACGACATCTTGATTCATTAACCACAGATAAAGAGCTTTCATTTGATACCAATATTTGCCGTGTACTGTGCGTGTCGACTAAACTCCTAAAATAAGCCACTTTTGGCGACTTGGTCACCCTACTATTAAACTTATTGGAGATTATGATTTTGGGTTTTGGGTTTGTTTTCATTTACTTATTTATTAATCGGTCAAACACAAAACCTGAAATAAGAATCCAAAAACCACAATCAGAAGGCTCACAAATTCTTGAGAAATAAATTATAAAACAGAACTTTCTCGAGAGAAAAGAAAAATCCGGTCAAACAGATGCAGACATTCGTTTCATTAATAAATCAATATATTGCTCCATATTTTACTGCTGGCATGGTGACCTTGTAGTCATCTTGGTCCATTATCAATTTGACATCATACAAGTATATTATTTTGCTATTCTAGCTACTTGTCATATCATCCTAAAATATCATCGAAATTAATGGAGTTAACATCATTTTTCGGACATTGATTATTATTTATTTAACTATGCAACTAAATCGACCCGAAAGGAAATTTTTGCCACACACTCTTTGCAAAGTAGATATATCAAATTAAAAATAACTAGAGGGCACTACTAAAATATTTTTGACTGTGTCTGAAAATCGCTTTGGTTTGAATTACCATTGATGTGGATTAACTCTCCGAAGCACGTGTTTGGTGCATTAAATTGTTATAGAGTTGGAACACTTCCATTTTCTTGCCATCAGGAGGTATGTTTCACAGAACAAGAGGAAAAATAGTTTATGTCCTTATGGAATACATTTGTTTGGACACAGAATCGTTTCGCCAAATACTTCTTTACTTCTGTTTGTATGTTCATCTTACAGTGAGGAGGTTATTTCATACCACAATTCTCCGTTCTTCGAGACCTCTGGATAATCGGGAAAATGCGCACGTAATCCGGATAACCACACCATATGCTACTTGCGTGGCAGATGGCCGTCCTAAGTCGGCACCGGTTACCATTGGTCTCGCCTGGTCTTTTCTGTTTCATGTTTCTATGATATTTCTATGATATCATATTTCTATATATGGTGTTTCTTGTCCCTTTTGTGTCTCTTTCTGTGCGTGTCTGCTCTGTGTTTTTGCATTGGATGTTTTGGAGTTTTGCTGTGGGTGCTGCAGCCGAGTATTGGTGGAGATCCCCTCCTTTCTTTTACAATACTATTACCTCCTTCCATTTTTTCTTTTCCTTTTTTATTTATTGACCATAGATTTATCTGCATTCCTCGAGTTACGATCAAATGTAGCATGTAGTGCGATTAGAAATCACACGATTTCTGACAGGGTGAATCGAAAACAAAGCATTACTTCAAATTCAAATGCCGCCATACCATTGATACGCATCAATTGATACAAATGTCAACATACCTAATGAAGCATGATCTTGTCCCTTTTGAATCGGCAAATATCAGCTATTTTGAAGAGTTCCCATAAGCTCTGAAAAATGAAAGTTTGATTTTTGAACAAGTTTAATTGATGCTACCACAGAAAAAAAAAACCAAGCGCTAGACTCCTATTATACCTTTGTCCTATTTGGTTGATCTTATCATTGAATTTACATCGTCCTTGAACTTTAAATACGAACTAAGACAGTAACGATCTCGAAAATAGCGGGTAAAATAAGTCAAATGGCATTACATTACATCATCGAAAACAAAGCATTACTTCAAATTCAAATGCCGCCATACCATTGATACGCATCAATTGATACAAATGTCAACATACCTAATGAAGCATGATCTTGTCCCTTTTGAATCGGCAAATATCAGCTATTTTGAAGAGTTCCCATAAGCTCTGAAAAATGAAAGTTTGATTTTTGAACAAGTTTAATTGATGCTACCACAGAAAAAAAAAACCAAGCGCTAGACTCCTATTATACCTTTGTCCTATTTGGTTGATCTTATCATTGAATTTACATCGTCCTTGAACTTTAAATACGAACTAAGACAGTAACGATCTCGAAAATAGCGGGTAAAATAAGTCAAATGGCATTACAATGATGTTTTTCAGCCGTTATGGTGCGTCAATGGTCACGATGATTGGTCATTTTAGCGTATCTCCAATTTTGATACTCCCATAGCTTGAATGATACATATGGCATACAAAGGGTCTTACCTATTTGATACTGTGTAGTTCATGAGTACCAAAAGTCATTTTGTACTTTCTTGGTATCAATCAACTACATAAAATAAAATGTTTTAATTTAAATTGAAAATAACCAATAATTTTTCGTAATGACTCCACATCATACAATATTTCAACATGCACTTTTTGGCCAGCTCGTTCAAAGGACGTTTGTGGGAAATGGTTGTATTCAGTATCTTTGAAAATTTGATGAAATCAAGAACATGAAAAAATGATCTCTACAATTGGCTCTCACGATATAATTAGTTAAAGTTTCTTAAATAAAAAAAAAACAAACATCAAACAAAATAAAAATCAAATGTGTGTATTTCATCACATTTTGAATTTTCATTGAGAGGAAATCCAAATAGTGAATACATAAAGAGGGAGTTCATTTCTCTTCGTACGGTAGACTTTTTTTATTTCTGATCCTTTGCCTTAGTTCTGGTTTTATCCTGGTTTTGTATGCTCTTGGTTAGATGATTTATCGATTAACGATTTTGTACTTCTTGATAGGGATATGCTTTTTTCCATATTTGTCAGTCTAAAGATGACCTAAAGCTAATGCAAAGTAACCAGCTTATGTCAAAATGATCACATCTCTGGAGTTGCAACACTCACCTTTTGATCGACCATCATGTAATGATTAATGAGAAAGGAGGGGATCTCCAACAACACAAGGTTGCAGCACCCACAGCAAAACTCAAAAACACAGAACAGACACGCACAGAAAGAGACGCAAAAGGGACAAGGAACACCAACTCACACCATAGAAACATGAAACATAAAAGACTACACATAAACCAACGAGAAACGAGACCAATGGGCAACCGGTGCCGACTTAGGACGGCCATCTGCCACGTAAATGTAAACGTCTTCAAATTGAATAGCATCATTTAAAAACAGATAAATTGGCAACGTGGACCAGACATGCACGTTTCGGGTACATAACCCTCATCAGTGATATATATGAGACGGTGTGGTTATCCTGGATTACGTGCGCACAACCCTCCCACTATTCCGATTTCCCAGAGGTCTCGAAGAACGCACAGTTATGGTGTAAAACAACCTCCTCACTGTTAGATGACCACACACAAACAAGACCGTAAAACACAGGGGTCCAAGCAACACAGATGAATATGTAAATGGCTATAAAAAGAGGACGTGCGTAATACAATAATGAGTAATGGAACCCACGTCTTTGTAAGAAAATTAAAGTGTTCCAATTCGTTACGTTATTGAAGAACATTTCAGACCAATATCTCAATGCGCCAGACACGTGTTTCGGATAGTAAATCCTCATCAGTGGTACTTTAAATCAAAGTGATTTTCAGACACAGCCAAATTTATGTTAGTAGCGCCCTCTGGTTTGATTGTTTGAATTTTGTTAATCTACTTTAAGGTATGAACAATTAAGTCAGCACATGGTCCTGATAACTTCTCCATTTGATATGAATGTACTGGATGGCGAATTCGGACTTTTTAACATTTTCACTATATCCTGTCTTTATCATGTCTATCACTTTTTGGCTATTCTTGCTATAATCATTTTTTATATCTTGATACACAGTTATATCACATCAGCACAATACGGTCTCTATGGTTAATTTCATTTCTTGCAGTCAGAACATTTTGGATAGTCTATATTCCTATTGCGGTGACCATAATCGGACTATTTGTTAAATCTGTCTGCACCTGCTTTGTTCACATTGAATGTTTTATTTCATTTTGTTCTATCATTTGTTCTATTATATATGTGAATTTTATTGTAACAATCTCTTACTTGGTGTGGTAGATGTATTTCTATATATTGTTTCTTTGTGCTGGAAATCATTCCCTTTCCTTTGTGAATGAAGTTGGTCGTCGTCACAAGTCTTCCGTGTTCACAGTGTACATCTTCTATTTTTTGAGCAGCCAACTCGCTACATTCTTGAATAGAATTTCGAATCGATTTTTTCATGCACGTGACACGTGTTTCGGCTAGTAAATCCTCATCAGTGGTACTTTTAATGAAATTATGTTCTGATGCATCCAAATGTATTTTAGTAGCGCCCTCTAATTTTTTTTTTTATTTTGTGTATCTACTTAGCAAAGAGTGCGCGACTCCAATTTTCCCGTTGGGTCGATTCAGTAGCATAGTCAAATAAAATCTACGGCCAAAATAGCATGGGGGGATTGTGCTACGATGTTAACCTCATTTAATTTCGTGGATATTTTTGGATGAAATGAAAAGCTAATGCAATTTACAGGACGTTGTATCTTTATCATGTTTATGACTTCAATTAATACACGTCTTCAAATTCATAATGTAAGTAATTCTTCTTCAACTTTTGTCAATCTTTTTAAACTGCAACTTTTAAAGTGCATGAATATAATGTTAACCGTCTTTAAATTCAATAGCATCATTTAAAACCAGATAAATTAACAGCATGGACCAGACATGCACGTTTCGGGTACTAAACCCTCGTCAGTGATCCTCAATCTTAATAATGTAATATGGCCAAAGAGTGTGAAAATTATTATGTCCAAAAATGTACCAAAAGACGTAGCAGAATAGGTGGGATATGATGCTACAGGAACCACGTTTTAGAAATTTCAAATTTTGTAACAGAAAATTTCAAATGCGTTGAAGAGACAGACGATAAACCGAAGTTGATCGAACTTGGCTACATGTGCCCTCGGGGACTCTTGGTCCACCAGCAGTGACACTCACCAAGTAGTTCAAATGTTAAACGTCTTCAAATTCAATAGCACCACTTAAGACCTGATAAATTAACAGCATGGACCAAACATGCACGTTTCGGGTACTAAACCCTCGTCAGTTATCCTCAATCTAAACAATGTTATATGGCCAAAAAGTGTGAAAATTATTATGTCCAAAAATGTACCAAAAGACGTAGCAGAATAGGTGGGATATAATGCTACAGGATCCACGTTTTAGAAACAACATTTCAAACCAATATCAATGCACCAGACACGTGTTTCGGATAGTAAATCCTCACTGGTACTTCAAACCAAAATGATTTTCAGACACAGTCATTTTAGTAGCGCCATCTAGTTTGGTTGTTTGAATTTTGTTAATCTACGTTTAAGGTATGAACAACTAAGTCAGCACATGGTCCTGATAACTTCTCCATTTAATATGAATATACTGGATGACCGTCCGAATTCGGCACTTTTCCACATTTTCACCATATCCTGTCTTTATCATGTCTATTATTTTTTGGCTATTCTTGCTATAATCATTTTTCATATCTTGATACACATGTATATCACATCACCACAATACAGTCTCTATGGTTATTTTATTTGCAGTCAAAACATTTTGGATAGTCTATATTCCTATTACGGTGACCATAATTGGACTATTTGTTAAATCTGTCTGCACCTGATTTGTTCACATTGAATGTTTTATTTCATTTTGTTCTATCATTTGTTCTATTATATATGGGAATTTTATTGTAACAATCTCTTACTTGGTGTGGTAGATGTATTTCTATTAATTGTTTCTTTGTGCTGGAAATCATTCCCTTTCCTTTGTGAATGAAGTTGGTCGTCGTCACAGGTCTTCCGTGTTCACAGTGTACATCTTCTATTTTTTGGCAGGTTCCACCAGCAAATTGAAGTTTTCCAACTCGCTACATTCTTGAATAGAATTTCGAATCGATTTTTTCATGCACGTGACACGTTTTTCGGATAGCAAATCCTCATCAGTGGTACTTTTAATGAAATGATGTTCTGATGCATCAAAATGTATTTTAGTATAGTAGCGCCCTCTAGTTTGATTTCCTGAATAGGAATTTGTTCATTTACTTTGCAAAGAGTGCGCGGCTCCAAATTGTGTGTAGGGTCCATTCCGTAGCAGTTAAATAAAATCTACGACCAATAAAGCATTGGAGGAACGGTGCTGGGATGTAAACCTCCTTTAATATCGATGATATTTTAAAGTGAATTGACAAGTTGTTTGCTTTGGTTCCGGTTTTATTCTGATTTTGTATGCCTTTGTGATTTCCTGAATGATCAATTTTGTACTGTGTATTGGGATATGGTGATCGTCCATAATTGTCATTCCAAACTAGCGAAGAGATCATGTTTGGCGGGCTATGAAATCACTTGAAATGCATTTTAGTTTACAATAGCCATTCTCTGTAAGGACCATAATGGAGTGGCACGGCATGTCATGAATTTTGATAAATCTCAGTATAATGGGTACATATAGTACTGACGATGAAAATAATACTTTTCGGTGAATGTGACCTATGATTGCCATGGTAACCAGGTCACTCTACTTATAACACTTTATTTAAGACCATGAAATAAGCCAGCTTCGGCTACTGAGTTGCCATGGATACCACTGTAACAGCTTATTCATTTTTACATACTAGTAATTTGTTCTTCCTAACCTCAATTCTTACTTAGTACATTTAGTTATGTGATATACATCACAAGAAGCCTATTGTATTAATTCCAACTCAATTAAAATGAAGCGAAAAATAGAGGTGAAAATAAGGGCCAATTTCGTATGTTTTTGACCATTTTCAATCTTTAATATCACAAAATGCACCTAGAGAAAACCATTGATTTTCATCAGAGGAAACATTTGTTTACTGACAAATAAAATGAACGAAAAATTGGAGTGGGTAATTCAAGAAACATACCTAAATTCTGTCGTCAAAAACCGTTGCTATGGCAACATTAGACCTTTCAGTTTTAATAAATTTTTATTTGAAAATTTTCATAGGTCATATTTATTATGAAAGCTCATGAATATCGTAGAATTGATTGAACTGCAGTAATTTAATTGGAAAATATTTTTCTGTCATAAGAAACCGAAGAATCTTTAACAAAATACTAGCCAAGAATTTAGAAATTCATAGATGTGAGGAAACGTTATCAATTAATAGATTGTTAGAGATTGTGTTTAAATACATTGTATCGAAACCTTTCAGCCAATAGTTGCCATGGTTTTGCATATTAAGGACAAATTTGCCAAATCAAATTTTCATATTTATTTTTAGTTCAAAGATGATACCAATTGGATAACTAGAGTTTGGACATCAAAAACAGGTGCTTTTATGAAATATTCAACCTTGTAAAACATAAAAAATATGCAAAAAAGGGTCTTTAAATGCCCAAAGCAGAGCCTTTGAATACCCTGTTTTTGGCCCAATTTTTCATCTTGTTTACAAAAGGCATCCGAAAATAATGTTTAAAAAAACTTTACAAATATGTGTAATTAAAAAGGATTGAAAGAAAATAATCATTGTAATTTCAGATAAAAATATAACCTGTTTCCATGGTAGCGAAGCCAACAAATATGATTCGTCCTATGAAATTTCCCGATTTATGAAACTTCAGACAATGTTAGCATGGCAACCACAACATTTGTTTTTAAACTGGGATTGATTTACATACTAGTTTCCATGCCAAAGTTCTCTAATATCCATACATGCCGTGCCAACATGTCATTGCACTTCTTCGGTTCTTACAGAGAAATGCAGATCAAATCTTTCTGTATATTTGTTTTCATTGTAAAAATATGCCATTATGACCGGTTAAATAGTCATCACAATCCAGTAAGACAAGAGTATACATCTTCATTGGCTCAAATAGAAATTTCAAAGACCTCTGATGAATTGGAGCGGAGTTAACACTCTTGCTATTTCAATGTTAAATTTTAAGTTTGTGCTGAGTATATCTCAACTGCGCCTCTTACAACGAACTTTCTTTTTTTTCAAAATAGATATATGTGGAGATTTGTCATTTATGTATTTGCCATTATTCATAAAGTTTCACAAAGGTCATAGTTTGATTTTTTTCAGCCCTTGGCGGAGCGTGTTTTATTTTTACAAGCTTTGCATCAGTTGTTCTTTTTTATAGCATAGAGATGGTCAGTTGTAATTCTAAAGGAATACGCCCTCTGGATTAATGCCATAGAGTCAGAATATATTTTGGAAGCTGTCCTATCCAAGTTTCTATTCCATCAGCATACTACTACAGCATTTAATAGTTTTTTAAGAAATAACAACTAACTAGCCGTGGTTTATTGTCCAGTAATACCACGAGTCGCATGAACCAGTCAAATTATCACAGAGCCGTCAAATGAATAACGGCTAGCTAGTTGTTATTTCTGTTCTAATATAGCACGTGAATGGGCGGAGCTTAGCGCACTGGAAATTTGTTGGAGATTTTACACCAGGCGAGTTCTATGGTACATATAGGGAGAAAATTCAAGTCATATTAGAATTGAATTTATTTTATTTGCTCTTGACAAAATTTACAAAAGAAGGCAGTGTTCCAACTCGTTACCTTCTTATAGAACATTTCAAACCTATCAACCAATCTTTATGTACCAGACACGTGTTTCGACTAGTAAATCCTCATCAGTGATACTTTATGCCAAAGTAATTTATAGACACAGCCATATCTGTTCTAGTAGCGTCCTCTAATTTTTTTATTTTGTGCATCTACTTAGCAATGAGTGTGCGGCTCCAAATTTCCCGTAGGGTCGATTCAGTAGCATAGTCAAGTAAAATCTACGGCCAAAATAGCAGGAGGGGGGGGGTGCTACGATGTTAACCTCATTTAATTTCGTTGATATTTTTGGATGAAATGAAAAGCTAATGCAATTTACAAGACGTTGTATCTTCATCATGTTTATGACTTCAATTAATACACGTCTTCAAATTCATAATGTAAGTTATTCTTCAACTTCAAGTTTTGTCAATCTTTTTAAACTGCAACTTTTAAAGTGCATGAATATAAGGTTATTTTGGAATTAAAGTCTCAAAATATTCATATATTGGATTTTCTCTTTGATACCTCTGTTAATTATGAGAAGGGAGGGGATCTCCATCCAGACCTTGTTGCAGTAACAACAACAAAATGAGTCCTACTTACTTAGAAAATATATGTAACATGATTCATGTGATATTTAAACACGTTTAAACTTTGCAAATTAACACCACCTACAGTGCATTCCGTAATAACAATGAACTCTGGAGAATTCTTCATAAGATAAAGTTGTCCTTCGCGTTTCTATGGAACTGTTTTATTGTCTCCGTCTGTTTGTCCGATTTTCTTTTCTTTTCCCATTCGAAAGCTTTGTTTAATATTTCTTTTTTCAAGAATTTGTCAGCCCTTTGATAGTAATTTTTCGAATCAGATTTCGGGTCATGTGCTTGACTTTTATTCCCTGATGTTAAGGTTTGGTATCATACATAATTTTGAAAGTGCAAGATACCAACAAAATATGCCCAAAAAAATCTCCTTGTATTGTGTAGTGAATCGCGGTTTAAAAGAGTATTCAAGATATCATGGTATTTATATCCATTTATTTATCTATTTGGTTTAACTGATTCATTTTCAAATGTTTTCATCTTTAAGCAGAATGTTTTAAATAAATTCAGTTTCCTTTACATTATAGTTGATTTGATATTAGAAAGAGAATCTATACTTTCTGATAAAGCTTATTAATAGTATTTTCAAACGTTGAATTTTTTTTCCTGAAACATTACCAGTGTCTTTGTACATATCTTTGCACATTAAAACATCTGATAAATGGACATAATGATACAATGAATATATGTGTAAAAGAAAAAAGTCTTAAATTTGAAAAAAAAAATTGTTGTGCGTCTGCTGGTGAATACCTTTTTGGAGAATGGATAAAACATTTAAAAAATTCAGTTGCTAAAACTAATGAGATTTAGAGTTGTCTTTCTTGTCACTGATGCATGTAATTCTACCTCAACTCATAAAACAATCGATTCCTTCTTTTTCTTAAATTGTGTTTATGCCTTTATTTTACTGAAAACAACAAAAGTTATAAAACCAACAAATGGAAACATCCAGCCTTATGAACAAAACTGTAGTGAGACTGTATGATCGATGGAAGTCGACATCTTCTTTAATTAGTATGCCAAGAACCGTTGCTGTTCTGTCGTCAAATACGTTTAAGGTGATATCACACGTTTCATGTTTTACAACACTTATTTTCAGAGAAAAAAAAATTTCTGATTTCCTAATATAATTCATATGTAAGAGACAATATAAGGAGGTCACCATCCAAAATTTTGAGATTTTTAAACTGATTAGACTTTTTAGCCATCAGTTGATTGTAATGGAAGTACACCCCCCCCCCTAAAATTTGCAAATCATATGTAAAACGACCATTTTCTACATAAAAAAGAGTAAATATTAGTAAATATTAACTACCTATTAGTAAATATAATTGTCAAATGCATCAATTTCAATTCATTAATCAATTTCAGTCAGGAAAGTGGGTCCGAAAAGGCTGAAATTCGTTAGCTTCCGGGGGGGGGGGGGCTTCGCCCTCCTGGTACCCCTATTTCTTAATAGAGAATAAGTGTCTTAATTTGTGTTTTGTTACGGGTATACAACACACAGCAAGTGCATTTATCGTACATGTAATGCGCGTTAGCGCATTTCATGCGATAAATGCACTTGCTGTGTGTTGTATACCCGTAACAAAACACAAATTATGACATTTATTCTATATATATGCACCCTAGTTGTCTATTTTATTCTTGTTTTCTGAAATCGCGTTTTCTAGGTAACAAGGTGACGTTAAGATTCAGGTCACCGTGGGCTCAGTTTGCAGGTTAGAACAGCCGTCGCGGCATGTTTCTTTAGATCTAATGCATTGTGACGTCACGAGTGTTAATACACGAATTGCAGCACGTTTCTTTCAATAGTAACATCTCAGGGAATTACATTGGATGTGCATATATATAGATATGACATAGGTATGTAGGTAAAAAAGTCATAACAAAATGTTCAAATCAGTTCAATTTCAGCAAAAATTCGACTGTTGTTTGTCACTCTAGGCTTACAATTACTTTGCAAAGAAAAGAAAAAAAAACCGCGCGTGTATACAAACGAAGGAGAATATGAAAGTTCTCCTCTCGTTCAGGTTCATACCACGGTCTTCCCGCATGTTGAGCGAGAGTTCTACCTCTGAGCTATGGGATCAGCGATTATTACAATGCCAGAACATCAAGACATTTTAAGTTACGAAAATAGGAAATCTTCTGCGTGGAGATTTCTTAAGAATTCTCGTCTAAGGGAGGCTTCTGAAACGTGTGTTATATTCCCTTAATTCAATCAGTAAGTGAAAGTGAAATACAAAGACAACAGAATATATGAAAAAAAAATAACCAATGGACATACAAAATCATAGAAATATTGAATGACAAAAGAAAAATATTCATAGATTTTCCAAAATTTAGCAACTTTAAAGAAGTAACAATTTATTAGAAACAGTAAAAAAATACACCGGCATAAATATGATCTATTCTACGTTTTTATATGGCTTCACTATTAATTTTTCACATGAATGGAAAATTGCAGCGGTAGGATTTATAGTTTAGTTCGTAAATATAATATACGCATGAATTTTCGCGCGTCAAAGTTAATATACCCTGAAAGCTGTGTCCGTCAAAAGAGAAATCAGGTGTCTAATTCATGCTATTAGAGAATAACAGTTTTCTTGTGATCATGTTTTGATAGACAGTCTAGACTATAACGTGCAGTTTTCCCTCGAACATTTTGCACACACCCTGTGAGAAACAATACAAAGTTTTTCCTTCTTCGGACTATGCATCTTTGTCGTTATAACGTCGTAAATGAGGCATGTTTTCCCTGAATTTTTAAGCTTTGAATTTGATGAAGTCATGATGAATTTACGTCAGATACCGTCTTAACATGTCTTTATGCATGCTCACAGTTGAGATGTTCTCTTCTGCTCATATGTTAGACTGTATCGTTTTGTTTTCCGTATTTGCCATTTGTTCTTTTGTTTTGTTTATTCTTCGGTCTTTAAATTTCGAAAAAACGTTTTGTAAGAAAATCACCTTGTATTGTGTTTTGAATCACGTTTTAAAAAAGTATTCAAGATATAGCACTTGGTATTTATCGTTTAGTTTCAATGAATGATTTTCAAATGTAGAACCTTTTAAGTGTATTCAGTTTCCTTTACATTACAGTTGATTTAATATTAGGAAAAGAATCTATACTTTCTGATACTGTAAAGCTTAATAATATTTCCAAACGTTGAAATTGTCTGACATATTACTAGTGTCTTTGTCCATAGACATAAAGATCTTTGCACATTAAAACGTTTGAAAGATGGACATGATCATGATGATGACAATGAATATATTTGTAAAAGAAGAAAGTATAAAGGCCGTGTTACACGACGCCACTAATCGCTTGCAATAGGTTGCAAGTGACAAATCTTGTGGTGTAAGATGGCGTGTCAGAAAAATATAATCTTGCTTTCACAAGTAGTCTAAATTTGAAGAATTACCATCAACTTTCGCTAAAGATTCCTGAAAATTTTCCGGCTCGCTTCGCTCGCCGCAGTTTTCAATTCATATAATTTTTTTAAGCTCGCTTCAATATAGTCTAATTCAATATATAAGCTTTGAAGGAAAACTTCAGTTTTTCCCCAATTTACAATTCTAAATTCGAAAACCCTCCCCTCAGACCCTCTTAAAAGATACAGATGACAAATATGGATAATGACCATATCCCTGTATACAGCACAAAATCGATAATTCAAAAAATCAGAAACCGAAGGCATACAAAATCAGGATAAAACAGAAACCAAAGCAAACAAACAAAAACCTCCACAACATGAAAAGAAGCGGACTCCCGATATGAGAGTGAGACCAGGTGCCCAGGAAGAGTAAGCATCTCCTGCTTGAATGCAACACCCGCTGCTTCAATTCGGTAGAACTGTCATATCCGGTAACTTCCAGATTTTGTTTACTGACGATGATATTGTAAAATACTTCCAATTCTCTCTGTTGAAAATTTAATTACGGTGAATTAAATTTTTTCATAAAAATAAAGTAATATTTTATAGAGTTTTGAATAAAAATAAAGAATTTCTATTTATAAAACACAAACATTCTTAAGGTGGCTCAATAATCCAAGAATTCTTTGTCAGAGGAGAAAAAAATATTCTGTTTATTCAACATTGATATCTGATAATTTATATTTGTGCTTAAGATTTCATATCATCGACTATTTGACTGACCAGTGGTCCTCTGAATATACATATGTAAACCAACGCCGAGATATGTCGCAAAACAATGAATTTTGATAGTTAAAAACATGATATATGGATAATAATTCCAGATTGAAACCATTCTTGTGATTATTTTCACCATAATATCATCAAATATGTGTATTTCTTTATAGATAATGCTTTCAAAGAGTGAAATAGCTAAAACTGTTCCAGAAAAGTACATTTTGGGTACCCCCCACCCCAAAATGAGAATCTAAAAAAAAGTACTCAGTACCCTTATTTGACATCAAAGTGATAAGAAGTCTTTGTCAGAAGTTATTTTCTTTTACATATTTCTCAACGACAAACTCTTTTCTTCGAAAAGAAATATAAAAAAGTACATGTTATCGTTCATTCTGATTTAAAATATTTGGTTGTCATAGTAACGGTTTTGTAACAATTTGCAACAAGTCAAATTAAAATGCTCTGTTCCCTTACTTGACGTTATAAGGATGAAAATATTTGTTAAAAATTGTTATTATTGACATATTTTTCAAGATAAGACTCTAATCTTTTAACAAAAGTACAAGACATTCCGTTTTACCTCGTTTCCATATTGTAAAAATCTACTTGGTTTATGCCGGACGGACGACGGACGGACGGCGCGCTATGACAATAGCTCAGGTGAGCAAAAAATCAGACACTTCGAGTCGAGATTATTCTTTCCCAACATTCAGTGGAAGTTTCAAATTCTGATACAAGGAAGAATACTTACACAATTATCATTTATCATCGAAATCAAATAAGAATAAACAAGTTTACAAATGATTTGTCGAAAAAAATAAACAAGAAAAGGAAAGTAACATGTGTACTTCTAAATATCCTTGGCAAAGCGGTATTCGATTTTTTCTTTTATAAACTCACCTTTCATGTTTTGTTAGTGTCAGTTAAATGAGTTTTGTCAAATAAAGTTAAAAAAAAGTCAAAGCTTAAAAAAAATGTTTTGTTCAAAATTCAAAATTTCATATCTAATTCCATCAATCGATTTAGAGAAACGGAAATATATATAAAAGAAATAGAACTAAAGTAAACGGAAGCGTTTTTAAACATTTTGACGTTCAAGGTCAATAAGTGGACGTCAATCCCCTCCCTCGTTCTCGATAATGCGTGCAGTTATCTGTGAAATGGATATATCTTTGAACAAAGCAGGCTTAAAACTAAAATTCATTCGCTTAAATCTTTCAAATAGGGAAACTTTATTCGATAGCATCTTGTTGCAAAGTACGAAAGTTGACAAAATTGAAGAAAAAATCTTTAAACCAAAGATTATTAGAGAAACCAAACTTGAAATATCTTATCTATGATACTGCTAAAATCTCCAAGAAATATCTCGTTTTATCATGAACTTAAGTTTACCTTCTTGAATTTGTTCAAAGGCAACAGGCGGTTGAATTTCCGCCGATGACGTTCTAAAAACGATACGTTTACGGTGTTAGCCAGGGTGTCTCTTTTACGGGATATTTTTGTAAATATAAATTCAACGATACATTTGACTAAATATTTATTACACTCAGATTGTAGATGATAATTTTCTGTTTCCATCGATACCAAACATGTCGAAATCCGTCAAGAAACAAGCGAATTACGGAGGAGTTTGAAGGCCGAAAACTAAAAAAGGCCACATATAAAAGTACTGCACTCGATATCTGATGACGTCAAACGATTATTGAGCCTCCTTAATATATTGCACATCACTCGTTAGAAAAAAATTCTGGCTCCAAATTTACAAGAAAACTTTTTTCAGATTAGAACATGTTCTATTCCTTGCGATTAATCGCATGCAACTGTTATCGTCAACCAATTAAAATACCGGGTATTCCTTATATTTTTAACCTTTTTTGGCGAATTTTGGTCATATTAATTACACTGACAATAAATGACGACTTTTCTCACAAAGGATCACAGTACGCTTACTGCAAGATTTTTTTAGTACCATGAGGGTGTTCGAACTTCTCTACTTTTTTGGAATGTAGAAGGTTTAAAGAAGAAAATTTCAGACAACGACTTTCTTAACTTTGTTTGCCAATATGAATGTGTTTGTTTAGCTGAAACATGGCATGGCGAAAAGGATAATCTTGTTATTAGTAATTTTAAGTCATTTTCAATTCCAGGAAATAAAGGGGAAAGAAAAAAAGGTCGAGGTGGAGGACAGGTTTAAGAATAGTCAATGGTAGAATTGGTGATGATAATAATATAGGTGATTTTACTTTTTGTAACTCACAAGGTCAAAGTGTAATAGATTATTTTCTCTGCGATGATAGTATGTTTGACTCTGTACAATCGTTTTCCATTTTGTCATTTAATGAATTTTCAATGCATGCTCCAATCAAATTTTGTCTAAATATGTCATATGAGGATACCTATCTGTATGAAACATAAAATTGTATGGGATAGCAGTGATGATATTAGATTGACACAATTTAGACATCTAATCAGTGAGTCTGTTGTTGTATTTGATGAAATGGTAAATGAAATCAGTGAACCGAATCAAGAATGTATTTATAGTGTTGTACAAGGTATGAGTGATATACTTTACAATCAAGCGTATAGTGTATTTGGTAAGAGTATTCGAACACTCCCTTATGCAAATAAGAAAAAGTTTACGGGAGATGATTGGTTTGATGAGAAATGTAAACAGAGTAAAAGGAATTTTAATTCATTTCGAAAAAGATTTATGAGAGAACCAAATATTGAAAATAGAACTGCTTTTTGAGAAATCGAAAGATTTATAATCAAGTGAAACGTAGAGCAAGATTATCACACCAGCTCAAAGAGGGAAAACAACTTGCTGATTCATTGAAAAGAAACCCTAGAAAGTTTTGAGGAATCTTAAACGTGTGAATTCAAAAAGGATTAACTCGGAAAATGATCCTTTTTCTGTTAATGAGTTTTTAAGTCATTTTGAAAAGTTACTTCAGGGTGACGAAGGAAATCAGTCTTCGCACATGTCAAATAATGTAGATGATTTAAACGATGATCTTTTAGATGATTGTTTCTCTGTAGATGAAGTAAAATCAGCGATATCTAAGTTAAAACGGAATAAAAGTGTTGGTTTAGATAAAATATGTGCAGAAATATTTTTGGAATGTAATGATGTTTTATCTCCTGTTCTAACGAAACTGTTTAATCATATATATTCTAGTGGTGTGTACCCATCTGTATGGGCAGAGTGTGTTATTGTCCCAGTTCCCAAGAAAGCCAATCCCAAAGATGTTAATGATTTTAGAAGTATTACTTTGATAAGTATTTTTAGTAAAAAATTTTCTATTGTTTTGAATGAATGATTAAATTTTTGGTCACAAAATCAGGAAAAAATAGTCGATAACCAGTTTGGTTTCCGCCCAAAAACTTCAACTATTGACTGTGTATTTTTATTGAATTCTATAATTAATAAAGTAACAACGTCTGGTGAAAAATTATACACAGCATTTGTAGATTTTCAAAAGGCGTTTGATCGAGTTCCAAGAAATCAATTGTGGGTGAAATTATTGCAACAAGGTGTATCTACTAGATTCATACGTATGATTAAATCTATGTATAGCATTGTAAAGGCAAGAATACGATATAAGTCATCAATAAGTGGTCAGGTATTTTCATATTCAGGCTTGAAACAAGGGGAGCCATTGTCTCCGATAATGTTTCTTTTGTTTATAAATGATTTGTTGGTGTATGTTTCAGAAAATACATGTAATAATGATGTTTTTTATGCTTCAAGAAATCCAATTGTTCACTTTGTTGTATGCCGACGACACGGTTCTTTTTTCCAAAAGTGTTTCTGGGTTACAATCATTGTTGGATAGTCTTCACAGATATTGTACTGAATTTGGCATTGATGTTAATATCGATAAGACTAAGATTGTTATTTTTAGAAAAAGTCCAAGAATCCCTGATGTAACATTTGTATATAACGGTACGAAATTAGAAAATGTAAATAGTTTTGTGTATTTGGGTGTTTTGTTGAATTATAATGGTAGATGGAAAGAAACTATTAAGAGATTAAGTGAACAAAGTGCTAAAGCGATGTATGGTTTGATTAATGTTTTTAGAGAAAAGTTGTTACCTATTAAGGAAATGTTTCATGTTTTTGATAGCGTTGTCAGTCCAATTTTGTTATATGGTTCAGAAATATGGGGTTTGAATAATAGTTTAGAAATGATTGAACGGATTCATATGAAATTTTGTAAACATATACTTGGTGTTAGACGTTCAGCAACCAATAATGCAGTTTTAGGTGAATTAGGGAGAACAACATATAAGATACAAGCACAAATTAGAGCTATAAAATATTGGTTAAAACTTTTGAACAACAGAAATTCTTTACGGTACCATATGTATTCATTGTTACGACAAGACGTAGAGAGAGGTCATATTGTAAATAATTGGGCTTATGAAGTCAAGAAATTATTGTTTGACATTGGTTATGGTAATTATTGGAATGACCAAGATTGTATTAGAATTTGTTTTCAATCAGTTAAGCAGCGTCTTCTTGGTATCTTTGTTCAAAGTTGGAAATCGGATATTGAAAATTCTCCTAAATTACATGTTTTTCACAGATTAAGGATGATTTTGTATGTTCTTCTTACTTAAATAATATTCAAAATAAAAGATTACGGAGTATACTTACAAAAATTAGAATTAGTGCACATGATCTTAATATAGAAAGAGGAAGGTACTTTAATATACCTAGAGAAAATAGAAAATGTAACTGTTGTAATCAAAATGTCATTGAAAATGAATATCATTTTTTGCTTACATGTCCTAGTTATTACGATATAAGAAGAAAATTTTTGCCAAAATATTATTGTCATTGGCCAAACAAGTCCAAATTAAAGTCATTGTTAAACATCTCTTCTAAAGCAAAACAATTGAAATTGATACGATTCATTGATACAGCCTTAAAACATAGAACGTCATTGTTAAATATTTCTGAATAATTTATATATATATATATATGCCCTCTGGCTACCCGTTGTTACTATATATATTCCATCGTAAAATTGTATATGCATTTGTCTTTTTATATGTATGAGGCTATGAACATGTTTGTTTGATGTCAATAAATCTGAGTTGAGTTGAGTTACCAAATTGTGATTTTCTGCCCTCTCTTCGTCGAGAAAGTTGTGTAAATGTAATTGTAATGAAATATAAATACATGCTGTATTGTCTGTTGATAACACATTTCATTCGTAAATTTTAGGTGGAAAAGGTATAAATTTAGCACAAAATATATGCAATTAGTTGCAACGTGTAACAGTGAGATTCGCTGCAACTCGTTCGCACCGCAAAATCTCTGCAATTAGTTACATGCAACTAATCGCGTCGTATAACAAGGCCTTAAAGTTTGAAAAAATAGGCGTGCGTCTGCTGGAGGATACTTTTTGGGGAGGGATAAAAATAGATACAAAATGCCCCCCTCCCAAACATTTGTCTTACGTCTGTGCTAAAAATACTGGGATACATATGATTTGTTTTTATCACTAAAGCATAAAATTCTACCTCTAAGCGTAAGTTCAACCCAGGATTTTCAACAAAATAATGAATTGTCTCTGGTTCGCACTCGTTCCAATGGGAATTCTCATTATTTGGCATTGCCTTCTCGACTTTGAGACTACATAACTGTTAGGTACTTCTTTGATGTTCACTCTAACAAACTGATTAAATCGATTCCTTTTTATTGCTTACGTCTTTATTTTACAGGGGGAAGCTTACTTTCCCCGTGTACCTGATCTCATCTCCAGTGGGAACTCCCTATTGCTTCTTTGTAGAATGTTTATTTGAATCTCTATATGGAAGTTTTGTAAAATGGAAAATCATATAGGTGTCGCTGTTAGAATTAATTTGTTCGGCGCCGCACACATGTTAATTGCTATAGATCTAATTCCCTTCTGACTAGTCTGAAATTTTGTATTAGTTTTGAAAAACATTTGTTAAAGCGCAAGAATGGTTTATTTGATTGTACTATTTGTCGCTGATAATATTTTGTATAGAGTTGGAACACTTCCGTATTATTAATACAAACACTTATTTCTTGTTGCAATGTGGAGCAGTTAAAATCGTTCCCCGTGACTTGATGTTTGCTAAGTGTATTAATTACTTCTTTCCAGTTCTGTTGCCTGAAAGAAGCTTTGTGTTGGCCCTTTATCAATTTGACATCATATAGAGAATAAGTGTCTTAATTTGTGTTTTGTTACGGGTATTCAACACACAGCAAGTGCATTTATCGTACATGTAATGCGCGTTAGCGCATTTCATGCGATAAATGCACTTGCTGTGTGTTGTATACCCGTAACAAAACACAAATTATGACATTTATTCTTTATATATGCACCACCGTTGTCTATTTCATTCTTGTTTTCTGAAATCGCGTTTTCTAGGTAAAAGGATGACGTTAAAATTCAGGTCACCGCGGGCTGAGTTTGTCGGTTAGAACAGCCGTCGCGGCATGTTTCTTTAGATCTTATGCCTTGTGACGTCACGAGTGTTTTAAATACACGAATTGCAGCACGTTTTTTTTTCAATAGTAACATCTCAGCGAATTACATTGGTTGTGCATATATATATATTATATATATATTTGTTTTGCTATTTCTGAAACTTGCCATTTCATAAAAAATATCATCGAAATTAAAGTAGGTTAACATCTTAGCACCATCACTACAATGCTATTTTGAACACAGTGCATTAAAGTTGGTTTGAAATTTTCTTCCAGATGGTATAGAGTTGTAACACTTCCGTATTATCAATGTAAACACTTATTTCTTGTTGCAGTGTTGAGCAGTTAAAATCGTTCCCCATGACTTGATGTTTGTTAAGTGTATTAATTACTTCTTTCCAACTCAGCTTTGTTTTGGCCCATTATCAATTTGACATCATATATATTTGTTTTGCTATTTCGGAAACTTGCCATTTCATCCAAAAATATCATCGAAATTAAAGGAGGTTAACATCTTAGCACCATCCCTCCAATCCTATTTTGAACACAGATTTTATTTGGATATGCTAGTGAATTGACCCTTAAGGAAATTTGGAGCCACGCACTCTCTGTAAAGTAAATGTACAAATTTAAATTCTTAAAATAAAACCAGGGGGTTCTAGTGAAATGAATTTTGGTGGCGAATGAAAGCAGAATTTACTATTCGAAAGACGTGTCTGGTGCATGAAAATTGGTTTGAAATTTTCTCCCAGAAGGTATAGAGTTGGAACACCTCCGTATTATTGTATATAGCAGATTATTCAAGATTAAGATGTCCTTCGTGTCTCTGTTTGGCTGTGGTGTTGTCTCCATCTGTTTGTCCTATTTTCTTATTAGTCAGTATATGTCTTCAAGAATTTATCAGCCTTATGATTGTAATTTCTGGAATCTGATTTCGGGTTTTGTGTTTGACGTCCATTCACTGATCACTGTAAAAAACAAAAGTTGAAATAAAGCAAACAAAAGGAAACATCCATCTATATGAGCCTTCAAAACTATAGTGAGGCCACGTGATGATGGGAGTCAACATTTTCTTGTAATATGCAAGAACTGTTGCTGTTCTATCGTCAAATACATTTAATTCAAGTTAGTGAAAGTCAAATACAGAGGCAGAAGTAGGATCTAAAAAAACTCATAACCAATGGACATTCAAAAACATGGAAATATTGAATGACAAAAGAAAAACGGTCATACATTTTCAAATGAAAAAAAAATTAAAAAATTAAAGGAGTAATAATTTATGAAAAACAGTAAAAATAACCCGCATCAATAAGATACATTAGTACTATTATTTTGTTGATTCTACGTTATGTATGGCTTCAGTATTAATTTTTCACATGAATGACACATTGTGGTGGTATACTTTATTGTTAGTACGAGTATAACATGAATTTTCTCGCGTCAACGGAAGCTGTGTCAGTTAAAACCAATCAGGTGTCTTCTTCTTGAGAAATGTTTGATTCATGTCATAAAGAAATGAAAATTTATTTGTGATCATGTTTTGATAAACACTCTTGACTATTACGTGCATCTATTATTCTATGAAAGTTTGCTCGGGCCCTATGAGAAACAATAACAAAGTTTCTTTTTATTTGTCGAAGTATATTTTCCCTGAATTTTAGGCTGATGTCCATATTTGGTATTTTACGTCAGGTGTCTTTACGCACACTCACGTAGGAGGTTAATGATGACAAATATGGATAATGACCATATCCCTGTCTACAGTACAAAATCGATAATTCAGAAAATCAGAAACCGAAGGCATACAAAATCAGGATAAAACAGGAACCAAAGCAAACAAAAACAAAAACCTCCACCATATGAAAAGAAGCGAACTCCCGATATGAGAGTGAGACCAGGTGCCCAGGAAGAGTAAGCATCTCCTGCTTGCATGCAACACCCGTCGCTTCAATTCGGTAGAACTGTCACATCCGGTTACTTCCATTTTGGAAGATATAGAGTACAATCTTTGGTTGGATGGTTCAAATGGTCTATGACAGAATATCATCCACCATTCTGGATAGTGGGACATCATAGTGTATGACGAGTTCCCCATATCGACCGTAGAACTTCCTCAGTGACGATGTTAGTCGGTCACAAACATATCCCTGACTGAGAAGCTTATCTGAAAGACGCCTAGCTCTTAGAACAAAATCCGTATATTTGGTATTTGCTCTGGCATAGCGTATCAACTGAGATATGAACACGCCATAAGCAGGCGATGAAGGGATGTTGCTACTCAGAAAAGGAAAGTTCGTAATGCTGAAATTGAAGTCGTCACGTTTGTCATAGAGTGAGGTGTTCATGTGACCATCAGTGTCGTAGGACAACATTATGTCCAAATAGGATGCTGAATTATTTGTCTCTGAAGTTTCTTTGACTTCAAGCTCCGAAGGATAGATACTGCTCAGGTAATCCGCGAATTTTGGATTATTGATGGACAACACATCGTCTATGTATCTGTAAGTGAAGTTGAAGTCAGAAGCTAAGTATCTTTTCCCTTCAGAGACCAACGATTGAATGAATTCAGCTTCGTACGAGTAAAGGAAAATGTCGGCAAGGAGTGGGGCACAATTGGTCCCCATTGGAATTCCGACAATTTGCTGGAAGACCTTTCCTCCAAACACCACAAAAATGTTGTCGATCAGAAAGTTTAACATCTGAATAATGTCTGTTTCAGTGTACTTATTTTCTGAATCTGACTTTTCTTTTACAAAGTAGGTTTTGTCATAGTTAACAACAATAAATTTGTATTTGCGATTACCGTTCTTACTTGTAAACGCATTACTTATAATTTTTGCGAGTCTTTCTTTCAATTTAGAATGTTGAATTGCAGTGTAAAGTGTCGAAAAATCAAAGGCTTTGATCGAATGGACTCTACTAAAATGAGTGGATTTCAGATGTTCTAAAAGTTCCTTCGAATTCTTTAAAATCCACATCTGGTTGATACCACTGCGAGAATATACTGTCGAACAATATTTTTGTAGCCCAGATTTGATTTCAGATAAAACTGGTGAGTAAGATCGATACAGATTTGGTAGAACATTTTGAGGAACCGGCGATGAAACGTTGTTTGTACGGATTCTTATGCATTTTAGGTATGCAGTATAAGTATGGTAAATCTAAATCTAAATTGGTAGTGTCGAAGCCAAAGGAAGCAAGAGCTGATTTGTGGTTATCTATTATTTCAGAGGCAGAAAGGTTTGTTTGGGTGTAAGTGGAATTTCCAGGTGTAGAATTTAAACCCAACTCTTTCACTAGACTGTCGAAATAGTACTTTTTGCAAGTAAATGTGTAATTATTTGAGGCTTTGTCCGCTGGTGTGATGACATAATGTTCTTGGAGGTAGGTAAGTTCTGTGATAACATCAGGGTCTTTAAATATAGACACGAATCTGGTGTTCACAGTTGATTTTAATCGATTAATTCTAGATAAAAGTAACCCTCTGATTGATTTTATCCATTCGGAAAGGGTGTCGAGCTGTACATCCTCTTTCTTTGCCCAACGTCTTGCATATTCCTCACAAGAGTCCATGATAATTTTGACATTTTGGTTCCATGTAAAGAACATACTTTCTCTGTATTTGGGACCCTTTTTTAACAATTCTCTCAACTTGTCGTTCTTGACTATACTAAGGTCACCAGTAATAACGTGTCCACAAGGAGAGTAGTTGAAATCCGATGAAGAACATTCGCAGGGAAGTGGATGTAGTGAGGGATTACTTAAATCAATACACTGCAGGAATCGTTTGTAATTGTAAATTTTAGATGCAACTGTTGGTGTGTAGCTATAGGAAATACAAGGAGTTTCTTTTCTTTTGAAATATGGTGGGATTTTTTCTGTGACAGTTTTGTGATACAAAATTTGACCAAGATTCAAGTTATCAATACCTTTGTTTGCAAATCTTACTTTGATGAAAGGGCGGTTTGTTTTCTCCTCTGATTTATCTGATCTAACTGCTTGAAATAAACAAAAAGTAGAAATGTCCAAGATTACTCCTTGTAGTCTGTATTCTGAGGATTTCTGCTCAAATGCTACCCTGTATGGTTTGCCGCATTTTCTTTTTTTTTTCTTTTGTATATTCTTCGGTCTATGAATTCTGTCTTTTCGATTTTACATGTCTATGTTTGATTTGTGCAGGTATCTGACGTAAAACATTATGACGTCATAAAATACCTTTGAAAATATTATATTTGTCACACTGTTTTCCTGAATTTAATGCTGGTTTTCATTGTATTCGATGACGTCACAATACGTTAACGTCAGATACCTGCATAAATGAGAAGTTACTATGTATTTCGAAAAGACCGAATTCCGGAAAACGATTTTTGTTACCACTGATCAGTGAATGAAAGTCAAACACAAATTCGGAATCCAAAACTCAAAATCCATAGGCATTTACATTCTTCAAAGATATAACGGAAGAGAGAGAGAGAGAAAAAAAAAAGGGGGGGGAGTAAAACATATAGGCACAGTCCCTTGGAATCCTCTGTTTAACAGAGATGTCATGAAATTAGGTTAATGAGGGGTTCATTCATTCATTCATATATACAGTGCATGTGATGTCAAGTATTCTTAATCCTTTTCGTTTATATATATTTGTGTTTGTTGTAGTTAAGAACCATGTATACCTGTTTACCACTATATATGTACTATATGCCCGCAAACACCCGCCACTTCAATTCGGTAGAACTGTCACATCCGGTTACTTCCATTTTGGAAGACAGAGAGTACAATTTTGGTTGGATGGTTCAAATGGTCTATGACAGAATATAAAATACCAAAGATATAATTTTTGTGCATTTAATTTATGTTTTCGTAGGACAAATGATACTGTTAGAATTTCAGGAATTTAGTATGGATATAGTCCCCCTAGTTTTACTTTGATTCTGCAATGACTTGATATATATTTTTAAATTTTCTGACTTTAAATATGAGAAAGTACTCTGAAACAAAGGAGTACCTGTCTCGTGGCATTGCTCTGTCCTCAGCAGGCTCTTTGGCATGCATTTTAGGTAAGTTTAGAATTTCATACATTCACGATTTGGATTTCCTTTTCTCCTCACTGATGATACAAAATTTGTTGAAATGCGCATATGGTGTAATAAATTATTATGATGGAACACATATTTCAATATGATAATATCAAGAAAGATGTCATCTGGAGAAAACTACTGGCTAGAATTAAATTATGTATGCAGGTTTGAAAAACACGAAATTTCACCCTGAAAATATCTTTACCTTAAAAAAATCTTTATATCATCAGTCATAGGATATGAAGGGATACATCGTTTATTTTATGAATTCAGAATGGGTTAAACTAGGAGAAAGGAGGGCATCTCCAATACGATTCGGTTTTAGCATCCACTTTTAGCGCCACTTTTATATTGAAAGCTGTTGAAATACAGGATTTTACCGTGTGTGTGTGTGTGTGTGTGTGTTTTTTTTTTTTTTCTTTCTTTGTTTTTTTTTTGTTTTTTTTTTTTGTTTTTTTTTTTTTGTTTTTTTTTTTTTTTGCTGAACTGAGGTGACTGGTGTGACATGCAAGCAGAAAATATTCAGTCCTCCAAGGACACATGGTTAAACTGTTTATTTTAGACTCACTTTTGCTCACAGAATAGACTGTTTCGATTGTTTGCTTTATCTTAATTTTAGTGTGGGATTGTATGTTCTTCGGTTTAATATCAGTTAATCGCAAAGCTCAGAATACAAAAATCAGTATCAATGGGCATACAAAAAGGGAGAGAAAAAACCCAAAGAAAACTACTATAACATTTGCAAAGGAGAGTAAGAATTTCCTGTTTGTTAGCAACACCCGTCAATTTAGCCTTGCAGAATAAGTCAAATTTGGTGTTTTATTGTAATATTGTGAACAACGAAAAGTGTTTAATATCTCATTGTAGCGGCCGAAAATGTTTTCAATCATTTAGTAGATTTTTGATTAGTCGTATTGGTATTGGAACTATGGTTAACTGTTTTAAGCTTAAATTATTCATTTTCTTGTTGGAATTATAAAGCCACATTCATTTTTTTTAGTTTTCTCTTTCGGCGTTATTTGACTACGATTACTTTGTAAAATCCTATCTATAAAGCTTATTACGGTATTAGCCAAGCACGACAAGTAGAAATTTCCGTAAAACAGACAGAGAAGTACATTTGTACTAACAATGCACGCAATACAGTAATGAAATAAAGTGCATATGAAGCGCCAATCCTTCATAATATTTGTGAAATTTCGTACTTCAAGCATGTGATAGCTCATCTTTTCTTTTCAAAGTTTCAAACCAGGATAATCACACATCAACATCACATGGAAATGTTCACACTTAAAAAAGGAAGTTGACACAGTGAAAAGGACGTGAGAGTACAGCCCAACAAACATCTTTATAAGTGCAGTCATTCCTTTATTTTGCTTTCAAAACTTTAACAGGTGACGTCACTCGAATATTTCTTCCATATTCTTATTTATAACGACTAAAACAAATACTCTAGTCTGGTGAGGTTTAAAAACTCCAAAGAAGTATGTTTTCTGCATTGAATTAGGTTAATTTCTGGCAAAGACGTTTGTTGCTTTCTGGTAGCAGAGTTGGAGCAATATTTCTCTCCCCCCCCCCGCCTTTTTCCTGAATGAAAGTCAAAAACCAAAAATCAGAATACAATAAAGCCTGTGTTTTTGAAACACGAATGCCCCCGGTGGCATCTTTGTTAGTATAAACACCATTTGAAAGTTTTTGTAAAGTAGGTCAAAGGTCAATGTCAAGATAAAAAATTTTGGTATCAGTAGAAAGGTTTTAACATAACAAAAACACGTGTAAAATATAAAAGCCCTATAACTTACCATTCAAAAGTTATGCCCAATGTTAAAGTTTTGAAAGATAGGTAAAAGGTCAAGGTCATGGTCACGAGGTCAAAAATTTTAGTATCAATCGAAAGGTCTTGTCACAAGGAACACACATGTCAAATATGAAAGCCCTATCACTTACCATTCAAAAGTTATGCCCAATGTTAAAGTTTTTGAAAAATAGGTCAAAGGTCAAGGTCAAGGTCACGAGGTCAAAAATTTTGGTATCAATGGAAAGGTCTTGTCACAAGAAATGCACATGTGAAATATGAAAGCCCTATCACTTACCTATCAAAAGTTATGCCCAATGTTAAAATTTTTAGAAAAGTAGGTAAAAGATCAAGGTCACGAGGTCAAAAATTTTGGTATCAATGGAAAGGTCTTGTCACAAGGAATACACATGTCAAATATGAAAGCCCTATCACTTCCCATTCAAAAGTTATGTCCAATGTTAAAGTTTTTTCGGACAAACAGACAGACAGACAAACAGACGGACAGGCCAAAAACTATATGACCCCGAATCTTTTATTCCGGGGGCATAAAAATCACAATCAATGGCCATACAAAACCATGACAAATACATCAACAAACAAAACAACTAAAGTATTCTACAAAGGAGCAAAAGTGAATCCCACAATGTAGATGAGATCAGGTACCCGGGGAAAGTAAGCATCTCCTGCTTAATGGTAACAGCCGTAGTGTTTGCCGTGCAAAATAATTCAAATCTGGTGTTTTGGATGATGTTACCTAAAATATATTTCTATATTGTGAAAAAGGAAGTGATTTATATCGTATCGCCTGAAAGAATTTTGAAGTGACATAGTAAGTAGCTCATAGATATAGATCATCTGTTAGTCGTTTTCGAATTGGAATGATGGCTAATTGCTTTATGTTTTATCCATATTTTTTTTTTCTTTTTTTGGTTGTTGTTGCTGCAATGCGAATGATGCGTCCAATGTTTATATGTTTTCTCTTTCAGTGTTACCTGGTTATTATGATTTTATACAGTCTTATAGCGAGCGGAGCTCGCTGCAAAGGCCCGAAGTGCCTTTGCGAGCGAAGCTCGCCCTTATGGTAACGCGTATACACATATCTTATTGAGAAAATATGCTGAATCAAAGAATGAGAATATACTACTATGCTTTCAAAAACTTTCGTCCCCTCGCAGACAGAGTTGCTGCGGAGATGCTAGATATTGCCATTTAAGCTTTTATTTTCGACTCCAAGTAGACGTATATGTTATACTCAATTTTTGTTTATAAGTTAAATTTATTGAAAATATTATTCGTAAATCAGGTAACGATAAAGCATCAACAAGGTGGCGTAACCACGGGAAATCCGACATTTCCGGTTTTAAACGAGACGTTTCGCTCTGATTGCTTTTCTCGTCTCGGGTGGTTTCGTACTGTCAGAAGTCGGAATATGTTTGTTTTTTCTTTTGTTCTTAAGTAATTTATTTTCAGCTAGCCTAAACATTATTCTTACAAAATAAAAATTGAATTATAAAGAACCATATTTTAATGAACCATATTTTAAGCCCCCCCCCCCCCCCTTTAAAATGTTCATCTGCTGGTCTAGATCAATTTTACAAATGCTTCCGTGTTTCCACTCGCCTTATACTACATTTTTTTGGCAATCATCAAACAGAAAGTTTTGAAGGATAAGATAAACCATCATAGTCAAAATAGAAAAGAAAGATCTTTTTTTATTTTATATAATCATATCTATTTTCTCTCCGCTCGCACAAAAAGGCTTTGCCTTGATTCATATTATAAAAAAGCATATGAATAGCCAAGCAGAGACAGATAAGTAATAAGAATGCACGCAATGTAATAATGAAGTAAAGCACATATGAAGCCTCCTTAATATTTATGAAATGTGATATAAACAAGTCAATCATACATCTACAACACATAAACAAGCTTGACATCACATGGACAGACATAATGTCACACTTAAAAAGGAAGTTGACAGAGTAAAAACTACGTGACAGAGCACGGTTTCTATTATATCAATAAAAGTGCAGTCAGTCCTCTTGGTCTTTTTGTTTTGACTTCTAAACAAAATGTGATAATTGTAGCACTGACTACATTGAAGGATCTAGAAAAAGGGTGTCCAATCAGTCATGGGGGAAGGGGGGGTCCCAGCCTATAGTTTTTTGGAAAAGAAGGAACGTAAGGGAAGGGTAGGTATCCGTGCATGAACAATACCGGTATGTCCTCTTCAACCAGACCCGGTTACAGAGTAAACAAGCACAACAAGAGACGTAAAAGAGACATACGACATAGAAACATTGAACACAAAACACTACACATTAAACGTTTGATGATAATCAAGGGAATAAAATATCGAATTAAGACAAAATATGGAATCTGATGATTAAGCTATATCATGAATTCTTCTGTGCATATACATACCTATTTCGAAGTGGGACACTTCTGAAACTTTACAATGGAAATTCTAATGATTTTGCTTTATCTTCTCGACTTTGAGACTGAATAACTGATTAGTACAGTACTTCTTTTATGTTTTTCTACTATAGCATTTTGCTTTACTTTAGGTGAATCTGTTGTCCAATCAGAAGCCGTTAACCTAGTTCATCAGTTCCATGCGTTTGGGTAGAATCAGGAGTCATGAACCAAGTTAGTTCTGAAGCAACTATAAGTGTTTGGGTAGAACAACCCAGCTCTTGTTTTTAACCTATTTGTGTCGTTACTTTAACGTAGATAGTCTGTATCTTCAAATTCTCTTGTATAATATCTAGAAATATACAGTTTTCTTGTGTGATATGAAGGTTTTACGTATGTACATGTAGTCTGAATAACCACACCTAGCCATCGTTAATTGGCAGCGGCTGCCCTTGGACCTTGTCTTGTTTTGTTTCCATGTTTTGGTGACTTCACTAGAATAAAGACATGAGACCTTTCAATTACTCTAAAATTAAGGGTTATCATTGTTATGCAAGGCTCCTTCACTGTAATACAAGGCTCCTAAGATATCTCTCTGGTAGATCTATGCATTTCTCGTGTTATTAAAGCTCCTTAGAAATATACTTTGGAATCCATCATCATTGAAGAGATATGATTCATGTACATGCACGCAACCTACAATGGTATTCACTCACTGTTTGTCTTGTTTCATGGTCTTTTTGGTGTGGTATCACTTTATGATCAGTATATAAGATAGTGTTGATTTGGGGCTGTGTTTCGTTTGCTGTGCACGTTCCACAGCCAACAGGATGCTTACTCCTCCCGGGCACCTGGTCCCACCTCTAGCTTGCTAGGGGGTCCGTCGATGCTCAATTTAATGCTCTATTGTGAGTGCTATTGAGATTGTCGTCGTTAGGATCTTCTTTTAACTCGTTTGTGGCAGAATATCGAATATCTTTGTACATTATATCCCCAAAAGTTGATGCCATCTTATGATCCAGATTCTGGACTAGACATATTGCCACTGTTGAATGCACCCAAATGACCCCTTTTCTTCATATTTCTACTTGTTAATGTGTAGTTTTTGTGTTTGGTGTTTTTATGTTGTATTTGGTGTCCCTTTTTGGTGCATCTTGCTGTGTATGTCTAATCTGTGTTTTCACTTTGGGTGTTTCGGTGCAACCGAGTCTTGTTGAAGATCCCATCCTTTCTTTCCCATCTAACTCCCCTTATTAATTTTAGTGATGCGTATCCTACATAGATAAGCTTAGTTAATTTAGGGGGGGATTGGATGAATGGGGGATTGTAATGTAAATCCTACAGTTAGTGTTAATCTTAATAGCTAATCTGCTCTGTTTTTTACCTCTCCAGTATGACCATTCATGTTTTGATGATGTACTGATTTTGGTCTCATTGTCTGCATTTGTTTGTTAGGTTTTTCCTGCAGATATTCCAGTGTGATAATTTTGACATTGTAATGCTAGGGATCTCAGCATCTCCTTCTTATATTCAATACCAGAAATAACTCATCATACACATGTAAAATTTCCTAACTTTTATTGCTACCATAATTTAGCATAAACAGACATTCAATGTTTTTGATTCACATGTATCAATGAAATCAAAGTGAAAGACATATGTATCAATCCCTGTTCATCCAAATTATCACGTAATTTTGCCATTTATAACATTAAACACTGGGCAAGAGACACATTCTTAAATAACACAACAGAACAAAGTGATCAGATCATCACATTCAAACACGGAAACACACAAAAATACACGATCAAGTGGCAAAATGTTAAAAATGAACTTGCATACACTTGTTCAAACATGGCACACTAGATTTGACTTTCAACAAAAAAATCTTTCATACATAGTCAAATTAAAAATTTTACATTTCTTGTTCATCATCACAGGGTTCAACCACAAAATCACACAATGATTAAATGATTTTTCAATCACACACACACACCTCATATACACTGCAATTTGACATCATGAGATCATTCATTATACAAAAATACTTTTCGATATTGTTGTTAGGCGATAGTAAAAAGACAATTTGTAATGCATTGCTGTCTTTCCTGAAAGGTAGCCTTCCTTCCGACAAGAAAAAAAAATAATAATAAGAAACTAAAAATATTCTCATTAGAAAGTTCAAATGTTGAAAAAGATTGAAAACATTTTTTTCTACCCTTCGTGAGAAGACTTATCATTTTCAATTTTCTGAGGATGATGAAGAATTTTTTTTCATTTAAACAA
Organism: Pinctada fucata; assembly: GCA_028142955.1. NCBI lineage: Eukaryota > Metazoa > Mollusca > Bivalvia > Pterioida > Pteriidae > Pinctada > Pinctada fucata. The sequence goes on along the minus strand of AP027113.1, from coordinate 35,425,776 downwards.
CTGGAACTATAGGATATTTATATTCTAATTAAACATTTTAGATCTTTATGGATTTAAAACAAAGTCAGTTTTTATTTTTTTTTCCATATTAAGTTTACAACAATGCATCTTCAAGTTGACATAAAACTCCCAAAACCATTTCTTACTATAGCCGTACTTCTTATATAAATTGTAGCCCAATGTCCAATCAAAATTTTCATACATGTTAAAAATGCAAGGATATGGACAAACACAGACAAAATTGCTGAAGATGAATTCATCCTGTTGAAAACAGTGCCCAGGTTCACAAAAATTCTTCCGAAAAAAAAATTTGGAATTTTCGTAACTTTTGTCCTTGAACAAGAGGTTCTATTAATTTCAATTTAGATTACATTATGTTTTCTAATATCACTTCTTAATACCAAATATAAATTTAGACACAAAACATTGTGGATTTTTGTTAATAGGAAGAACCGACCCATCAAAAGTTACGAAAATTCCTAAAATTGTTCATTAATATTTTTTGTGAAACAGACTGCAGATCAAGCTATTCAACTATTTGAAAATAATCAATGAACCATAATGTAATGTTAATTACAACTAACGTGCTAAGTTTTATGAAAATCGTCAATAATAATAAATGTAATATTGCTCAATACTTAAAATCAAAATGGAATGATTTGCTAATATAACATGAAAAGAAAGTGAAAGTGACGAAAAATCTAAAACATTTCTAAATGTATAAATTAGGATCCCGTATAACTATTGTTGATCGTGCGAGGTATATTTTGTAATAATTAGTGAGGAATGTGAGTGACAAATGCTAAATTGTATATGTATGAGCTATAAATACCGATTTGATAAGCAAAATATTTAATGACAGAGCAAAATTAAGCTTTAAATAATCGTTGTTGCTTTTTTTTGTTTCAGATCATTTGCATTCTAGATCTCTTTCTTGACCTATGATATATTTCTTCCCTAATTCTTCCCTTTAGTATTTCTTCCTTTTAGTATTTCTTCCAGACAATTTAAAAATATATAAATTCCACCAATACCGAGAGAATCAAACTACCACTCAAAACAGTCAAATGTTCTGAAAAAAAAAAAACGCAAAAAAAAATTTACTTCCCTGCTCTTTCAATTTTTTAAAATCTCCTTTACTTTTGACAAGAAGAAATTGATGAGGAAATTAAAATATCAATAAGGAGAATTAAATTCTGATTTGAAAATGTTTCAATAATCTGAGTTAAATCAAGAAATTGTATTTGTCGCATGATGAATGGGAAATTAAATACACCGGTTTCAATTTATAAGTAGATATTCTTTCCTGTTCCATATTGCATAAATGACTTTCTGAAGAAGTCTTCGGCCTTGATATATATAGTATGTTATACATGGAGTAGCACCAATCTTTAAAGAACTAAATGAGAAAGGGGAAGAAATGGTGTGATATTTAACATATAAATATGTAAAGAATAGTTTCAAGAAGAAGGGGGGAGGGAGTAAAATGATAGAATATTCAAGAATGAAGGCACAATTGCGATGAAAAGCAATGTCAAACTGACATTCTTTCAAGGAGTTTTTCTTCAAGGAGGGACTCTCTATATAGTAGAAATATACCCTGTATGACAAATGAATTAATATACATTTATGTAGATATATTATTTCATGAAAATAAAATCTAATAATGTATCAGATAAATGTCAACATATCAATTCATTATAGAAGAAACATAGAAAGAAAGTCTAGACAAGAATGAATTATACCATTGAGGAGGGACTTGACATTTGAACATCTGATAAATACAATAGTGTATTGAAAAGGAAAAGCTGAGAATGATGCACGCATAAAATGATATTCATCGTTTGACACAAAAATATACGACTCCAATGAACAACAACAAAAATCTTAAAGGAGGTCAGAAATAATTTCTCACAAGCACAGAGACCATATAAAACTGTATTCTGAGGTCAAATGCTAGTTTCTGGTAAACAAGGAAAAGAATAAAAGCATAACGGTTTATCATTTTGTAACTTTTCTAATGAGGGAAAGGGGTTAGAGCTGCAATTATTCTATGTAATGCTTTCCTGATAATACGAATTTTAAGTGAAACTATCATGATTGCACTCCCGTTTATCCTTATGATATGTCAATGAAATTGGAATGTAATACAAAAGATAGGGATGGAACCCCCTCCCCCCCCTCCCCCTCCCCCTCTCCATTCTACACACATATATTTTCAGAGAAAAAATCTTGACCATGTTTTCAGTCAAATGGGAAGAGAACAGAAAAATGCATAAGGTAATGAACATTCTTACATTGATACAACAACTTATGAAACTTATGCTACAAAGGACAAGGATGCAAATGAGCTCTTTTTCTTTAAATTTTCAAAAATATATCACTCTTGTCGCAAATTTTTGTTTCATTTTGTCTATTTTAATCTTCCATACTATATTTGAGACCAACAACATGTACATGACGTATATATCCTGATACACAACTTTCACAATCTAAAACGCTTATCAATAATCATCACTTAAAAACATACATATTGCATTGAAATGGCAGTCAAAGGGATAAAATATAATTACACACATTCATGTTAATAACATTATGAAAATATTGCCTCTCTTCTATCAGCAATACATAGAGTATACACACTCCTCTTTCCTCATACCAAAAAAATATCAAAGTTTGTCGTGTATCTTGGGAGGGGGGATGAAAATATCATGGCAGTCAGTTTCTGCTCAATCTCCCATCTCTTCGACGAAAATTGCACAATTTGAATAAATATTCTGTTTTATACAAAAAAGTTTAGGTTGCCATGGCAACCATCTGGAGACTACGTCATGTTGATTACTGGCGCGGAGATATAAACTGTCTGGGTGTTATCTATCATAGTCCTACATAACGGACAGTCTGTAAGCTGTTTTGCGCAGACGCAGCAGATCATGTGACCACATGGGCATAAAACAGTTGATATGTTACGGTCCATGCATACCCGGCAAACAAAAGACTCTTCAAGCTTCTCGATCCGCTCCTTAAGTTTCTGTAAGAGAAAAGAACAAAGGTTACCGGGTTAATTATACAAAAACAGTTCAAGCACAGGAAATGTTTTGATAATTTGCCGCGTTCACCTATCCATTTAAGAACCCTCTACCAAATAAATACTTCTTTTTAAGATGTTTTGTTCAGACATCACGCTAAGGGCCTTTGTTTAGTGGAGACTATGAGTGCATGAAACACTTGAGATAGGAGTTGTAGGTTAAACGTCGTTGTGGAAGATGAAGTACTTGAACAAAGTCCAACGAAAATAACAGTCCATGTGACAAAATCTTAAGGTTGTACAAAGCTCTCCTTGTGCGGACGAAAACTTCATCAAAATGATTTATAAATTTTATCCAGTTATTCATCAGTTTGTGGAACCCAACATGGGTTGGAAACCCCCCCCCCCCGCCCCCCTTAACGACAAAGTCTAGATCAGCGAGTGAAAAGGTACAATAGTAATATTCAGGCCTCCCATTCGGTTTTTAAAACGGGCTTTTAAGGTAGCAATGTGCCTTCATTTCGTCAGATGCTATAGATATATAATACATACGTTTTGAAATTTCAATAAAGCGTATTTTATTACTCTGCGGTGTTAAATCAATCTCTAACTTCAGAAATTTATGGTACACTCAACATTCTGTTCATCTCAAATTACTGATTATTGGGATTTAATTTTAGCATCCTACCTCAGGCATTGAACGTGACTAATGACCTTATTCACATTCAAATGAGGGGAAAAGATTAAAATTTGAATTTCCGTAAATAAGCATATCCTATTTGTTTACATTTTCCTAGCAAAAGAAAGAAAAAAGTTGCAAGAGTTTCAATAAAAAAACTTTTTTTAAGTGTACCCTTAGTACAATGTTCTCTGTTCTCTCAAGGTGCAAAGGTCACCGTAAGGTCGGCGTTATCGATACATCTTTTTTAAAGGAAAATCATATGATAATATGTGAAAGCAAGAAAGGACTGCTGACTTTCATAATAACAGTGTATCACCCAAGAGCGGATCTAGAGGGGACCCGGAGGGTGCTCAGACCCCCCCCCCCCCCCCCCTTTGAATTCGCCAAAAAATACATTTTCTTTCCGCTTTTTTTTTCAAACTCATAGTCTGGACGTCCCCGACCCAATCCCACCTCGACGGACCGGACCCCCCTGGAAAAGAAATCGAGATCCGCTCATTTCATCCTATCTGGAGTGATCGTCCCACTGCCCGAGAGACCTATCGACCGTACCTTGATGTTGTACCAGCTTTGTTTACACGGTGGGATATGTTTGACTGACTCGGAGGCCTAAATTGATTTAAATCACACGTTTTCAAGTCAACAATACCATTTCTCTCTTTTTTCACGCAAACAATACACCTTTGAACTAAATTTTGGACGGTTTTCAAATTTGGACTAAACCGTGCTTTTGAAAGTTTAAAAACTTTATTTTTTCGTGAATATACATCAAAACGAAAGAAAACTCATCTTTAATTCGTATGCAATAAAGGTCTGCTATTTTTATCTTACAAAGAAAGCATATTTATAGATATGTAACGCCACTCTTCTCCGAATTTCTTTTACAAATTAGGGTTTCAGAAAGAAAAAGAAGGTTATTTTGGGGATCCTTAGTCAAACGGAAAAACCAATAGTGTACATCGTACGATTTGCCAAAAACATTTTGTATTCATTGAAGAAAAGATAACACACATGTAATTTTTATGTGCAAACAAAGACCTACGATGATTATCTAATATATGGCATTCCATCAAAGTTTTAAACTGAAATCATGCACGGAAAGCATCATTGATCATGATATCCCCGTGATCCAAGTTTAAGGTTGCAATATGCCCCCGTGATTCAAGGTTGCAAAGTAGCCAAAATGCATACGCAAGTGATTTTTCTCTCTCTTTGGTTCATTGAAGCCAGGCTCTGACGCAAGCAAATATATTATTATGTACAGCATTACGTCTGAATGCATGTTATTGATCACATAGACTCTGACGGTAAAACGTTATACTCAGCAGTAACTAGGTGCTCTCGTCAGCAGAGGGATTACTTCTGACGCTCAATCTGTCTCAAATAGGAGATTAAGACACCTGTATCCCATAATGTGTGTAATCATCAAAACTGATGTATGACTAGGATTTTTTAGATCTACATGCAGACAAGAGATGTTGTAATCTAGCGAAAATTCATCTTTTTTGTTAATATATTTCACAGCTAATTGTTAAATAGTGAAATGTGTCATGTGAAATGATAGATTTGTTAAGCGCACAGATTGAGATTTTCTTATTTTCCGATACGAAAAGGACTGGAAGGCTTCTAACCATTGACACTTCAACTCCAGAAAGGCTAAAGTGCATATGAACTTACCGTCAGAATATAGGGAAAGGAAAGTAGTGATGAATGCACTTAATCAACCCAACCATCCGTTCCCATTTAATTTCCGAATTTGAAAACTAAACCACTTTTGAAAAATATACAAACCTGGCATTCTAGATCCATATCTGACGAATGGTGACCGAATTCACAACTTCCTGTGTTAACATTGTTGGAATTGTTAGGTAGGGACAAGACATTTCCTTGTGACTTCAATAGTTGCCTTCTTGTGCTATCATACACCTCTCTGCTAGTGTGCTGAACGTCGAAAACGTAATTCTGACCTGCAATCAACCATTTGATAATCAAATTCAAAATTTGTTTTTCATTAACATTCCTTTATTTTGAGCATCATGCATATAGTGACCAATTAGAAATACAAATTGTCAACGTCGTTCCAAGGTCATCTTTTGTTTTCAGAAACATTTCAGTTGTTCAAGACTTTGAAAGACATTTCCTTCATCATACATTGATCTAGAGGAGGGGTTGGTTCAGAACATTCTCACTCTCTCTCTCCCTCTCTCTGCTTTCTAAAATACCCATTCTAATTTTCAAGAAAAAGTCTAAATCTACTTACTCCCTACATCACTGCGGAAAATAGAGGCAAGGAAATCTTTGAGGTCTTGTGTCCTCTGTTGGAACACCTCATTGTTTATCGTATCACTATTAAAGAAGGAATGCATTTCCGTTATACACCTATACAGAGCAACCGAGGCTTTGTTGCTGACCAATCGGAACTCCTCATGCTTCTCCTCTCCATCTTCTCCGAAATAATACAATTTACACTTCCTTCCATCATGTATGGCACTTTTGACAATGGCATATGGATATCTGAAATAAACAGAGATCGAACTAATGATTTTCGAATTTGATTGCATTTTAAACAGAATATGCCAATTCTACATCTTCTAAAAGAGAGAAATAGTTCTTCTTTTTCCAGATCCTGAAAAGTGCTCGTCACGAGACAAATAAAGATGAATAAGCTTTCAGAGAAAACTTGAAACCAGTTTCATTATCAAGACTGTGGGATAATCACATGGCTTTGCTATTTGGGGGACAAATGTACCAAAAACCCAAAAATCGTTCACCCCTCCCCTAATAATATTGAATTAAAAACAAGCTAAATACACACGTAAATCCTACTCACTTTGTTTTCAGTTCGATTCTAGGTTTCTGGTCAATGCTATCCTGACAGACACGGTACACAAACACTCCATCAGGCCCCACCCCTACTTGCGCAGCCTCTCCCCCTTCCAGCACCGCCTTGTGGAACTCGGTCCCATAATTCTGTAGTTTCGCCACCTCCTGGACCATCTGATACTCTGAACAAACCCTGGACTTTTGACGTAGCTTGGAGTGATGGAGGGCAATACTGGTCAGCATGTCGTGAGAGGGCATCTCTATCCCGTTCATAACTGATTGGTATAGGTCAAATTGCCGGACATCGTTGATCTGGTCACCGTATTCGGCTTGGGTCATCAAGGCCAAAATCAAGGCCAGCTGGTCATTGTCTGATACATTCAGGGTCTTCGTCTGTAACTCATGCTTTAGCTGCAGGTAAAACTGATGTCTGAAAATAAAAAGATACGAACATATGTAGTCAATTCATTTTTACACGCATTTAGCAGTGATGCTGAAAAGTGCCAGTCTGAAGGATTTGACCGGCAAAATTCAATTCGCACTGGCAAAAAGTTTTGCTATGTACACACTTCTTTATTCGGACTGGTATTATTTTCAAAATGACTGACATGCTTCAAAAGTTTTCAGCATCTCTGATTTTTTTTCATTTCTTTGTAATTTTTATTTATTCCTTTGTAAAAAGGAATCCGACTCTATCTTTTTTTTCTTTTCTCTCCTTCAAGTATGCTAGTGATAATGGAAAACTTCACATGTGTAAGGACGTGACTTTCCTATACCTTATCCTTAACTACAGTATCAATTAACCTTTTAGTTCAATATCAGGAATTTTGGAAAAGCTTGGGTTTCTTTTTCTGCTATTTTTTGGAGAGGGGGATGTTTTACGTTTGAGAGAAATTTCTCACAAATCAGTACTAAAATCTATACTCTGACCTAAACCCCTTAACGCCATCAGGAATTTCCTCTTGGGATAAGAATATATGCACCTCATGCTATTTGAAAATGTAATCAGCAAATTCAAATTTACGACGCAAATACTTCCAAGTCATGCAGAATTACTGTTCCGAAATATGATACGACATGCACGCATCGAATAGCGTTTCTTTCAATGTTGTTTTTATGAAGTCAGTATAGTTTTAATGGTCAATCCACAGGTAAACAACGAGAAACTTCCGCAGAAAAAAATCGGTGAATTGCAAGAAAAGATTTTTTTGTTTCCATTTACAAAATAGAAGTAATGTAAACAGATTCGTTATAAGGGTATTTAGGTGCATTATTCTGTCTTGTAAACAGCGCGCTCCCTTGTTGATAGCTTATTTTGCTATCTGTTTCAATGTTTTCAACTCTTCTTTGTTATTTTAAGTAAATATTTATTTTAAGAGCTCACCTAGATTACGTCATATTGCCTCGGATTTTAGCTTATCATTCTCACAGATAAAATTGTTTTCCTTTAGACTTTTCCTGTTAAAAACTATGTCCTTTGAGGCCCAACCTGTATAACACTATTCGTTCGTTTACACATCAATTTCCTATAAAAATCATGTTTTGTTGCCCGAGATATCGATCGTACATACATCCATGGAGTTCAAGATAGATCTAACCCGGATATCGAGATGCTTCGAAAATCAATTCAACATAGCTTCGAAAGGCTTTTCTACCAATTCATGGACTGATCTAGCTTTCTTTTACCAAAAACGCCCCCCCCCCCCCCCTTCCCAAAAAGGGGGGGGGGGGAGTGGTGTTCCAATCTGTCCGGAAAACAGAGGTTATATCGACAGGAGATGTGAAATCTGACCCTTCCAAGATGCATTTCATGTAGAGAAAGTTGTGGGGTCAGTGTAGTAGTTCAAAATTTTGACTATTCTAAGGTGCCCATACCCCATCTCCACCCTTCTAGCTTCGGACAGTGCTAGCATAGGAAGTAGTCGTGACTATTTCAAACTAATATACAAGCTAATTCATATATATATTCTATTTGACAGTTTGTATTGTAAATTGCATATATATCAAATCATGATTGTTGAAAGCCATGCTATATGGGACCCTTATTTAGAATAAACTACCAATTCTATTCTGTCCCATTCCATATCGTTGATGCAGAACGTGCATTTACATGGTCCATTTAAGGCATTAACTGAAGAAATGTGTGATTAAGAAAACCGCCCTAAATATAGTCCATTCACATCCTTTGTATTGTATAAGACCGTTAACCGACTTATAAGAGATTGTCCTATCCCAAGTAATCTACTGATTCATGTTTAAAGTGACCTAATGTGCATCTATCAATAGATCCTACGTTAATACAACTTTAAAAATAAACGATCTAGATCTATTTGCATAGTGCAGGGGTAATTTACATAATCTGAATGGAATTAAATCAATCTATTACATATGATTTGAATTCCTGGTGAAGTATTGTACTTGGGTACTTGTAACCTATTAGAATGACCGTTCACTGACCACGAAATTATAAATCGAGTACGTCCGAAATCCTGAACAAGTTCATTTGAGGTCTATAACTTGGACGGACATAGGGTCGATGGGCAATATATAGAAGGGCACTTAACGATAAGAATGCTTGATAAGGAAAATAAGGATCCAACAGAAAGTTTGAAAGAGGGAAAGAAATAATATCTTAAATTTATGACTTTCATAATGATAAAGAAATGACGACTACGAAGGAATCGGCAAGGGGGTGGGTGGAGAGGGGGGGGGGGTGTTACTCTTTGTCTACAAGATCTCAGATCCAAACTCACCCCCTTACAATCCCATTTCACATATCATTGTGGATTCAATGCTTAAATATCGTATATTATCATTTTAATACACTAATTACAGATAATTAACATTTTCATCTATTTTATTTCGGGGAAGTGCGTCTCTTCACATAATCTGGTGACGTGTTTTGACGGAAGGAAAGGGGAATGGACGGAACGGCGTAGACGGTTTGCCAAAACACATATACATTGTATTAAAATATATTCTCTTGCTTTCCAAGATAATCATAATGTGTTTCATAACAAAACGTCATCCTCTTAAAATAGCTACCTGAAAATTTCAAAAATAGTGTTTTAATGAATTACTAAATTGAATTAGTCCTTGTGTACTTTAGAAGCGAGTTGAATATATTACACGACTTTTTTTTTAAATGATGAATAAATTAATTAGAGCAAATCAACCGACTTCTACCTGCATGTATTCTTTTCATGAAATATTAATTTAAAATATGTTTCTGGATACCAAGAGATGTAAACAAGTAATGATGGCAACAATAATACGTACAGGATGTGACATTGACCCAATTTTTAACTGGATAAGAAATGTGTGACAGGCCAGGTAAACTATCCATAAAACTGTCTTAAATGATAGCATGGTCTGTAATTCAGTACAAGATGTCCGCATTCTGACCTCACAGAATTGTAATGACATGTAATTCAAGAGGAAAACATAGCTCATAAACAAAGCAATCACGACAATGCACGAAAGCTATAGTGGAGAAGTGAAAGGGGGGGGGGGAGGAGGAGAAAGAAATTCAAATGATAATGAAGAGTCATTGAGGACCTTTGGGGAAATACATACATCATTTTTTCAAAATCATGCATTCTAACTTTCTATTTCGAAAAATGAACACACAAAAATTTGTCTGAAGTCGGAAGGTATCTTCAGAGAATTGTGACTTTATAAATCAAATTTAAGAGTCAGACGACTTCGCTTTTCTTCTATGCAGAGTATCGTTTTAAACCTTTGACGTTTTTAGTAATGATACCGAACACCGATCAATCAACAACCTTTGTTAAAATCCTTCGGATACTGCCCCTGGATTCTTACTAACCTCGTTGTTGGTTTCTTTTGTTTGATTTCTAGGTTAAGTCTGTTGTCATGATTACATCAATGACACAGTTTCTTAACACATTGACGTGTAGATTTACAAGAGAAACATGCTAACGATGTAATATCCTTATTGGATATCGTTATTGATTACTTCTTACACAGAATTTCCATTTCAATCACAAAAACGTAAATGAGAAAATGATATTGCATTTTGGATAAGTCAAGCACAGAAATTTAATAGATAATGTCATACATAATAAATTATGAATCATTTACAAGGAAAGGGGGAGGGGGTAGAGGCAAAGGGGGGGGGGGGGGAGGGGGCACCTGATATATACCAAAAATACTGTTTTTATCTATTTATATATTATTTTGTTCAAGCCATAGGCTGTCCCCTCCTCCACTGACGAACTACCGAATAGCTCCCCCCCCCTTTTTTAAAAATAAAAATCAAGATCAATCTATGAGTTGGTTTCTCTCATAAAAAGAAGAGTTAAAATGTCAAGCTGGTCAATTAACTTAAATTTCTGTAGTATAACAAAGAGCTGCAGCTAGTTCATTGACTTTAAGATCATTCCAATATATATATCTACCTACATTGTGTAGATGTAATATCCTTATGAAAACATTTGTACTTGGCTTTAACTATAACCTGAGATCAATATCAATTTGCCTTCAGTTACAGGTACTTGTACACCTCTAATTCATAAATTGTTTACAATGTGTGAACAGATCAATAAATAAATATTGATGCAGAACTGCATAGTATGGAGGGTTATTGTATAGATTTAAATCATTTGAAGGGCAGAATAGCTGGCATGCTCCATTGGCGTGACTGTATTGGATGGGGAAGAAGGAAGCATAGGGATTGAAGGCTGAAAAGTGCCAAAAAGGGGGGGGGGGTTGAACCACTGCTGTGACAAATTTATAATATAGAAGTCTGACCAAGGTTTTAATTAGTAACAGTGTGAGCATTAAAAGTGAATTATATGAGGATCTAGGAAAATATGCACATAGAAAATGCCTTTATTTCATTTAACATTGAGCTAATTTGAGTCCTGTATTGAGGTGAATTTCAGAAAAATCACATTGAAACTTGATCTTTCACACATTTTTTGTATAGCCATAGCACTCATTGCATGAATGCAACAATACTTATGACTAGGCTTAAGTTATCTGACTACATGTTCATTGTTTTTTATATGGAATGATAGATTTAAACACTCTTTCCAGGGGAAAAAAAGGGGGGGGGGAGTCAAGCATATGCTTTTGAAAAGAATTATATGAAAAACCAAATCATAAATCAAATCAAATATATAACAATTTGACAAATCAACATTACTGGCAAATTTCAGGGGGTCCTGACCCCACTTCCCTCCTTGCAGATCTTTCCTTGTACATTATATGAGTTGTGTTACCTGGTAGTTTCTTGTTGAAGCATATGAGGATGTACGTAGAACTTGACTCTCAGTTGGAATCTGTAAGGCTGGGGACCTGGATGCTGACGATCTATCCTGTTCCTCATGTTGAGCCAGAGTTGTTCCCCCTTTGGTCCCTGGTACTGCAGACCAAAGTAGTCCTTCTCTATTGTTCCAAGAATCTCACACACCTGGAAAAAAGTATGTTGAATATTAGAAGCAGTAACCTATTTGTACAATTGCAATTTGGTCTGCTTGTAATGAAATACTCTGGATTTTTTCATTCAATCTAAAATATTCATCATCAGAATGGGTTCAGTGCTTGGTTTACACTGTAGATGGGGGTGAAATGGGGACTGGTGGCAAAATCCTGGAAAAGATCTTGGGAGAAAATAATGAATGAAATGATAAATAATGAACTCAGCTACAATATATTAATTAATTGATCAAATTACAGAAATAGCAAAGGATTGGAACCTGGACCCCCCCCCCTCATCAATATCATCTGACAAGGCTATTGGGGTAAGGAATTGTTGCTTTAGATAGCGAACGGTTATGGGTACAAGTAGAAGAATGGATAAGTGGAACTTGTCTGAATAGATGGTACTCATCTGTCGAGAATACGATATTATAAGTGGTGGTCGCTTTTGTCAGGTTTTACTATACTGCAGTCAGCTGATTGAATATGCATTGTTCAGCAAGATCAATACTGCTAACAAATTCAACCAGAAAAAAAATATTTTGTGCCATATTTAATGTGTATTTTTGTCAATTTAACTTTATTTGTGCAAATAGATAGCCCATATGATTGTGCGGGCTTCGTTTTGTTGACGTTCTTTCTTTGTGTATTGGAAGTTGGACTTTGGACCCTGAAGTTCAATAATGGCGATCTCTCTACTTTCATTTTGTGCAGTCACATTTATAAGACTGAAACCAGTTACTTTTCTCCTCTTATCAACTATAATTTCAACAAAAATGCAAACCAAAACATCAAATATATCTAATTTAATTGATTTGAATGAAATTAAAGAAAATTGAAAGTTGTTTTACCTTGTTCAGACATTCCTCTCCGTTCGCCTTTTGATCCACCTCAACTTCTAAAATTACTTTGTTTGGCTGTGAAACGTAGCACCACATGGTTAAATATATGGCAGTTGATAGTAAAATTCCTAACCTAAAAGCTCGTTGTCATCTCTAGTTGGTTAGAAAAGCTTTTCTAATACTGTTACCTTCTTCCCTTCGATTTTCACATTGTAGACTTTGATCTTTGACTCTATCATAACCCTATCACGTGCCTCTCATCCAATGAAAACAAAGGAGGGTGGAGCTTAACGGTAAGAATATTTATAGAACTGATTTATTTTTTCTTTTCAACTTATTTCATCACAATATGAAATTATGAAAGTTTAAAGTTCGAAAACATTGCTTTAACTTTTTGGACTTTGAAAGAAATATTTGTGGACGTATTCAATTATACGTTTTTAAAATTCTTTCTCTATTTCAGCATGTTCAGTTTTATAATATTCAAGTAATATGTATTTATTCATTTATTTTAAATTTATTTATCTGCTCGTAATACTATTATTTATTTATTCATTTTATTATTCATTCATTTATCACCCCCCCCCCCCCCCTGTCTATGTAGTTGTACTACATAAGCATTGTACGTATAATTTGAGAAGAAAGAATAAAGAATTTAAGTATACAGTTACAGTTTAGAGTAGTTCTAATCTAGGAGAGGGCATTATATAATGTTGTGAAAACTTTTGCCCAAGCCTTTTTCTATTATTTGAAATAAGATATGATTAAACCAAATTAAAGTTCTAATCTATGTGAATGCCATTATCTAAATGTGTCCTCGTTTCACGAGTTATGTTTATTTCAAATTCTTAGGCCTAATCATAATTTTTAAAAATTTAAACCATCATGTGCAGTTTAGACTGTGCACATGGTGAAGGATTCATGCGCCGATCTAGGATGCATTGAATGGGCGCATACCAAGTGTTTTTTTTTTTACTTTTTTTTTTTTGATATTTGCTTATGAACCAGGACCGCCCTCCTCCTTTTCCGATTCATCTTTTTACATTCACTTTGAATGCATGTCCAGTGATATTCACATAAGCCTCTGATAGAGTCTACATGCTTTTCAAAAAGCAAAACAAAAGAAAGTTCCTTGGCCATGCACTTTGACAGAATTATCTTTTCATCACCCAAGCCAACCTCTAGAAAGACACTACATTCAAAATGTCATTTTTCAATTCTGCCTTCCATTGAACTAAGCAATTGTGTAAACTATTTTTCATTATCTCCCCGTGCCTCGACCTCCAGCCTTTCCACATAGTTGTGCATATTCTGCGACCATATAACATACGATTTTGACTCCCTGACCTAGAACATCAATAAATATCTTTCTCTCATAAAAAACTGACACACACACACTCACCCTCACACCCTACCCCCCCCCCCCCTTTTTTTTCATTGCCAAGTATAATAAACCCCAAACCGCTAAAGACGATATGGCCAGATTGTGAAGCGTCAGTTTTTGTTTAAGTCTATTTTATTTATCTGAGATATTGTTTAAGGTATTTACATGTGAAATATCAAGCACTAACCCTTGCGGTTCAAGAGGTAATTGCAGGTCAAAATTCAAGGTCAAAAATGAAGTCTTTTCATAAGGAATCTTCATGTAAAATATGGAGCAAATGTCAGTTTAATTTTTTTTGGAATGTAGACTATGCCAAACTCTAAAGTCAAGGCCACAAGGCATAAATAAAAACAAGCCACATATAGAAAATTTTGTGGTAAGGAATCTAAATGTGAGTTTATGTAAAGGTTTACTCATTACAGTTCAAGAGATATTAGCCAAGGTTTATGTATTTGAAAAGTAGTTAAAACTTCCAGGTCAATGTCAATAGTCAAGGTCTCTCAAATGGAAGCTCTTGTTATATATGAGAAATAAAAGCCCTACCCTTTACAGTTTAAAAGATTTACTGAAGGTTAAAGTAGGTCAAATGTCAAAGTTACCAATTCAAAGGTTGAGGCAAAGTATAGTTATCACGCAGGGTTAATTTCAGGTTGACCCATTGTCATTCAAAGTGACTTGAAAATATTCCACATAGTTTTCTCCAAATTGACTAAAATACTATATTTCCTGTCTGAAGGTCAAGGTCAAAATCAAAATCTGTTGCTGCATTAAATTCATCTCGTCATGGTCTATCATCGTTTTAAGTCACAAGTTGCTGCTCTGAACAATTTTTTTCCCAAACACACTTAAACTCTATAGCATAATCAAAACGTTGACACACCAACAGATGGATGGATGATTGATGGACAGATAACAGGCTTCACCATTTCATAGACTGGATTTTTGCCTTGCAGTCTGGACAAAATATGGTCTGTGACTACTGTCTACTGTCCAGTGGGTTTTCATATCCTTTTGTACTGTAACCCTGTTGAAATACATATGCTATATCCTTGTATAATGAACATATCAGATGTACATATTGGCAATATATCATATCAAAATGTGACCTCTGCATTATCAATACATCAGTTTTATATCATTAATCAGGGACGGAAATTAGCGGTCGCCCAGTCGCCCATGGCGACCATTTCAGTTGGGCCCCTAAACATCACGTCCTACTCGCCCATGTGGCGAATGAAAATAAAAATATATATTTATTTATCTATTTTTTTTATCGTAAAAAAAGAAATTCAAGGTGTTATTCTCATTTTTCGTTTCTATGTAAGGTCAGTGAAGCTCTTTCAAAATTAGGGACGTATATGTACGTCCCTGTTTAAATACGCAAATAAACCGTATCTATAGTCATCAAAGTTTTCTAATGTTAAAACGCGAAAGCATTGTCCAAAGTTGCTGATAAGATAAGGTCACATATATAGGTTTCACCGCGACGCAGCGTTACTGCATGTATCTTCATAAACATTCATAATTTACCGATTTATTGAAAGGTAGTGGTGCTTGACATGGCCAGAATCAAAACAAATTCCTTAATTCTTGTCTATCTAAAAGAATTTACTTATATACCTGTATCAAAAATCTTAACTCGTTCGTGAAATTTATGCCGAAAATGTTCATTAAACTATTAGTAATTCAATCCGTTCTACCGGTATATGGGACTGTATACACCGAATATCGAAAAAAAGCACGGAAAGACGTGCCGACCAACAACTCTCATTTTACATCTCTCTCTCTCTCTTGTTCGTTCGTTTACGTTCATTAATTATAGGAACCGTGTATTGTCCTAGTCCCCCCTCTCTACTATTCCCTCTCATTTCGTCATTAATTAAATTATGTACCGATACCCGCGAAACGTGAGACTGTACATTTCATTCAGGATATATCTGAAGGATTAAAGAAAATAACCATTAAAGATTAAAGTACCACAACTATATGCAGGTGTTTGGAAGGGATTATTACTGAAAAAAAGATAGTTAAAGTGATTTTAAAGAACTATTTGAAGATTATTTATGTGAGGCTGTTAGAATCACTATTAAACAAGAGTACATGTATCTGTGATGGAAGAAACTAACTCATCTTCTTTATAAATTAATTTTTTTTCTGGGCCCTCAAATTTAAACCTGGGCCCCTAAATTTTAATGTTTAGGGGCCCAGTTGGCCCCTAGGATATTTTGGTAAAGGTTTGTCCCTGTTAATGATTTTGATTTTAGCTGTAGACCCTCGACATTTTAAAATCAAGTAAAGGTAACTCATTACTCATCTCAGAGAGTTCCCTGCAGCACACTTACATGAATTTTCAGTCTACATTAATAACACACTGTAATGACCTGAAACCCATTGACCTTTGACCTCATATTCATTAGGTTATATTCTTGACTCACGGGAAACATTTCAAAGAAGTTTTATAACGATAGAAGTAATATACACTCTGTTGGAATCCAGAAACCATTTTCAATCATCAAAGTTCTACGACCTTGGCCTTTGGACCCCAAAATCCTTGACTCACTGGAACATTTTTAGGAAGTTTTATTATGGTTGGTGTACTACACAAACAAATATGATCCAGAAACTGATTTCAATCAGCAAAGTCCAATGACTTTAACCTTTGGACTGCCAAATCAAAAGGAAATATCCATAAAGTGTATCAAGTTTCTTTATGATCAGTGCAATACACACTCAATTATGATCCAGAAACAATTTTCAATCCTTAAAGTCCTATGATTTTAACCTTTGGACACCCAAATCCTTGACTCATGGTAAATAAGTGTATAAAGTTTCATTGCAATAGCACTTAACACATTGGACTTATGGTCTAGAAACCAACTGTTGACGCCCGCTATCTCACATTAAGTAATGAACAGCGTTGCAAAAAACAATTGTTTCATACTTACAAAACTTTTAAACCATCAATACTATTAATGACAATTTTTCACTCCTTCATATAAATCCTTTTGAATGATATATTGAACGAGTCAAAACAAGTACACATATTTACAAATAATGTGTTTATTCCACATGGAAAAAAGGCTCATACATAAAATTATCACAGTATAAATAATGGAGACTTCAAGATATAAATAAAATGTCTTGTTTTAAACTCATCCATTCAATATTCATGCATTTTTTCATCCTTTCATGATTTCTCAAACATACAAAGGCTACTTAAAAAGTCAAAAATAATACAGTAGAAGCAATGATTAAAAGTAAATGCTTCCAACATCATATCATCATATTCAATTGCTTTCTGTAACTGATTCAAATAAAATACGGTAATCTTGTCCTATCCATTTTTATACGAGATGAAAAAAAAAATCCATTCAGCTGTGTGAAATGCTATTTTTGAACCAAGAAGATTTTCCTTGATAGAGAAACAGAAGAAGATATCACAAATGATGCTTTCAACAAAATTTAAATAAATGTATAATTTGGTCCTTAACAAGCACAGAGTGGGCAATGATTAGCTTGGGGCCGACACAAGTCCAGCAGGGCCTTGCCCCAGGGCTTGGCCCCCAACTGTACTCTCCAAAGGTTTAAATCCAAGTTCTTCTGTGGGAATACCAAACTGGGTCAACTTGGCTTCATAAGTCCTCAGCAGATCGTTGTGAGCCTATAATGAAAAAAATATGTGTCATCAAATACAAAAATGGTAAATAAAAATCAAATGTCAAGTCAAATGCATGTACATGTATAATGAATAAAAAACAAAATGTCAATTCACACACTCTTTTCGCCCTTTTTAAATACAATTAGTAGATCACTCAATATTAAGATTTAGAGGGTTTGGGCCAAAAACCATATCTAATTGGACAATTTGTTTTTTTTAAATTCTTGTTTCAAGGTTTACTGTCAAAATCCTACCTTGCATACTCTAGCCAGTTCGTACTGTAGATCTTTGATAGCACTGTTCTTGGAATCCAAGACATCCTTAAACAAGGAAAAAATATGTTAGAACACAGTATAGATCCTTATTGAATTACATGCAATCAATATATTCAAAAATGTATTTTTCTGTTACCTTTGAGAATAGTACACTTTATAATATTATCAATAAATATAAACTTTTACAGCCCATTTGAGAGACTTATTTTTGCAAAGGGTATTCTTCAGGCATCAAACATCCCAGATGTCCAGGAAGCAGAAGTCTGCTTTAGAATGAAAAAAAAAAACACCACAAATCACTGAAAAACGAATATTACCTCCAATTTCCTGGTGACGACAGTGAGAGCCGTAGGATCGAGGTTCGAGGCGGATAGCACCTCGTTCAGCTGTGCCTCCTTCTTTTCCAATGTATCTGCCAAAGCTCCGAGTTTCTTTTCCAGTAATAAGTTCTTGAAATTACTCTTCTGTTGTACTTCATGAATAGCTTTAACAAATTTTCTATATAAATCATCTCTCTCGTCCTGTGTCTGAAATATGGATTTGAAAAAATTGATTAATGGGAGACAAAGAAAGATAACTCTTCTTTTGATTATCTCCATATGGAGAAAAAATAACCCTGCTTCTTTCGACAGAAATAATTTATATAAAAAAGATGACACTTGACTAAGTTTTTACAATATTAGAAATAATAATAAAGAACAGTTCATTTGATAATTAAAGTTTTCATTTCATATGAAGAGCATGCAATTTAATTTCTTTTTCTCATAAGAGTTTGCAGACAAAGAAGGACAACTCCTCATTTTGAATAATTGTAGACAAAGAAAGATAACTGTGCTCAGCATTGTTATCAAGATATAAAATTTGCCAGATAGCATGGTAATGTGTAAAAGATTGCCTGATATCAAAGAATAATTGTTAATTTCAAAAATATACCTTCTCAAATCTTTGTTCTAATACTTCATGCTCCCACTTCAGGGCTCTCTGGTTTTCCTCTGCGACCTTTAACCTGGCTTTGGTCATCTAAAGGTGAAAAAAAAAAACATTCAATAGAAACTCAATGATACATCTGTTTTCAACATATATAAATACTACATTATACATGCAAATTAGTGATGCAGTAAGAGACTTGTATTATTGCTGAAATAATTTATTTTTACATTTCAGATGCATTTACCATGGATATGGATAGAACAATTTATAATTTTTTGAAAGGCTCAAAGTGTCCAAACTGATAAGTTTTCATAGTTTTACACTATCAGCATCAACGTTATAAACAAAGTTTATTTTGACTTTACAATAAAAACATCATCCATGAGAGCTCTTTACATTTCAAAGCCGATTTTTATATCAGAAAATGTCCAACTGAAGATGCATGGTTTCATCATAATTTCTCAACCATTGCCATAATCTATAAATAATACCCCACTAAATATCTTCGAACGAGCCAATGTCAGAACCCTATCTTTTTTCTACATTTCAACAAATGACAAAACAATACAATATACAAACCCTGAGTGTCTCCTTATCTTTCTCGTAGTTGGCCAGCTGTTTTCTGAGCTGATCAACCTCTTCCCTAGCATGTTGTAGAGGCTCTGCCAATCTCTTGTTCTCCGCTATAACCTCTGCTCTGTCCTTCTCCATCAACTCATACTTCTTCTTCATATCCTCTACTTGTTCCTGAATTTAGAATTCATAGAATTAGAAATATCTATTCAATTTTTGAAAAATGAAACCAAAATATTATGTATAACAATCGCTCAGAAAAAAAAATCCAATGTTGAAAGTGTTACCTCTATTTCATTTTCACTATTTTAAAAGCCATTAGTTGTGATTATACAAAACAAATTCAAAGCTGTTCATGGTATTGAAAATATCAGTATCTAATATCTCTGTACTTTAATATGAATACATAAGTTATCATCATCAAAGCACATTAGTCTAAACCCGCACTTTTATGTTAAATTACATGAATTGAGGATTCCCAAAATTTCATTCATTGTATCCATTGGCAGACTTACACATTATGACATCATAAACAAATGTCAGATTATGACATCCAAAATTTAAAAATCTTCCTTCAGAGTCAATGGTAGATACTTGGGGATCTAGCAATTGTTTTCTGGTCTAACTAAAGTACAGCCAGCCACCATCATTATAATTAACATTGAAGACTTGTTTACCTTCAGAGTATTAATCAGGGACAGATTGTTGAGAGTGATATCGTTATAGTAATTCTTGATATCTGTGAATGCCTTTTCGTGCGTTCTCATCAGCTCGTTGATTTGGCCGTTCTTCCTCTCCTCAATTTCATGGATCTCTGTCTTTCTCCGGAGATCTAATTCGTCCCGTAATGCCCTCATCTTCTTTTCATATTTGGCTTCGATTTCTCTGGCTTGTCTCTCGAAGTCAGATCTCAACTGTGTAATCTGTTCATCATGAGTCTGTGAAGAAAAGACAATAAATTTAAACATTTACTGACGAAGCTCAGATTCAAACTGATATAAATGATGACTCAATAATCAACTATGAAATAGCTACAACATCTTAGAAATGAACATAGCGCTTGTCCAATTGCTTTATTATAATTTGTAACATAATATACTGAAAAAATCATTCCAAGGAATGAATGTGTTGCCTGCAAAACATAGCTTCACACTTATAAATCACTTCTATATAGGATGTGACATCCAAGTGTGACAGACAGATGGACAACGGACAAAGTGATCCCTTAGTGTTGCTATGTTTTGCAGGTGACACAAAAATTTGGTAGATATTCTCCCCAAAATGCTGTAATTATTTATTCAAATGATTTATAGTATCGAGGAAGGAAAGTGCGGGGGAGAGTTAACCGGTACTGAACCTTAGAAAGAGAGGGGTGTTACATTTGCTATATTAAGTAACTCCTATTGATTTCACTCTATAACAAAATGAACAAACAGTTACGTTCACATATAATCATATTCAATTTGAAGTCTAACAAACCTTTTTGAGATTTTTGATGATATCTTCATGTGAAAGCTCCTGTTCCTTAAGTTCCACTTTGAGAGCCCGTTTATCCTTTCTAAGTTCTGTCTCATCTTGCCGGTGTTCATCTTGAGCGACTTTAAGGGAACACACATTCTCCGCCTTCAGATCTGAGATGTTATTTTGGTGCTCAAACAACAAGTGCTTGACCTTCTGTTTGTATACCTATATGCATAAAATGTAAAATTTGATTATAGCATTCTGTAGAATGAAAATTCCCCGTTTCAAGGAAAATTACAATCCAAAAATGAAAATTCTCAAATGAGCATTGCTCTCATTTTCCAAAACTACTTAGATTTTTGAAAAGGAGGAAAATTATTTCCTTAACAATGAAACTTCCAAAAATAATTTTCATAAGTTTGGATTTACACAATAGTTTAAGTAAGATTTTTCCTGTTTTGGATAAAACCTATTAAGCTTTACCAAAATATAACCATTGGCTTGAAGTAAATATATGTACAATATTTCCTCAAAAGTAAATGGGATGAGTGTTCATACCTACATGTTCAAACAGTTAGATAGTTTTGATGGATAAGTAGAGGTTACTCTAATTTACTCCTCTTTCAAGACATCCTTTTTAAGGGAATTTTACAAAGTATTTCAGTTTGATGCCTTTCATCTTAAACCAGCTGCATACCTTTATTTCAATCTGATGCCTTTCCTCAGCGTCTTCCATTTCTCTGTCCTTGTTTCTAATTTCCGCTTTCTTCTCCTCTAGCTGTCGTTTTGTGATTTCCCAGAATGTGTTGACCTTATCACGCTCTAGCTGGAAGTAATTTCTCTCCTCTCTCTCCCTGTCTAATTCTTCTCTCAGCCGGGCAATGTGTTCCTCAAGCTTTAAAACAAATTTTGATATTATAATTAGGCATTTGACCATCTTTACGTAAAATGTTTTACTTCAAGTCTGAGTCACTAAGGAATTGCATCTATTTACAGGGACATGCATGTACATGTAATTATGTAAATCAAGGTGACGGCAATTCTGAGTTCGCACACAGAGCCTCATGTCTATAAGTTCGGAAATTAAAAAGTTAAAAAAGTATGGAATTCTTTGTGTAATGTCAAGTGATCATACAGTAGATCTGTCATCAAAAGGAATGCTAGTAACATGAGGTGTGGTCAGAATTTCAAAATTTGAAACTAATTTAATATTAATTCTATATAATTGTCATACAACTTTATCTAGATTTTCTATGTAATTCTATAATGTGATACATGTATATAGTCATACCTGTTCTTTTGACATTTCTTCTGTGGGAATTCCATCTATGACAGTGGGGGATTTTGCCTTTCCGGACTTTTTCCCCTTCTTTCCTTTCTTTCCACTCTTCTTCTTTTTGGGAGGCTACAAAATTTTAATTTTGAAAATTGAATTTATTTTCATAGAAGGTAAAAACTTTTATACAAATGCACATATGTATGTAGCATCACTACATTTGAGATTGATCCAACTAGCTGCAAGATCTGGAACCCTTTTGGCTTGCTTTATGATTTGTATTCAAAGTAAAAACATAATGATCAATCCAATTAAGTCATTCTCACTTTGCACAAATTACACATTCTCGGTTATCTATAGATCATATAGGTACATGTGCAATGTTACCAAATCACAAAAATTTCAATTCCTGCGTATCATTCTAGCATAAAATATATAATTTTGAAATTGTTTGATAGATCTCATTTTCTCGTGACATATCACAAAGTTATATATATGATAATTTGTGCTACGCTTTTAAACAGTTAAAACAGTTTCTGGACATATCAAAAGGTGTACATCTTTCATGTATCTTAAAATCTTCACAATAAAGTTCAGACAAACCACGGTTTACTGATATCTCCAGTAAGCTAACAATTACATAAAGTTGACAAACCATGGTTTACTGATATCTCTGGTAAGCTAACAATAAAGTTGACAAACCATGGTTTACTGATATCTCCGGTAAGCTAACAATAAAGTTGACAAACAATGGTTTACTGATATCTCCAGTAAGCTAACAATAAAGTTGATAAACCATGGCTTACTGATATCTCCAGTAAGCTAACAATTAAGCTGACAAACCATGGTTTACTGATATCTCCAGTAAGCTAACAATAAAGTTGACAAACCATGGTTTACTGATATCTCCAGTAAGCTAACAATAAAGTTGACAAACCATGGTTTACTGATATCTCCAGTAAGCTTTGCCGACAGTAAGTTTGAGTTTCTTTTTTATTTTCTTGCATTTCTTCTATTATTTTTCGTGACCGATTTGATTTGGTTAAATATTTTCTGAATTCAAAAATCGAAACTGATCTTTGCTATGAATGTGGGGAGGGCGTGTTGATTTGTACTGCATTGGATGGACCGTATTTCCAATGGTCTTCAATATGTCACCACACGAGACAATCACCTCAGCCACAGCTGCCGAGGGGTCACTCAGACCATCTGTCTGAGCCAAAGAACTGGTGGGTGCAAGATGATAAATCACCTCTAAGAAAGTCTGTCCATTCTGGGATTTGAACCCTGGATCCTGTACAGAAGTCTGACGCTCAACCAACTTACTGTCCGCGCGGCTCACTTCAGAAACTGGATAAACGAGATTTTGATAACTTTGTTATGCAACAATTAAAATAAAATCTATATCATTGAATAGATCTCGCTTAGTCGTAAATTTTGGTACATGTTACATGGTCGAGGGTTTATGCAAATTATCATATTATAGCCCAGTTAACACAGTAACATTTTTATAACGTTTTCAAAATGTTTCCATTTGGTTGTGAAAACGTTTTTCAAAAATGTTTCGATAACATTATTTTGGATGGTTTTTAAAACGTTATAAAACATTTTTTGGGAACATTATTCTGAAACGTTTTAGAAACATTCTCACAAAACGTTCTTCA
This sequence comes from Pinctada fucata, assembly GCA_028142955.1. Classification (NCBI taxonomy): domain Eukaryota; kingdom Metazoa; phylum Mollusca; class Bivalvia; order Pterioida; family Pteriidae; genus Pinctada; species Pinctada fucata. The sequence continues at coordinate 35,401,735 of AP027113.1, read as the reverse complement.
GGAACATTATAGGTACATTTCGAATTATTTTGGGTTTCCCAGCGTCAGTGACGATATACCATCCCCAAGAAAAAAGAAACATTTCAAAAATGTTTCTCTGCATCAGTGTGTAATACATTATGAAAAAGTTTTCAAAAACATTTTTGAAAAACGTTTTCAAAATGTTATTCATGGATAAAAATAATTCACGATAAAGCCATTTATTTATAATCAAATATTTCATTAATCCACACATTTCCTGCGGCTTCACTTGGCTTCATCTCTAATGTCTTTGCTCTTTCTGAAAAAGAAAAAAATGCAAATGAAGTAATCATTTTGAAAAAATATTTTTGAACAATAATAATTATATCATAATAAGTAATTCATTAATGTACATGTATTTTGATAGCGAAAATATATAATTTTCTTGGCTTATTTTACACGGAACATAAACAGTTAGAAATGTATTTTACTGTGAATACATATACATACACATTTACATGATCTACATATATACAAAGAAGTTTTTATTCCCGAAATATATTTGAGTACTTACCATATATATTGTCCCGTGCCTCGATGATAAAATGATGAGTATATCACAATTAAAGTAGAATTTTCCAATACAAATATAATGCATGACTTTGGGGATGAACAGTGCACGTAGCAAATGATCAGTGACCCAATTCTTGTCTTTGGTTTAAAATCTGTGTTACCATGGTAAACTGGCCAGTATCCTGCTGTGTGTGGTGCTGACCTATATCCTAGATCAACAATTTACCCTCTTATCTCAATCTCTGCACACTAAAACCGCCCCTCTAGAAGCGTTATGCAACACCCCTTACAGCTTACTATAAAATTCTGTGTATTTTTCTCATACTTACATTGCAAGTATAAAATTTAAAGTGTTAATTTATAACATAACCATTATAAGTATTGCATTTTCAGTTCTGTGGAAAAAAATCATTATAATTAAACTAGCTTTTTAAAATGTTTCCAAAACATTATTGAAACGTTTTAATAGTATTTTACAATTTTACATCATAAAGCATTTTTATAATGCTTAAAAACCCTTTTTGTTACTTGTGGAAACCATCATTTAAACAATCAGTTATAAACATTTAATCAATTAATGTTTTATAAACGTTTAGCAATGATTTTTTATATATTTCAAATCAATGTTTTATATTCATATTTTAACAATGTTTTTAAAACGTTTTGATAATAAATGTTTACAAAACATTTCTACAGTGTTTCTACAATGTTTCAAACTCATTTTATAAAACATTCAAAAGCAGATATCTTTTACATAAACTATATGGTTTAATTGTAGTAGAAATGTGTTTGCTAAACACTTCTATATTTTCCCTGCGTTAACATGGTTAACCAGATTGATCCTTCTGAATTATATCTTGTCTTTATTTTTCTGGAACTATCAACAATGTTCATTATAACAATCATGAAAGTCAAATGTTACAGATGGTACGTCTTTTTAAAATCAAACTAAAGACCGCTATAAATGGAGCAATAAATATCGATTAATACTGCGATATGAAACTAGCCAATACAATTTTATAAATACTTAAAACGTTTTTAAAATGTTTTAAACCTGTTTTTAATAATTAATAGAGTCAGAACTTTTATTTCAATAAAATTCAAAATGTTCTTAAAACATTTTAAAAACATTTTTCTGTTTTGTTGTATAAATGCATTCTCGTTACATTTTATATAAATGTTTCAACAACGTTATTGTAACATTTTGAAAATATCTTCAAATAGTTCGATTCTTCTATCACTTTTAAATGTTGTTAAAACGTTATAAAAACATTTCGCTACTACCGCAAAACGTTTTTAAAATGTACTTAGAACGTTTTGCTAGAAATGTTTCAGCAGAGCCTTTTTGAAACCTTTTGAAAATGTTTTGTGTAAACTGGGAGTATACAGACATAGGGGGTTTTCAATCTTAAATTTTGGCGTGACGTTGCCGAGTTTAACATTGAGCCTATGGAGAGCGTCACAATGTCACAGGAAAAATTTAAGCATGGGAAATGGCCCATCTAAAACTTTTTTTTATCTATATAGTTTGATTGGGTGTACCCACTATCATATAACATATACCAAAATTTACGACTAAGCGAGATCTACAATGTATTGAATGGTATCAAGTTCATTTAATTTTTTGCATCATAAAGTAGTCAAAATCGCGTTTATTCAGTTTCCGAAGTGAGCCGCGCGGACAGTAGCTATGACGTCAGCAACATTATCCATAGGTTATTTTTACGACTAATTCAAATGTATTGAATTTTATCAATTTCATCTAAAGTTTTGCATGGTAAAGCTGTAAAATTCCCATTTATCCAGTTTTTGAAGCATGGGTTGCACTGGTGGTACCTATTTTTAGTACTCCGACGCGGACTCCGACTTCAAAATGTCCGACTTCAAACATGTTTTTGCATAATTCTTAGTTGCTTCATTTCATTGACCGTAATTACCTGGTTGATTTTATTGCCACATATATTATGAAGATTCTTATATATGACAACTGCTGATAAAATGTTTATTCTGTTATAAATTAGCCGACCGACTTCCCCTAGCACCCTAAAACTAGTACTTGACCGACGCCGACGCGGACTTCCAAGTAAGCTGTACATTATACGTTTTTATATATCTTTTTTTTTTAAACCAATATCAGCTGATCCCGACAAATACTAGTGATTAATCTTTCTTCAAATTCTTCCATATTTGACACGTACATCTTGAAATCGTTGTGATAATACCCATTATGGTGACCGACATTGTCTAGATTCAGTAATTTACTTGACCGACGCGGACTCGGACTTCTAAACAGGCTGATCGAGTCGGACACCTAATTCTAATTAATACTTGTCCGACGCGGACTTCAAAACTGACCGACTCGAATATTGACTTCAAAACTGATTTTAATTGTATGCATGTGTATAATCTTCTTTCAAGAACGCGGACCTCTGAATATGAAGTTTGAATACTTGACCGACTCCAACACCTACTTCAGATTTATACCGACTTGGACACGCCGACTTCAGATTTATACCGACTCGGGCAAGCCGACTGCAGAGTTAGACCGACTCGGACACGCCGACTTCAGAGTTGGACCGACTTGGACACCGACTTCAGAGTTAGATCATCGACTCGAACACGCCGACTTCAGAATTAGATCTCCGACTCGGACACCGACTTCAGAGTTAGATCGACTCGAACACGCCGACTTCAGAGTTAGACCGACTCGGACACGCCGACTTCAGAGTTGGACCGACTTGGACACCGACTTGAGAGTTAGATCATCGACTCGAACACGCCGACTTCAGAATTAGACCTCCGACTTGAGTATTAGACCGACTTCAGGGATACCGAGTTCAAAATAGAACTTAACTACCTCCGACGCTGACTTGAATGATTAGTAGATGTTATCATGAGCACTTAATAATGATTTGACTCACTTGGACACCCACTTTGAACAAGCTACTCTGATGGAGAGTAAACAATACGAGTCGGATACAGACTCTGAACAAAATTAAAGCTATCTAGTGAACTGTAGTTGCCCTTGACATTTACTGTTTTCAAGTTCATTTCTGTGTATTCTTTATATTGTTCTTTGTTTATCTTTTAACGAAGGACTTATGAATACTACTATTTAGCCAAAAGGATAGGACATTTTCTGGATGAAAGAAAATTATTCACTCTGATAATCATTCAAGTAGTGATATTTCGTACATGGGACATATATTCTCTCTTAAAAATTGGTTTATTTAGTCAAAATTAACATAAAATTAAATTAAACCAATGGAAAAATGGGAAATTTAAGTACTCTTCCCCATCTTTCTACAGAGATATTAGGTCTGATTTATCTCTTAATACATTATTATATAGGCGCGTTCTGCCCATACGCAAGTACGCAACAGCGTACACATCATTTTGCCAAAAAATATAAATGAAGAAATAAACAAATGAAAATAAAATGTTAAGAAAATGATCAAAGTAGAGAGAAAGAAGGAAAAACAAAGGAAATTTGGCATATTGGGAATGGGCCGAAATTCGGCCCAAAAACAAGGGGGAAAACTCACTATATAATGGGGATTTCACTCTGCTCAGGCTATAGAAAAGCTACATTTGGATTTCTGTAAGAAGATTCTTAGAGATAAAAAGTCGACAACTATTATGATGGTTTACATGGAATTATGTAGGAACCCTTTATTGATTAGAAGAAAATTGAAAATAAAAAAAATACTGGTTGAAACTATTAAAAATAGTGAGGAAATTGTATACCAAATTATCTCTATGAAGATTTGTTTGACAAATGTGATAGTCGTTGAAACAAAGTATATTTGATCTTTTTTTACGTGCACTTATCTGAACAGATTGACACTTTTGTTTTCTAACTACATGTAGTTAATATTCAATGTACAAGTTATATTTCATTATGAGTGACTCTGAGTCAGATTTTATTAATTTTTAGACGGTTAAAATGGATGCTCGTTAAATTGATTCTACATATTCCATTTTCATGGACCATCGGGTGATTATATAAAAAAAAACTTGGAAAAGGGAGGCGGATAACTTCCGACCCCCTCTCTACACACACCTTGTGTCCGTGCTTATTTAACTGAGAACCCTGTATGGAAGTGCAAGCCCGATCTGGCGAGGTGGGAGGGGCAGCGGGTCCAAGGCAGAGCTCTGGTGGGGGGTTTTCTCAATAACTGTAATGTCAAAAGCCACAAATTTTCAATAAAATCAGACCACTGCATGGGCGGATCCAGAAAATTTTTTTTCAGGAGGGGGGGGGGGGGTCCTAAAGTCCGAATTTTTTGAAGAGCAAAAAAAAAACCGCAAGAAAATAAAGTTTTTTTTTTCAGTTCTGTTTCTAATTATTAATAAGACAGGTACATGTAACTGGAGAGCAAGAGCAAGGCGAACAAAAAGCTTGAATTTTCACATCATAGTACTTGATTATTGATTGTCAGTTCTAATATGTAAATACAGCTAATGGCGAGCGACAGCGAGCCAGCAAAAATTTTCCCGAGAATTGGAATAAAATTCACTATTCGTGTCTTTTCCAGTTTCTTTTCGTTTTCTTAGTGCCCTTGTTTATTGACTTAGGTTTAATGTATAATGTCTTTTTCTGACTTTAAATTTTGAGAAAATTTCAAGTGAGTTCTCACTTGAAAGCAGCAATATAGTGTCTATGGACGGAATCCTTTGAAATCTTTTGTTATAAAACTGTAATATGACACCCTTGATAAAAAATTAAAATTAATTCATCGTAATTGATGTGTAATAATGTAAGGTGAATGACTATTTCAAGATGAAAGGGTGAGAGAAGGATTCCCACGGTAATCAAATATCCTTATCCGTGTTTGAAAGATTGTTTGATGTACGTACAAAATGACGTAATGCGCGGCGCCCCTCGCCCACCCTTCCCTTGATTGGGGGGAGGGTTAGGGGATGACTTGGCGAAAAAAATGTCAACATAGAATTCACCTGAACTTCACCTTTCTTCGTATTTGACCGCATTCTAGACCAAGGACGTGTTACTACATGTTTAAATGTCTACCTGTGTTAATCGTCTCTGATCTCGGCCATTTCATTCATCTCCAGATACCGCGAAGCACCCTTTGTTTGTTCATTAAAGGGACTGACGACGGCAATGAAATGAGATACAGACAAGTGCGACGAGCTTTAAAGATCAAAGGACGTGGGAGTTTAAATTCTGAATGGGTTCGTGATTCAACCCGTTGATATCGTCTCCAATCATTCATCAATTGACAATTGTACGTGTTACGACTTGATTAGGTATATTTGATAATCCCAAGTTGCATGTTATCAAAAAATAACAAAACAGGTATTTGGATATAATTTTTTATTGTGTTACAGGTTATATAGGTGACAGACAAATTATTCGTTGAAAAGAACATCGAAATCATGTTTACATTCACTCAATATGTGAGAAATGGTGTCTTCTATAGTTCTGTCATTCAAATTAATTTGACTAAGAATGTAATGTCGCATTTTCTTATGCAATGCACAATTCATCAATGAAATAGAGCTTCTTAAGAAGTCACTATAAGTGTCCAATAGCATATTCCGGTCAGCTTCCATCATTTCTTGTTTGACGTGCTCTCGAGCCGTGTCCTCTAATTCTCCAGCACAGATTAATTCACCGACTTTTTTCTGAAACTCGGGGTCTCGTTTTTCCCATATTTCATTGATCCAACGATCAAATCCGGACGTGTCGTCTTCACTTTCGTCCAAATAATCACCTGCCTCGCTGTCTGTTCCGTAGCTAGACACGACGTCGGTATCTGTATGGTTAAATTTATTGTCGCCACACGCCCTTCTTTTAAAAATTTTCTTTGGTTCCGACGTGCAATTCAAGATGTTCGGGCGTAGACGATGTGACTCGGGAGTCGATTGTTTAAAATCAATCAGCAGGGATCCGTGGGGTTGCTCAACTGCTCTCTCATAAGCATCCAGGAGTTTCCTAGAATTTCCTGGAAACATCTGTCGGGCCAATGCGGCGATTTGCAGTTGGTCGCGTGGATTTTTAAAGACGACTAAGTATTGCGTGTTGAGATTCATAGTTCTATTTCCTTTCCCTTTATTGTATAAATTCTGCATGATGCATGCTACACTCAGGTTGCAGTGATGAGCTCCTTCTATGAACAGTTCGCAGACGTCTTTGTTTTCGGTTGCATCTTTCATCATATCGTCAATAATGACAAATGTTCGTTCTTTAATATTAAAAAATGCATCATCGTTCATCTCTGAAGGAAGGTTCTGAATGAATTGTACCTTTGGTATGTGAAGTCGTAGTTCGTCATACAAGGGTTGCCATCGTTTGTACATCCATACTATCCTCTCCGGGGGAGGAGTGATGACGTCATTTCTGTTTAACAAAAGAGTCTTCATCCATGTACTTTTCCCACTCATCGTAGGACCGGAAACAATCATTGTGAAAGGATGCTTTAGGGTAAATGGTTCTTTCGAAATAACCTCATTGCTTCCAGGAGGAGGAGGAGGAGGAGGAGGAGGAGGAGGAATACTTCTGTAATGAGGATATTGTTGGTTGGCTACAGGAGGAGGATGCGGCTGATTACTTCCGTAAGAATGAAACAGTTGGTTGTTTCCGTGAGGAGGAGGAGGAGGAGGAGGGGGAGGAGGAGGAGGAGGAGGAGGAGTAGGAGTAGGAGGAGGAGGAGGATTGCTTCTGTAATGAGGATATGTTTGATTTGTTGCAAAAGGGAGAGGAAACGGTTGGTTGGTTACTGGAGGTGTAGAAGAATATGGTTGGTTGTTTCCATGAAAAAGACGATGATGTCTTTTCCAATTATCATGACGGGTAAATGTACGATTACAGAGAGAGCACGATACTGACTGCATGATGACTTTCTTCCAAATGAGAACACTTTCTGTATTCATTTGTTTTTAAAGCTTTACATCTGAGCAATTCTCCGTCCTGGTGGTCCTCCAATGTAAGGTTTGCTGACTTTCTTTAAAGGCTTGGTTTTCTTTGATGCCTTTAGAGGCATGTGTATTGCCCCCTCTTTGACAACATGTTCAAATTGAGACCTGGCTCTCTCCGCAAATTTCTCGGCCGGTGTTAATCTCTGGTTAAGCTGATATGGAGTAATCGTATTTTGCTAATTCTGCTAGTTTTTCCTTATCCCCTACCGGAAGTTCCGGTCTAGCTGGTCTCATTACAGCGTTTGGTTTATATTTTCCTCCGCCATTTTGCAATTTGGCTTTTTCCTTGAGTGTGGCGCCATATACATCGTCCTTGACATTATAGATTCTAGCGTACCTCCAAACAGATTTTCCTTTTCTATTTCTCACTCTGCGTTTTACAAGGACCGAATTCTCCATGTCCCATAGTTTAGGATCGGACATATACTGTTTTCTCAAGTTAAAAGGCATGGTGTGAACTGTTCGACTCTTTATTCATGAATGACGATAGTATAATGATTGAGATCTTTTTATTCTTTTTTGGTAAACACAAGAGACAAGACCGTCTCGTTCAGAAGATATGTAGCCGGTTTCGATGTCTTGTCTAATATCCAAAAATGGATGCTTTCGAAATCCTTGCAACGCACGGGTACTGGATAAGGGTTCTGGAAGATCATGTTACCCGTATCTGTTATGTAAACACGTCTTAGCAAAGGGGTTTTATTCTGATTTACATACGACATGTCACATATATCTGCATAAACAAATATTTCTTTTTGTGCTTTCCGTGTCACCCTATCTATGCCAACATGGCAACAGTCCAATCTCCAGGAAAATTCAATCCTTTGTTGACTGCAATTCTGAAATCTGACGGACTATTGGACGGAAAGATATCCATGCAATCCGTTGAGCGCACAACCATGCGGACCGACATCTTGAATCAAATGAAAACTTTCAACTTGATGGTTTATTTATATCCTTTTCAAACCCTAACACTCCCCCCAATCAAGGGAAGGGTGGGCGAGGGGCGCCGCGCATTACGTCATTTTGTACGTACATCAAACAATCTTTCAAACACGGATAAGGATATTTGATTACCGTGGGAATCCTTCTCTCACCCTTTCATCTTGAAATAGTCATTCACCTTACATTATTACACATCAATTACGATGAATTAATTTTAATTTTTTATCAAGGGTGTCATATTACAGTTTTATAATAAAAAATTTCAAAGGATTCCGTCCATAGACACTATATTGCTGCTCTTGAAATTTTCTCAAAATTTAAAGTCAGAAAAAGACAATAGGAAAGCGTAGCATCATTTGAAAATAAGGTACATGTATGTAGGAGAAAAATTTTGAAAAGCTGACGGCAATATAGATTTCTAATGATATATTTTTCGAATATTATGACAACAAAAGGGGAATTGGCATTTAATCTCTTGAAATATGTACATCAATTTAAAAGAATTAGCTATGCTTCGAAAATTCCAGGGGGGGGGGGAGGGGGGCGACCCCCCCCCTTCTTGATCCGCGCTTGCACAGGGGCTTGTTCTTGAGCCTCAGTATTTCACATTGATAACATGAATTTCACAGTGTTAATAAAAATCATTATATGTATATCATATTAATTAATTAAGAATTGAATGTTTATTTTTGCCATTTTATTGGATGATGAAATGTCAGTTGTCGTATCACAAATTGTGTAAAACCGCGTAGCGTAGCGAAGCGGTTTTACGCAAAATTTGTGATACGACAACTGACATTTCATCATCCAATAAAATGGCAAAAATAAACATTCAATACTTATAATTACCAAATATATGAATTTATTCCGAATTCGTACAAATTGTAAGGAAAATAAACGATTGAGTACGTGGCGTATGAAAATATTAAACTGGTACGAACTAGTTCCCTAACAACAAAAATATTTGAGAGGAAAAAAAGCGAGCGGACATTTAATCTGGAAAAAAAAAACATTTCCCTTAGAGCCTCAGCATGTTTTACCTATTTGCACTTACTGCTGTACTGTTATGACGTAATTTGTGACGTGTTGTTTATCGAGGGCAGCAGACATGACAGTTGAAAGTAGAACATGAAGCATTTTGTGTTGGGATTTATACGGACTCTCAGACAGCATTTCTTGTACATGTAGATCTTATGTGTGAAGAAAAAAAAAACACGTTGTTAAGATCTACAGGTATCGGAATATCAGCTGTAAATTATTTCTTAGGAATCAGAACGGAATCGGCACGACAGGTTTGGTAAGTCGCGATTGCGTAGCTTTTGCTCAGTACTTTCAAATTTATTCATCTTTCATGTTGTATATCCATGTGTATTAGATTAATTTCGATAATTTTAGAAAAATAAAGGACAAGTTTTTTCATGCATTTCTAATAGGTCAATCCAAATTGCCTTAGAAACACAAGAAATCCGTCAACAAACTGCCGTTCATGTTCACTTGTTGCAGTTTTCAAATCATGCGCGTAGCAACCGATGTAATTTCTGCAAACATTCACAGTACTGTGATATGATGTTTATGAGTCGACACATGGAACTGTCTCTATTTTTAATGGATTATTTGAGACCATTTGTATTGTTTATTTCATGCGTTAGACAATTCTTGATTTCTGTTGCGTTAGCGTGAAAGTAGTTCCGGTCAATTTTGACATTTTATCATCTCATAACGGAAGTCACAATAAATGCGATCAACCAATCAAAATGCTTAGAATCAGATAAACAAACACATTTGGTAATTATTTAATAATGATAACTGGAAAAAAAAAGAATAAAAAAAAAAAATAAATAAATAAAATAAAATAAAATAAAATTCATTGAGGAATTGCAATTCATTCTCGAATTCCCTGGAATTTTATTCAATAATATCATATTTCAAACGCGGATCTAAAAGGCAGTACCCTTTCCCCAGAAGCAAAATAAATGCTCATTTTCCCTGTTCTTACGTTTATTTTTTTTAGCTTACAATCCCATCTCCCCTCGATAGAAATTCAATTCACCCCCTTAAAGCCTCCTACCCTCGATCTTTCATTTCTTCCATAGCTTGAAACCCCCCATTCCCCCCATTTTCTTCTGTTATCATTCTCTTATCCGACTTTTTATCTGAAATAATTTTTTTCAAATCTATTTTATTTTCGTTGTTTTTCTTATAGATATATTTTTTCATTTATTCATAATTTTTTCTTTATTTTTCTTGTTATAATGTGCAAGCCCGGGCTCATTGGCTTACATGGCAGCTACGCGCCTACCTAGGGTTCGTTGTTTGTGTCTGCAGCAGTCACCTCAACGCCTGATCACAATCATTCTAATTATTCGTGGACTGGTAAGCATATATTTGGAACTCAGATATCTTTCTTCGTCCTTTGATTCAATCAACCCCCCCCCCTTCCTCCCCTTTAAGAGATAAGCAAAATACAGAGATAGGACTGAAAATATGCATTGTCACAACCCATAATGTAATAAAATCCTATAATGTAATAACTTTTTACCTTCAAAATTAAATTTGTGTCACTCTCAATTATGTTAACCAACCACCAATCCCATCCCAATGTCCCGTCGCCGTTTTATTTCGAATATATTTAGATTGATCTAAAAAAAAAAAAAAAACCAACTACCCATTGCCTTCGAAAATCTAATGGGCAAAGACGGATAACTCTTATGTGTAGTTTGAAGTCCGCGTACTAGTTCGAAGTACTAGTTTTAGGGTCCAGAAGTCCGAGTCGGTAACGAAATAGTACATAATATCGGTTTCTATTCAGTAAACTACGGTGCAGATGAAGTCGTTATGCAAAGGTATGAATATTCAGAGAGATTCGTTTTTATATATTGTAAAACAGACATGATATTGAAGAATAAAGATTACGAGTCCGCCGAAGTCGGACATTTTGAAGTCGGAGTCCGCGTCGGAGTACCAAAAATAGGTACAGCCGGTTGCACTGACAATGGCTAGCCATTTTAGGCCGAGTGTATTTAGTGAAAAGCGAGTGTAAGTAGGAGTATAGTGAAAATTGCATGCCAGCATGGCCTTGATTTTGTTTTGTGATGATGTGTCACCATTAAATTGCCAGTTGTATTTGTCATTTCTTTTTTTTATTGGGCACTGTTGTGGCCGTTGCAATTCCCCCCTAAATGAAGAAGGTTAGAAAAAAATTGGCCGGAGAAGTTTGAATTTAGGAACATTTGCCACCAGTAATTGTACTGACAGATCCCTCTTTTAGAATCAACTCGATATGAAAATTCATTAGCTTGCAAGAAATCACTTACCATATTTTATTTTTGATCACAACACTTCGCAAAGAGAAAAAGATGTTTGCAAACAGATGAAAATGGCGTCCAAGTCGTCCAGGCAACAAAGCCCGGATGTTGAGTATAGCATTTCGTGTTTCGACCTACAATCCATTCGATCCGTGTACTTCATTGTTTGAGCTACCTTGTAATCAAGAATTAAACAAACATTCTTTACACACATACTGTATCGTCAATGTCACATAAATGGTATGCCTCTTTGATAGAGGAGGGGGCCTCGATCTCTCCGCTCCGCGTATGATGCATTTGATATCATGTCAAAGTGAAACCAGGGACGTATATAACTATTTAGTTATATACGTCTACACAACGTACAACTATTTTTTTTACCATTTATGCCGGGTCATTTGAGTCCACCGTCACCCCGCAATCTACCCCCCCCCCTCCCCGAAAAAAAATCTAGATCCACCCATGCTTGCTTACTTTTCAGTATCTTCCGTTTAGAAACATGTATTGAATAACGCATCCAAAGTGAGTTTATTTAGACAAGAACAAGGAATTAATATTAAATCCATCCTTTTGAAGCCGGAAAAAGTTAACTTATTTCTTGAAAGTACCTTAAACTAAACTTATTTTAAAATACATCTAAGATGCAAAGTGCCGATTGCAAAACTATTCCTGCATTCGGAATGTAAGTATGAATATGCAGGCTTACAATATTATTATTTATACATGAATTGTATATGGTCTGGACAGATGGGAAACATTTCTGGCACGTTTCAGATTCTTATATGATCCAGAAACCATTTTCAATTATCAGAGACGTATGAGTTTGACCTTTTGACCCCAAATTCAACAGGGGACTTCCTTGATTCATAGGAGACAAGTTTTATGATAATAGGTGCAATACAAAAGCTTTTGCTACACAGTATTTAATATATAATTTTTCATTTTTTCTGTTTTATTATAATATCATTTTAATTGTATTATGTCAACATGATACACCATCTGGACTTTTATTTTGATTGAGATTCTTTTAATGTAAATAGTGTATATAAAAGGATGATTGTCAAACACACAGCATGCCTCCACACTAACACAGGTTAACACAATGTAAAATAGTTTTTATACACAGTGGCGGATTCAGCCGGGGGGGGGGGGGGGGGGGGTTAGGGAGCCACAGGGGCACGTGCCCCCCCCCCCCCCCCCCCCCCGGCAGTGCCCAAAAGAAGGGACACTTATGACATGCTTTTGGAACTTTTGAAACTACTGATTCCGTGATAAATTTATGAAATTAGTCAGAAGTAGCCCCCAAAGCACACCAGAAACCACCGATTAATCATTTGAATAAATTTTCCAAAATTTCGCGGGGATAAGTCAGGAAGGATGCATTGCTGTCATGTCCATCGTCTGCACGTGACCAAATTTAGACCGCTGGGCGGCCACCTCCAAAAATTTTGCAAAGATAAAAATGCATGGTTTTCTTAATTTTAGAATCTAATTGCCATGAAATAATTAAACCTTTCAATCTGGACGATGCAGGGAATGGGGTACCGTGGTCAAGGAAATTTATCATTTACTTATTTTCTTTACCTTACAAAAATTAACAAATAAGCGCGGATCTAGAGTGATGCTTAGGGGGTCAGGTCCCCCTTGGAATTTGCATAAAATGCTGATTTTTTCCTAGTTTTATGTGAATTTACGGCTGGACATCCCCATGGGCTGACCTCTCTGCCCTTTCAAAACTTCTAGAGCTCTTGATCCGCCCATTTCCTTAGGAAATCCTGAAAATGTTGACGTCTGCATGCCGTACAAGAACAATACAGTATCATAAAATATCGAAAAATTTCAAATATATACTAATTTTGTTCCTGACTCCAAGGACTTCTAAACAGTTTATCCTTCTATTCAAATACGCTTCAGATGCCACCAAATTGCTTCATTTTTTACAAAATTTCCTCGGGGGAGGCCCCCGAACCCCCACCAATACCCTCCCCCACTCGGCCCTTTGGGCTCGCAAGTGCTTTCCATAAAAAATGTATGTGGCCCCCCGGGGTTCTGGATCCGCCCCTGATACAAATACACTAGAATATATGTGCCACTCTTACATGTAAAAACAAATCCTTGACCTTTGACCATTTGACCCCAAAATCGATAGGGGTCATTCTTGACTCATAGTGAGTATATAAGTGTATGAAGTTTCAAATGTTGCTGCACTAGCATCTATCATACTTGACTTATATAGTCCGCGCCCGGAAACCAATCTAAGTTAATATTCCCAAGGACTCTGTTTATAAGTCGTTGATATTCCAAACAAATTTCTTTCTTTCTTTCTTTTTTCTTAAAAGACTTTCTTTCTTTCTTTCTCAACGAGCGAATTTATTTCGTCTTTCTTTCTCGACGTCACAACTAGAACTTCTTTCGTCAGAATTATTTTGGAATGACACGTCTAAAAGGAAATCTTCAGCTTTGGAAAACAAAAAAAAAAGATTGTCATTTGAGAGAAGACTTCGAAGTTCGACCAGGTTCGGGAGAAGTGCAAAAGTAGCTATTATAGCTATTTATAGCTATAATAGCCTTTTATAGCTATAGATTTCACTTGTTTTTCTTGGAAAATTCCATTTTCTCTGTAAGTATTAATTTCCGCAAAACATGCTGATGGAATTAGATACATTTCGAGGATTCATTATGACTTTCATTCATGAAAATTTCTTAGGGTGTTGCAACTTTTGCTATCACGACCTCCATTTTTAGTAAAAAAATGCAGGTTTTAACAAGTAATAATATAACTAGTTCAAACCTTTCTAATATTCACTTCAATGATAGAAAACATTGAAATTAACCGTTTCAGCCATAAATACCTTGATTTATTTGTTTAATTTGCAGTTTATTCAATAATTCTTGGTCTCATTTGTTCTAAATATAGAATTCCTGTACAGTCAGTTTGTGCTGCATGCAGTTCAGCCCAAATTTTTTTAATATAATTTGTGTTCTACTAGTAAAACTTGACATGTATTTCAAATCTTATTAACTTGTTTTTGATGTAGATACATGCATTTGATAAGAAAATAATTCTCATTTTCATTTTGAGACCAAACAATTACTAAGAATATGCTTTGTTATGGATTGAACAAATGTTTAGTCTAGTTGTACTTTATTGGGGTAATCCAAATCTAAAAATAGCACATTGAAAATATGTAATTTAAAGCTGATCTATCATACTGATTTGACTGTTTATGACTAAAAACAGTCTTTTAATATATTTTCTATGATATCTGAACATATTCAAAAGGTTTGTGCAAGATAAATTATAAATTTGTTAAACCTTCCATTTTCACTCAAAATGGAGGTCGTGCAGTCGTGAGCGCAAAAGTTGCAACCCCCTAAGAAATTTTCATGAATGAAAGTCATGATAAATCCACAAAATGTATCTAATCCCATCAGCATGTTTTGCGGAAATAAATACTTACAGAGAAAATGGATTTTTCCACAAAAAACGAATGAAATGTATAGCTATAAAAGGCTATTATAGCTATAAATAGCTATAATAGCTACTTTTGCACTTCTCCCGAACCTGTCGACGAAAAAAATTAGGGCAAAGAAAACTTGTTTTCAGGTAAACAATTTCCTTTTGACTCCTGGTAATGGTGTAACAAACAATTTATCTTTCTTGTTAACCGAAATTTTAAAAAAGTGTTACTGTCCTCGCAGCTCACTTCAGAAATCGGAAAATTGAAGTTTTTCTACTTTGTCGGCAATTTTTGAGATTAAAATGTATATCGGGGGATAGATCTCGAAGTCTCATAACTAACTGTGTATGATTTATGTCCGTACGACAAATATTACGCTCGCAGTGAAAGAAAATAGTTTTAGATGGGGAGTTTTCTATGTTAATTTTAGTGCAACGTCGCCGATGTTTAACACTGAGTCTATGGAGAACGTCCAAGACGTCATGCTAAAATTAACATAGAAAACTCCCTTTCTAAAAGTATTTTCTTTCACTGTGAGCATAATATTGGTCGTACAGACATATATCATACACCGTTAGTTATGAGAGTTTGAGATCTAAACCCCCTATATAAACGGGTAGCACTAATGAACGCCAAGAGAGTAATGAATGCCAAGACTACGCCAAGACATGCCAAGGGCTATATACAATAAATTTTATTTCTTATTCTATTGATTAATCTGTAATCACTTAACAAATATCTACTCTTACAACTCAATATGTCATATAATTTTGTAGAACTTTTCATGTTATAGACAATCAAAGTTAATATTTCTCTTGGCGCATAGCCGCCATTGCTAGGAAAGGTAACTCTTAACTTTATTCCTACCTGTATTCTTTCTCCATTCTACATGTATGAATAACCTATTTCTTTTTTTATTTCAGCATTTTAATTTTATAACATGGATGATGTGAAATGTTATAATAATAATAATAATAAAAAAGACTATATAACAGCATTCAAGTTGACCAATCGGCAACAGGTCACACGGTTTTACTTTCAAGTTTGATGAATGTATAAAGATATGAATGTTTTACTGAACTTTGTTTGGATATATATTAGAATGTAGAACTCTCGGCCATATTGAAAAATATATGTTTCCAGACCCAACGACGAGGACGTTCTACTTATGGGTCCATATTTAATTTATTTTCAAAAATATAAATATAGCAAGTTTGTCAAGATACATATAAATTATGAAAAATTGTCAGAAATTCAAATATCAGAATAACATTTTTTCCTGGAAAAAAAAGATTAACATGAACTAGCCCAATTCCTGTCACAGCCGTCTAGCGGAGGAGGATAAAGGGCGAGTTTTTAATTTTTTTAATTTTTTTTTGAAATATATAACAAAAAGTTATCTCAAGTGCATTAAAGAATAAAAATAAATAATTTACTGAAACTAGCCAAATTCCTGTCACAGCCGTCATGCGGAGTAGGAGATAAGGCGAGTTAATTAAAAAAAAAGTAAAGAAAAAAAAAAGAAAAAAAAAAAGAAAAAAAAAAAAAGAAAAAAGAAAAAATCTGTACATGTATTTGACTGAAAAGGCGTGTTTAAACTTGTTTCATTTTCTTGTTTGTAAGTGTTGTAGTTTTTGCGTTCCTGACCCTCTTCTTTTGACCTGGTTTCTTAGCAAGTTTAGACGTTTTGGGGATGTTGAGTTGCCCATCTGTAGATTGAATATTGTCAGAATGCTTAAATCTAAAAAAAACCTGTCTTGTACTTTTTTACGTTGTTCATCGGTGAGGCATGTCCAAGCATTGTGTGTCACTTTGAGATGTTGTGCGTGTGAGGCTAACTCCAAATTTCCTCGTCCATGTAGAGCACCCCGAATTTCCAGAAGTTGACTTTCATGAAAGACGTTCCACTAAAGCTGGAAGTTTGGATACTTTCCATTCACCCATTAACTTTATTTTATGATTCATAGACTCACAATTGTTGTTTTTCCAGTTTCGAGGAATTTTGGAGTTAGCCTGACTTGGAAGAAAGACTTTGTTTTTAAGTGTCGGCAGAAGATTGTCACTTAGATATTTTCCTGCAATTTGCCCAAACTCTTCAAGAATTTCTTGTTCCCTCTCTAAATACAAAACACGGGATGATGAAGATAATAACCCTGATGTTCCAAAAATTTTACGTATGATTTCATTTCGTGTTTTTTCAGGTACATTTTGAGACGAAAAATTTCTAAGTGCGTTTTCTTCTAAATGTCTTGTACAGAGAATATGTTGAGCAGTCGGAAAACATGCTTGTATGGCTTGAATAAGAGGAATTTCCCCGTCAGTTCCAAAAACGATTTCATCCGTAGGAAAATGAAATCCTAGAGCCGATCGAAATTTTGACAAAAAGTCACTATATGTCGGATAGTGTGCATCCCAGTGAAGAAAAGCAGGACCCATCATAATTGGGGCGGTAGAAGTACCCTTTCTGATTAAATAATGATTTTGGTATACAATACTTGTTACAAAACATGGTGCCAAATTGAAGGTTCTATCAATCCCTAGAATACTCCCATTAGATATACAGTTTCACATATCTTCTAACTGCTCGTCAGTGTAAACTATAATGCTTGGCGAATATTTTTTTTCTAAATTGTTGTTTGCGATGACTGATTTTATGTATGGGTCAAGATGCAAATTGTTAATGATTGTTTGTATGTCGTCGGCCATGTTGTTCTGTGCAGAGGCGGTAGTTGGTCTTTGACGTTTTTGTTCATTATACTTAGCATTTTGGACAACTTTCAAATCTATTGGATTATCCGGATCATAGTCGTTTACATCTTTCAGAATTTTGATAGGAATTTTGCCGTGTTTAATTCCGTCGGAAATGATTGCTTTTTGCTTAACAGAAACTCGTTTGTAAGGCTGAGATGTATGTTTTGAGTTACCTTGGATACTTTCGCCAGGATACGTGCCAATGTATTCTACGATTTCTAGATGCAAATTTGAATCTTCATTTTCGACCAAATTCTCAAACCAACTAACCAGCCTCTGATAATTGTTGTCCTTTGCAAGTTTGGAGTAGTAGCGTTTTAATTTGATGACTGTTGAGGAGTCTGGCTGAGGATCTAAAGGGATCATTTGTCTCTTAATTTCCCGACAATAAACATTGTTCTTCTTAAAAATCGTGGTCAAAGTACCTGTTTCTGATCTAATATAATCTGTTGTTTTCAACGAATTTTTGTTTCTCTGCCATACTCCACAGTCATCAACAAAAGACCTTGCTTGTTTGTGCTCTGTTTGTTTGTTTGAAGTGTTGTTTATGACAAAAAATACGTTTTCTTTTGTGCCGTCAGGAATAGTATGTGGTGCATCAGCATGATCTTGTAGTGTTATGTTGAGCAAAGTGTCTGGACTCAAAAATTTGCCGTCTAAACCATTTACATTCGGGTTTCTGTATGGTTCTTGTATGTAAACTAACGATTCGTCACAAGTGTTTGTGTGCGTGTCTTGGTGCATGTCAGTTTGTGTAATGTTATCTGTGTCGGATGTGTCTGTATGTTCCTCATTGTGTGACATGTTTGTATGATGTTCCTCAGTGTGTGACGTGTCTGTATGATGTACGTCAGACTTTGATGTGTCTGTGTGATGTTCCTCAGTATGTGACATGTCTGTATCTGAATGTATGGCGACTGCATGTTCTGTGAATTCAAAGTGGGTTATGTCAGTATCGGGTACTGATTTTGTCACTGGCACGTTTGAAGCAACTGAGAGAGAAGGAAATTCGTTTTCGTCCGAAATGTTCAAAACGTTATGTTTGTCATTCTTACTCGAAAGAAAAACAAAATGGTTTGGCGTCCAAGTTCCGTAACCGGGGTATGATTGACAACTATAGACCATAAAATATATAAAGGGTTTTTTTGAGACTTCGAATTTCTTGGAGAAAAAAAATCTGTTCAAAATGCCGATCGAGTTGTGAATGTCGAAGAAAAAGAAAAATTTTCTGAACAAGATTTCATTGAATCGTCGTACGTGCCACTGACAAGTGTCAGCCCATCATGTTTGTGTTCGTTTATGTAAAAAGCACGGTTCGTGATCATCTCTAAACAAGTCCTATATCTTATTTCTACGGCCAAATTCTCATTATTTTGTATGCCTAGGGATATGGCATTAAAAAGACAATTGCCATCCCCGGTTGTCTCCACGGCCAAAAAGTCAGAATTTTGTCCCAAAAAATGATTTCCTACACTATCGATTGCCAAAGGTTTGTCAAAGCTAGTGGTTTGTGGAGACAATTTTGATGGTAAAAATCTCATAAAAATGGATTCTAGTTTGCAGGTTTCCTCGGAAATTCCATTTTGAGCAATTCGCTCCAAGCCACATGAAAAATCAGAATTTCCAGTTGAATCTAAACAACACCTAGCGCATACATAAGAAAGAGATGTCTTGCACAAAAATGAAAACTGAGCGTTTGTGAGATTTTCGCAATTTTGATGAAACCAAAAATCGCATTTATCACAGGCAACATTTCTGTTACCCTTACACTCTAAAGAACACTTTCCACAAGGAAAAGACGACATGTCTGAATGATAAAAGAATTACCAAAAAGGCAAAACTAGCTACTATTGCAAAATAAAGCACTATAAAAAAATCACAAAATTAAACAACTATAGCGTAACTATTTATAAAAAGCACTATGAACAATGGTTTGATGATATATACAAAATTTTACAGCTAAAACATTTCTAATAATTCTTTATGATAAGAACATAAGAGGATAGAAAAAAGCCAAATGTGAAGAGAATTAGAATCGGGTGATATTTATACACGTTCTCTATAATTAGGTAATTACGTCGGCTTCGTCTGATCATGGATCAAAGTGAACTGTAGTATAGCGGCTTTCGTCTAATTAACAGCTTACTACCTTGTTTGCTAATTAAATAATTGAGCCTACGAAGTAATTATTGAGGTGTCATAAATTGAAGTTGAATATTCTTGACATATGAGCACTAATTTGAATAAATAATTTCAATGTCTTTAATATGTTTGAATTATAAGTTATCAAAAATTGAATTGAAATATAGTAAAATTTGTGTTGCAGTATCACAGCAATTTTTTAAGGCAGAATACTAACTTACGTATTTACGTTAACTCTGCGACTTGTATCGCACAAAAAAAAGTTATAAATAAAATTGAAATAAATTGAATATATAAAAATAACGGAACACAAGAAGTTTTATTGTACATGTATGTGAACATTTACTCACACATGTAACATTTTATTCACAATTCATAAAGATGATAATTCAAAAACATGATATATGATTGAAATAAACAACTGAGAAAAAAAGTACAAACAAATATTTTTTCATTGCCATCCCCCTCCCATCTCTGGATAATGCATAGCCCATATTCCTCTCATCCCCCCCCCCCCCCCAAAAAAAAATTCTCATGAAAATGGGCAAGTTTAAATTTCCAGAACCCTACTTCAGAATGTAAAAAAAATTGTATACTTGCAAAAAAAAAAAAAAAAAAAAAAAAAAATTTAAAACCATTCAAAATTTCTTTCTTCCGAAAATGATTGATTTTTTTTTCCAAATATTATTAGCATAACAATGCTTTTATTTTCCCATTTATTGGCTTTAAACATTATTTTCAAACATTATAGACAATCACAGGTAACATTACTAGGAGCTACCATGTATAAACAAACAATATGGCGCCGCGACTTCAAGTTGTTTACTTGACACAGATATTCGCATGTTGAAAATAAACATAATACGTTTATAATTTCGAAAGATATTTTGGTAATGTTTAAAATCTATACTATAATACATATGTTTATGAAGGAAAATCAATAATATATTGTCTTATATAGCCCTTGGCGTGTCTTGGCGTAGTCTTGGCATTCATTACTCTCTTGGCGTTCATTAGTGTGACCGATATAAACAGGGTTTTTTTTCCTTGTTTTGGAAAATGGAAAATGCCAAATTTCCTCTATTTTTCCCAAAAAATCACTCTGAAATTCCCGAAGAGGAATTATGAAAAAATCACCTGGGAAAATAAGACCCAAAACCTGGAAGTCAGCACAAAATGTCCTATTTCTAAGTGCATTTTTTAAAGTTTTTTATTCATCCCATGTTCAGTTCAAGCAAATCAATGGATTATCAGTGTTAATAAATGATACTTTAAGGCTATACTTTGGTGAGAATTTGTACAAAAATTTTCCCAATTTTAGCAAAATGTCGCAAATTTTCCCAAATGGGACAGGCACCTTCCCCAAAATAAAAAAAAACCCTGATAAATTTTAATCGGAAAATATGCCAACAAATTAGAGAAAATTTTATTTTTCCGATTTCTGAAGTGAGCTGCGCAGACAGTAGATTTGTGTGCTCATTTTGTCAGACTTTCTGTTCCACAGGCACATGTAGAAAGAGCATCAATATCTTGCATGACATGATGATACCCCTTTACAGGTCATAAGGGAATATATGTATAGAAAGACAAGGCTTCCGACGAATTTTCAGCTAGAAGTAGCATCTGAAATGTTTGCATTTGTTATGTTTGAAGGGCAAAATGGGATATGACCATACTGGTCAGGTACATATTATCGCCGGGCACATATTATGGCCACTTCATTAATAACTCCACATATGGTTGATGTAGGAATTTAATTTTTTCACCATGATTACATCTTTTAAACATGAAAGGGTATCTGAAATTTCAAATAATTCCATAACCTGCAAATACTGATTTTTATGATAGAAATTCGGTAAATCTGAATGTATTTCCCCTGCCTTCATGGGGAAAGGGTAGGTCACTAAATCTTCCAATAACTCTCTTGTTTTTGAAATTTTTTGCATCAATTTTTCACAGACGAAAAGGAGAAAGTTCAAAGATTCAAATAATGTGAATTTTGTCGAAAAAGTTAAAGATTTTCGGTAAGAACAGGTGGAGGTGTACCCTCCCTTCTTTCAAACATGGCCTAACTTTTACGTTCATAAATCACCGGTAAATAAGAACTGATCATCAGATTTTTATGAAAATTGGCAGAGATGTGTATCAAGGGTTCTTCTTCCTTTTATGCAAATTTCATTTAATTTAATCAATAATTAGATATTTTAGAGCAAAAAATGTTGAAAAAAGTGGCGATAATATGTGCCCGACCAGTAAAGATTTATTTGTATACTTCCTAGAAACATCAATAATTCACCCAAAAAGATCTCATAACATAGCCTAATCATCTACCTAAGTTGGACTGTTTTCTACTTTCTGTCTTGAATCTCTATTGCCAGATTGGACAAATACTGATTCATTCAGAGGCTTTACTCTGCTTACTGTAAGCAGAGTAAAACACCTGGATGATTCAGACTAGCTAATCTGGCAATGGAGGTTCAAGACAGAAAGTAGAAAACAGTCCAACTTAGGTACTAAAAGACGATAAGGCTATGTTATGAGATTTTTTTGGGTGAATTATTGATGTTTTTAGGAAGTATACAAATCAATCTTTATGGTCATACCCCGTTTTGCCCTTCAAATGCAAAAAAATTGCAGAAATGCTACTTCTAGCTGAAAATACGTCGGAAGCCAGATACCAGTATTCTTTTATGACCATACAGGATATTGACGCTCTTTCTACATGTGCCTGTGTTCTGTTCAAAGAAGTTCCGGACAGTATATCAGTAACAGTTTCCGGACAGTTGCCCTTTTGAAGTACAAAATGTACTTTGAAGGAACTTATTTTCAAAATTTTGTGACAAATTTTGCATCCAAGTTTTGCTTTATCACGCCATCTTTCACTCCTTACTGCCTCGTTTAATATCGTGCACGGGGGAAGTGGTCAAGAACCATACTATTTTAATCTACGTGATTAGAGAAGTTTCAGTTCTATTTTCAAAATTATTTTTGCAGTCATTTGTAGAAAAAATTTAAGAAAACAATATTAAAAAATCATCCAGTTTGGGCTAAACTTGATTGAGATTGACAGCTTTAAAATCAGGTGTAGTGATTGGCGAAATGGCCAAAATATAGGGTAAAAAAATTGGTCTAGAATTAGAAACCATATCTCTTAATAGATTTGATATTTTCTTTCAACATGAGTATCTATGAGAAGGGCATAGCATTAGTTGAGAGAGATTTGAGAGAAATTTGAATGCTTTCCATTAAAGGACAGAGGAGTTATCCCCAAAAAACCTTCAAAATCGTCTGGAAACTGTTCCGACATGTACCAGTACTGTCTGCGTGCTGTCCACGCAGCTCACCTCAGAAATCTGAAAATTGTAACTTTCTCTACTTTGTCGGCATTTTTATGCAATTAAATTTATATAGGGTGATAGATCTTCAATTCTCATACCGGTAACTAACGGTATAAGTTTTATGTTCATACGCCTAATACTATGGTTGCCAGAGGTTTCGTACAAAAACTTGTTCAGATTCCAGAGGTTTCGAACGAAATCAAGTTCAGACTTGCAGGTTTTCGCCCTCTATACCTTACAGTATAAAAGAGAGGACTTTTATATATCACATGCAGATTCCTTGTGAAAAGACCATTTATTTCATACCATGACCTTATCCTAGTGATCTTTGTCAATTCATGTTTATTTTCTATGTCTTGTTATACTTATATCCACACATCATCACAAGTTCAGTCATAATATATACAAGGCACATCAGTTATAAATTTGAATCATTTAATTTCCATTGTTAATTTTAAGAAACGATGATTCTGATTGGGCAAGACATTGTGTTGATTATGAAGTTGATACAAAAAATGTACATGTACCTGCATCAACAAAAACCGGAAGAATGTGGTTAGCAACATCATAAGCAACACAATTTCCAAGCAACAAATAAACGTTGAAAAGCGATGAAATGAAATGATAAATAATCCTTGCATTATTTCTTTGGTTGATCGAGGTATCAACACCCAAAATTGAGAGAAAATTTATGCATTTGTGCTATGCGCACGGGCAGTTTTCCCTCAGTTTTTGGTGTTGATACCTCGATCAACCAAAAACATATGACAAAGATTTCTAAGTAATATAAGTTCAAACTTTACTACAGGTAACTGTTAAAAAATCTTACTTTTCAATCTTGTCATACTATTGTAGCAAACTGACCTGACCAGGTGGGGCTTATTTACACTTGGTCGTTGGAGTAGTTTTAAATTCTGACAAGGTGATACCGGTATAACTATACAAAATTATAGGTAATGAGTATTCACCCTAATTACTATATGCATATCATAATCTATCTACCCTGAAATTGAATCGATTCGTCTTAATTGCTTGAATTAGCTCCGCCCGGTCGGGTCATTTTGCTATGACAATATCTGCATGTACAGATACACATGTATAAATGAATGAGTATGTATGAATTTCATGAGTAATTGAAAAGTCATTGAATGTGATGGCTAAAATATTGTATGCAGTCTTTCCCAAAACTCACTAGCCCGACGCCCGAGGCTACCAAAATTTTTGCTGGGCTAGTAGAAATGCTTGCTGGGCTAGTAGTAATTCTTTAAGAAACTAAACAAAAAACCCAGTAAAATTTACCTTCGGGCTAGTGGCCGCAAAAAAGCTTTCGGAGACTGTGTATGAACCTTGTATTGGTTATAAGTTAGAACATACAGTGTACAACATATCGGTATTTTAATCTGACCTTGATTTAAAGTGCTGAAAGTTATGATATCATGTTTATTTATCAGAAGTATGGGATTTTGCTCCATCTGTTTCGAGTCCCTGAAGAGACCTACATGCTGTATACCATGTGGCCATGTTTTCTGTAGTGCTTGTATCAGAAGATGGGAAAGTCAGGCCAACAGACAGCGGTCATTCAGCTTCGGCTATCCTCAGTCCTTTACCTGTCCACAATGTAGATGTGACATATACCAGACACAGAACATTCGATTTGATGACACAGAGACTGATGGTAAAGTTTAGGGGTATATTGTGTACACTTGTACATGTATATATATGTTCATTGTACATTCACTATTGTTATTATTGTATATTTATTTATGCATTCTCTTTAACATATATGTGTACAATATTATTTGTACCTTTGTATAAGTACAATGGGATCATCTTTCCAGTTATACAGTTTTAGCGATCCAACGTAATTTTAACTTGTCAATAAAATATTTAGAGAACAGAATTGATAACTGTCAATTTAAATACAGATTCTAGTGTTTTGGCCTCAAGGCCTTTTTTTTGTAAAAGCTTTTAAGATGGAATGGTCAGAGTTGATTGACTATCTTCAAAGTACCTGAAATATTTTGTTTTGTTTACCATTTACATCTGTATTATTTAAAAAAAAATGTAATGCAAGATGGCAAAAGCCAAATTTTATTTACACAGAGCATACAAAAAAAGTTGTGTCATTATATTTTTGAAATTATATAAAAGTGCTCTGTGTCTCTGGAGTTCAGCATTCATTGACACAGTTGAAATTTTATGCTGAAAGTACAAACTAAAGAAGTTATGTCATTATATTTTTGAAATTATATGAAGATATTCTGTGTCTGTGGAGTTATACTTTTTTCTGACGCAGTTAAAATTTTATGCTGAAAGTACAAACTTTGGTTTTGAAAAGCAATATCAAACAGTTTAATTTCAACACATTCTGTAAAGTATCAATCTCTCCATGAATCCACGTGATTCAAAGCAATGATTTTAATGTAATTTCCCGTATCTACATGTATATTTGCCGTATTTATTTCAGAGGCGGAGGAAGAGTATAGTGACCCCTGGGATCAACCTGATGACTACAGTAACATAGTACACACACTTGGTAACATCTGGTCACAAAGTCAAATACGACACATGTGTGTCAGATGGAAAGGTTGGTAAAATACAAATCTTGCACATGTGTGTCAGATCGAAAGGTTGGTTAATTACAAATACAGTTCATGTGTGTCAGAAGGAAAGTTTGGTTAAGTACAAATCTTGCACATGTGTGTCAGATGGAAAGGTTGGTTAATTACAAATACAGCTCATGTGTGTCAGATGGAAAGTTTGGTTAAGTACAAATCTTGCACATGTGTGTCAGATGGAAAGGTTGGTTAATTACAAATACAGTTCATGGGTGGCAGATGGAAAGGTTGGTTAATTACAAATACAGCTCATGGGTGTCAGATGGAAAGGTTGGTTAATTACAAATACAGCTCATGTGTGTCAGATGGAAAGGTTGGTTAATTACTAATACAGCTCATGTGTGTC
Organism: Pinctada fucata; assembly: GCA_028142955.1. Classification (NCBI taxonomy): domain Eukaryota; kingdom Metazoa; phylum Mollusca; class Bivalvia; order Pterioida; family Pteriidae; genus Pinctada; species Pinctada fucata. Next base: position 35,375,353 of record AP027113.1, on the reverse strand, counting down.
AGATGGAAAGGTTGGTTAATTACAAATACAGTTCATGGGTGGCAGATGGAAAGGTTGGTTAATTACTAATACAGCTCATGTGTGTCAGATGGAAAGGTTGGTTAATTACTAATACAGCTCATGGGTGGCAGATGGAAAGGTTGGTTAATTACAAATACAGCTCATGGGTGTCAGATGGAAAGGTTGGTTAATTACTAATACAGCTCATGTGTGTCAGATGGAAAGGTTGGTTAATTACAAATACAGTTCATGGGTGTCAGATGGAAAGGTTGGTTAATTACAAATACAGCTCATGGGTGTCAGATGGAAAGGTTGGTTAATTACAAATACAGCTCATGGGTGTCAGATGGAAAGGTTAGTTGAATACAAATCTTGCACGTGTGTCAGATGGAAAGGTTGGTTAATTACAAATACAGCTCATGGGTGGCAGATGGAAAGGTTGGTTAATTACAAATTACATGTGTGTCGGATGGAAAGGTGGGTGAATATCAAATACAGCACGTGTGTAAGATGTATAGGTTGGTCAATTACAAATACAGCACATGTGTGTAAGATGGAAAGGTTGGTTAATTACAAATCCAGCATGTGTGTAAGATGTATAGGTTGGTCAATTACAAATACAGCACATGTTTGTAAGATGGAAAGGTTGGTTAATTACAAATACAGCATGTGTGTAAGATGTATAGGTTGGTTAATTACAAATACAGCACATGTTTGTCAGATGGAAAGGTTAGTTAATTACAAATACAGCACGTGTGTAAGATGTATAGGTTGGTTAATTACAAATACAGCATATGTGTGCAAGAATTAAAGGTTGGTTAATTACAAATACAGCACGTGTTAGATGGAAAGTTTGGTTAATTTACAAATATTGCTCATTCATATCATATGGAAAATTTTATATTGAAAGTTAATTTAATTTAAGGAGGTATTGAACACTTGGACGCCAAATTCAATTTTTCTAAAAATTTCTGAAATTGTATATATCTTGTCTGTCCTTGACTATACAAACTTACATTTGATTCTATCCACAGGAAAATTTTCTACGAGACTTTGAAATATGCATTAGTCGACGTTTTCGTGAATTTCTTGATGACGTCATAATATTGAAAGTGTCATTCCAGTTCTCGTAAACCTATTGGAAATTAATTTTGATTTAGCTTCCAAAATAACCATAAATATATTGCACTTACGTATGGAAAAGATAAAATGAATTGTGTTTTAAACATAGGCAGGATACTTGAATAAAAGATGACACTGTCGCTAAAAAATTGCAATTTCGGGCCAATTTACTGTAGTTGCTAGTTAATTATTAAGAATCCTGTGGATGAATCTTTGTCAAAAACTATCAAAATTATCAAGAATGTCCAGAGATGATTTCATGATAAAATGGGAAAAATTGAATTTAGGATTAAAATATTACAAGGCTTTATATTTTCCAATTTTTTCTTCGAAAATCGTCCATTTTCAATAAATTGACATCCGCTTTCCAGTAACGTAAATTTGTCAACGAATACACTGTAATGAAGCTTTAATTTTCTATTTTATACATGCTAAGTTTCAATGCAATACGTTTAGTAATAATGTTTTTATTGCATTTTGAATGCGAAGGTTTTTGACGCCATTTTTTCCCGATTACGTCGAAATGACGTCGTGGTTTGCTCATGGATAAAACTCCCAAAGTCCTAAATTTCGAAAATCGCCATAATTTCTTCAAATGACGCCGGAAATTATTCAAACTTCATCAGGATACTCAAATGCGTATATCAATCAAAGTATCAAATGTTTTAAGGGAGTTAAGACTGTACTTTTCCTAGGAAGCGAGAAAGCAAATTGTGCTGCCGCCATCTTGGTGTTCAAACCCTCCTTAATTTAAAGAACATAATATTCAAGTTAAGATCTGTGCTTTTTGTGTCGCCTGCGAAGCATAGCGACACTTAGGGATCACTTTTTCTTTGTATTGGGCTTTCATTGTTAAAATAATATACAAATTTCCTCTTTTTTTTCAGAGAGTTTATTTGCTCATACATGGATTAGGAAAACTTGGGACTTCATGAAGTTTTGTGGAAATTCCAGCATAAATTTTATTTCAGACTTCCAACAAGTGCAAGGTAATTCTCCCTTTTACTTCTTTTATCAATAATGATTATGACTGATTTTCAATGAATCTATAAGAATTTGATAAAGTTAATCTTGTTTTAAGAGACACTCTTAAGGAAATGTTATAACAAAGATCACATAAGACATGCGGTCTCCTAATACAGGTTCATTTACATGAAAATTGTTTACTTGGGAAATTCCATCGTCCCATAAAACAGGAAGTCCCTTAACACAGTGGGTTGCTAAGGCAGGTCAACAGTAGTACATGTATGAAAGTAAGGACTCATTTGGTTATGGATAGTTGAAGCGAAATACAAGTTAGAGATCTACAAATTTAATTGTGTTAGTCTAACATTAACTTTGGTACCTAACAGACTTCATTTGAAAACAGTTACATGTATTTTATATCGTATTTGACTTTGAAGGTGGACCAGAAAGAAAACTGTCGTGGTTGAAGGACAAAGGCAAAGAGAAGTACGAGCAAGTCAAGTCCCGCATCATCAATCATCACAGAATTGGTAAATGCTTTAAGGAGTTTACCTACATATACATGTACTTTAGTAGGAGTTATTGCCCTTAGAAAATAATATATCCTGATTTTAGTAAAAATTGTCATGTATAGGAATTACTATCCTTTCCTTTTCCTATGCATGAATACTTAGCATGGTCAGTAAGCCACAACCTTTTCTCTGATTGTTCAAAGGAAAATATCTCTGGATTTATCTCAATTTATGGATTCCCAAATGTCCAACATCACAACTGTTAATGAACTTTTATATTATGACATAAGCAATGGACAGTCAAACAAAACTTTGATGTACCATTTGATTGACATCAAATGTTTTAGTGTTTGAGCAATTGTGATATGGGACAATTTGGCGACCTTTCTATATTCTGATGCAACTGTCAAATTATAAGTACATGTATAAATGTTGTGCAATATTTTCATTTTGTGATATTTGGTAAGTCCATAACTTGAACATGTTACTTGATTGTTTGATGATTAGTTTTTTGGCGGGATTGCAAAGCAATGCCGGTCTATAGATTGACAATGTTTTTAAATGTAAAGCAAAGTTGAATTTTACGGGTAGACCTAACATAATGTACATATAAATTGTAGATTTTTACAAGTGATCTTTTTAAAGAGCTGTAACAATAAGGGCTTGATTTAGCCCTGAAATCATTCGATTATTTCTCTTGTGCTTTCCTTCCTTTGAAGGAAAAGGTTGTTCAGGAGAAAAAATATCATATATTAGAAGATTTTTCATAAGTGTTTTATTTTTTTAAAAATTGATGTAAGATTTGATAATTACGGCTTAAATAGGTAGGGGGTAACAACGTCTGAAAACATCAATTAGCGAACGAAAATATACAAAAAATACATTTTTTACGTAAATTTGAAGTGTTTTATGTTTCAATCCCCTCTTATTTTAAAAATGAAAAAGAAAATGATAACATCAAAACAATTATGTTAATGTAATTGGTAAAATACGCAATCGGGAGACTGAAAACCGTTATATTTTGTACTAAACAGCCACATTGTAAACGTTCAGGCGCGAAATACACACTGTGTAGAAATAGACATCTTTATATTGTTTATTTCATTCGTGTATGTTGTATATTTCATCGGAATCCTCTCAGAGTACATGTAGATTGTTCTATTGTATAACAAGAAGAAATGAGCAATTTTTAGCTCGCCGGGACGAATGTCCGGAGAGCTATTGTCATACCCCCGGTGTCGGCGTTGGCGTTGGCGTTGGCGTCTGCGTGCGCGTGCACAAAAACTTTAACCTTGCTTATAACTTTTAAACCAATACAGATTGGGCTTTCATATTTCACATGTGCATTCCTTGTGACAAGACCTTTCCATGGATACCAAAATTTTTGACCTTGTGACCTTGACCTTGGAGATTGACCTACTTTTGAAAAACTTTAACCTTGGCCATAGTTTTTGAATGGTAAGTGATAGGGCTTTGATATTTCACATGTGCATTCCTTGTGACAAGACCTTTCCATGGATACCAAAATTTTTGACCTTGTGACCTTGACCTTGGAGATTGACCTACTTTTGAAAAACTTTAACCTTGGCCATAGTTTTTGAATGGTAAGTGATAGGGCTTTGATATTTCACATGTGCATTCCTTGTGACAAGACCTTTCCATGGATACCAAAATTTTTGACCTTGTGACCTTGACCTTGGAGATTGACCTACTTTTGAAAAACTTTAACCTTGGCCATATTTTTTGAATGGTAAGTGATAGGGCTTTAATATTTCACATGTGTATTCCTTGTGACAAGACGTTTCCATGGATACCAAAATTTTTGACCTTGTGACCTTGACCTTGGAGATGATTGACCTACTTTTGAAAAACTTTAACCTTGGCTATATTTTTTGATTGGTAAGTGATAGGGCTTTGATATTTCACATGTGCATTCCTTGTGATAAGACCTTTCATGTCGTACCATAAATTTTGACCTAGTGACCTTGACCTTGAAATTTTACCTACTTTTCAAAAACTTTAACTTGGGCCATAGCTTCTTTACCCCCGAATAGGGAGGGGCTTTCATATTTCACATATGCATTCCTTGCGATAAGACCTTTCATGCTGTACCATAAATTTTGACCAGTGACCTTGACCTTGAAATTTGACCTTATTTTCAAAAACTTTATAATGGGCCATAGCTTCCTTATTGTTGTTGTTGCAATTTACATATGGTTGCCACCGGCGAGCTATGTTGTCATTCTGACAAGTCTGGTTATCTATCTAACTGCTTTTAAGTCAGATTCTTAAAAAATAGCCAATCCCCCCCTTTTTTCGTTTTTTTCTCTGTGGGACATTGTTCCACCCTGAGTTACAGAACCACACTTGGTCAGAAAATTGGTATTAATAATATACACCTTTGGTAGAAGTGGCATTTTGTAACTCGGGGTGGAACAATGTTGTAGAAAACTTTTCCGTTTTCCATTGATTTCTATAGAAAAACACACATTTTAACCCAAATATCGGTTTTGTCATTGATAATTTATTAAATCAGACATTAGATTCAGATATGCATTTAGTTAATTGATATTTCTACTGAAAAATTTCTTCAAATTTCCCATTTTGAAATTTCCACTTTTCAGGGCAGATTTTTTACGTCTTATCGTTGCAGCTCCTATTAGAGGTCACTACCTAACTGATGTGCACTTCCTTCATCTGTAATGTGGGACTGTATATATATATTGACATACGTGTTAAAGGGATAAAGTCATATATATGAATTTAAAAAAAATTTCTTTCTCTTACTTTACAGCTACACTTCGTACGCAGTGGAGTAATTTACATGATGACAAGAAGTTTGGAATCACCTTGGCAGCTTTCATTATTTTGGTCCTAATCCTAGCTGATGCTCAAAATGCCGATGGATTCCTTCAAGCCGTCGTATTTCCAATAATAAATGCTGTGATATCTATAGGCTATGAAATCCTGTCATGTCTGACATTCTGTATGGTACGTCCCATTGTTTGCTCCGCTAGATGTCTCCTGGAGGTAGGGTTATCTTTCTTGGAGATGTTTTTCGCAGTCGTCAAGGCTCCGGTTGAGATTATGATTATTTTAATATTACTACCACGTTATGTTTTACTAGGACTTTTCTCCTTTACTACCAATGTGTTATTTGCACTGATGAAGACAGTATTACCTTTGTTTGTGTTAGTTTATTTCTTGAGTCCCGACGTTCAAAGACGCTGCCGTGAAATGTTTGCTCATTTACAGAATAACTTACAAAACGGCCAGGCACCCAATGGCCATGCGCCAAATGATCAACCACAACAGCAGAACTAAGCATGTCCATTCAGAACAGTATTATTCCATAACTATGCATACGTTATGTTTGTTTTACATTGCCGGTACAGACTTGATAATGAAGTTGTGATGTTATAAACTAGTGCTACATATTTTTTTTCCCACATTGTACACATATTTATAATGTAAATTATTTTACAAATGTTAAAGAACAAATGTTTAGATGCATAATGCATCAGTCAGTGTCTGTTCAGTAAGACCCTTGTGTTTTGAAATTTGTGTCTTTTGATTTATGTTTTTATGCATAAATGTATGAAAAGAAACATTTTAGTCCAATATTAACCTTAAAGGTAATGTAAAATACGTCAGAAAAAAAGCAGATGTACTGTCATGTATTTGGGTGATGATGTAACAATCCTTTGTAACTTATGCATGAAAATGGAATATGAAGAAAATTTGAGACTTTGAATATCAAAAAAATCAGATTTCAAGAGTCCCACACTAGGCCATGATAGATTTGAAAAAAAAAGAATTTCATTTGTAAAGGTCAATTACAAACACATCTGAAGGTATAAAAATTAATTAAGTTGAAAGATTAGCCACTGCTTGATATCATGAATATTTTTGCCAGATTTTTGTCTATTCATTGATATTTTCCCATCGGTTCATGGTTTGAAGTTGTTTTGAGTGTCAGGATTCAAAGTGAAATTCTATGAAAATGAAATAAATTTTCTGTGATACAAAGCACAATATTAAACTTCATTAATGCATAAAAATAAAAAAGAATCTGAATCATTTCAAGGTAAAGGGAGGTGGTTATATTTTTGAGCTCACTATTCATTGCATAAATGGCAAAGTTTTTAAATATTATGTGATGTACAGAGACAAACCTCTCTTTCGGGAGAGAGCACATCTTGCTCATTTTCTTGTCTGTTGAATTTTTACTGGAAACTTATGTGCATGTATAGGAAATAAGAAAATGAATGTAAATATTATTTTAGAGCTGTGTTTTGATAGTGCATGTATATTTAATCGTTTGACATGACCATGAATGTTTCTCTCTGTTTCGTTATTTTTAATTTTTATGAATTATTGGATCACTGTTGAGTATCTTTGATATACATGTAGCAACCATATAATGGAAGTTGGAAAATTGAACATATGTGCAAAATGTATTTAATTTCAATGAAAAGTAGAATGTTTAAAGTGATAATGTTTGTTGGTTTGTCCATCTGTCTGTCAGTCTGTAGGAGCATATTGTATCAACTTGTTTTATTGAAGCAAATCATAAATGACCTCTGTTCATGTTTTCATCTCAGGTTCATATTAAGTTATGTGATTTTCATAATTTGCTAATTTTTCTTCATTTGATTTTCTGTCTTTTTCTATACAAATAAATATACATGGTTGCAACAGATTCATTTGATCTCTAATGTTTTTTTTTATATATTGCGCCCCTGCATATTAATAATGGCTTCATTAGCCAACACTTCAGTATTGATGATTGGTTTTTATTTAAAACGTTTTAACAGGTAAAAAATTATTTTTTTGCACCTCACTGTATGCAACTTGATGCTTTGTGTAAGTTGTCATAGCAACACTCTGTAGCTTGAAGGAGATTGAAAAATAGAAAGATTACTCTGAAATTTGTTTGTGTACATCATGCTAAATATTTAAGTTGAAGCAAACTTGACCTTTATAATAAAGTTAATTAATTTAGCAAATGGAATTAGGGTATGGCATTGTATTTGAAATAAATGTGGAAAAATTGTCATGTTTTTAAAGGTGTGAATAATGCATAAAATCTGCCTTGAAAAATAATTACTCTAACTACTTTAGTTATGCTGCAATGTGTTGGAAACTATGAAATCATACAATTTGTACCTCAAATCATTCGAAAACATAAAATGTTGCCCCATTTCAACTGTGTTGAATTGCACATTGGATGCAGATTTTTGGCATCAATAGATATAATGTAGCATTGTTAAGGACATTGTTGTTGATTTAAATGTCATAAATTGACAGCAGTGAGCCAATAAAATTGGAGGTAAAGTCTGGTATGAATTGAAATTAATCTCAAGATTCTCTCTATGTTAGATGATAATATTAATATATTTTATCTGTAGAAAATAATGAATTGTTGAATTAAATTTTCGAAGTTTTCTTTTATAATCTGCAAATGCATAATTTTGAGCTTGGGTAAGTACATCAAAACATTTACATTGTATATTGTTTGAATGTGAATATGGTTATAGAGAAAAATGTGCATTATTTATCAAGTCATTTAGTCATCTCGCTTGTTACTCTATTTTCATTTCTATATTTTTACAAAAAAAAATTTAATTTTGTTAGTCACTATCTTTGATAGCTTTACAGTCAATTTAGGTTCACAAAATTGCTCGTATCTCCTACATGTAGCTCACTTATTGGAATCTTAGAAATGATTTTTGAAATAAGATGGTTAGAGATCAACTATTTGATTTTTCTGGGGGAGGGGAATGGAGGTTGAGAGACTTTGCCAAAAAAAAAAAAGAACTTTCCAAATTATGTATCTTAACTATCTTTTTAACTTGATCGACAGTATGAGTCATAATCAAAAGAAGTAGATTTAAGCGTCATTTTAGCGTACTGTTTAATATGTGGCCACACAGAAAAACCTCTATTTTCAATTTCTGACTCTGCGTCTCCATCACAAGTTCTTATTTTCTGCTGGAAAATTAAACTTTCGGTAGTTAAATTACTTCTCATATAGATTACAGCATTTTTGTTGCAAAAATTGGCATGTGTTTAAAAGGAGCTGTTAAGATAAGGGCTGTGTTTAGTCCTGAATCTCGTGACTTATTTCTTGCGCATGGCGAATCGTATACAGAAAAACATGAATCATTATTGAAATATAATGTATTTGCAGACCTTTTACATGTTTTACATAATGTTAAGGAACTCTTAAGGTTGTAAAGTTAAGGTCGAAAGATGTAGGGGTGCTCGGATAGAAAATCCGATAATAACGACAAAAAACAAATACATTTTTGAATATTTTATCTAAAATGATTAAATATAAGCTAAAGGACATCAAATATGTCTACATTGTGTATCAGAAATAGATTTCGAACGTTCTACCCCCTTTAATCGGTAAATAATGAAATCCGGAACTTAAAATACGGTCTTATTCTTCATTCAATGGCTACAATGTAAGCCTTTTAGCGCGAAATACACATTGACGGGGAAATGAACATCACTCTTGCTTATTTCGTTCCTAATTCTTGTATCTTTCATTCAATCATATTGAGTACACAATGTTTGATGGATTAAAGAGGAAAAACAGTCAAATGTGCTGTATTTAATGGTCAAAAAGATCGATTCTTAAAAAATGCACCCCCCTTTCCATTTTTAGTTTTTCGTCTCTGAGGTAGTGTTCCCCCCGGAGATACAGAACCCCACTTTGCCAAAAATTTTGTATCATGGATACACATCTCCAGTAAAAGTGGCTTTCTGTATATCCGGGGGGAACAATGTTCAATAAAACTTTTCCGTTTTCTATTGATTTCTATGAGAAAAAGATACGTTTTGACCCCAAAATTAGCAATATAATGCAAAACAGATAAAAAAAAACTTCATATTCTGATGGTATGCCGTATAGGTATACATTTTACCGAAAAAGGTTCTTGAAATTTCAATTTTCAAAATTCCACTTTTCAGGGCTGATTTTACGCCTTATCTTAACAGCTCCTTTGAATATGCAAGGAGTGACAGCTTTAAATTGTCATGGAACTCTTTCTTTCTGTTATAATACTTCCATCGATGAAAACAAATTTTAGATATATTTGTAGTATTGTGTTTGAAAACAGTTAGATATATTCCAATCAGTGCCAATTTATTTTCATATGCATATCAACAAATGAGTTTGAAATGATTTTTATTCTTAGAATAAATATAAATGAAAATTTACAATATGTGACTTTGTTTCTATAGATACATGTATGATCAACATGAATTTGATTCTAAGCAGCCTAGCTGAATTTGAAAGGGGAGATGTTCATTCAAATTTTATTCAATTGCAATGGACAAATTTTGAGATATTTCCCTCCATTTTAGCAATTACGAATTCCTATTTTTAGTGCATTGAAATTCGAGGAAAAAATATATTAAAAAATTCAATTGAAAAAATACTAAAATGAAAAAAAAAAAATTAAAATTGAAAAAAAAGCAGAAATAGACTTGAGGCTGATGAAGTATTATTCTTTTTCTTAAATTGATATAGGTTTTGTTCCAATTTTGAGATTCCCTTTCCATTGGTCCTCTGTGAACCAGAGGAGAGAAAAGATACATATTTGAAGTAAAGCAGTATTGATACACCTATTTGTCCATAGCATTATATTTTTGAATGGATGAAGTTTTGGATTTTGAATAAGATGAACTTGATCGAGGACATCTATAGTCCTTAGCTTGATTGGTATTGGTCCGTAGCTTGATTGGTATTAGTCCGTATGACCTTTACTATTTCTTACAAACCTTCAAATGTGATTCTTTTGTTATTCATCGGTCATTTTATTTCATAAAGACCGCGGACGATTCTAAATATACGAGGTTTTATGAACGTTCAGTGAAGTGGGGAGGTCAATAAAAAACAATGAGGGGCAGAGAAAAGAAAATTATTTTACTTCTATATCCTGATAATCGTTACCGTTGCAAAATTCCACCCGATAATTTGCATGGACGATTTCATTTTGAAAAGCAGGGGCGTACTAAATATTTAGATTTTTATTTTTCGGAAAATTGAAGAAAATCTGCGGTTTGTAAGTCGGATAAAGACCTCGTTGAGTTCTGTATGAAGGTTAGATGCCCTCGGAGCGAACAGGGTGGTGTTTAAAGACCTCGGCCTCGGTCTTTAAACACCACCCTGTTCTCTCCTCGGGCATCTAACCTTCATACAGACCTCAACTCGGTCTTTATCCTATACTTATTCTAATGCAACGTCGATATAACGTCGATTTTCATTGGTTGTTTGTTCCTTAGTTACGGCTGTAAAAAGAGAACATACTAGGCTTTGACGTTGCTAACATCACAATTCACCTTATATTCACAAAAATATAGATTGCATTAGAATGGGAATAACACGATACTGATGTTCTGTTTGCAGACAGTAAATGCTGATTTTACGGTGCAAACATCCGTTTTGGCAAACTCAGTTTGTGACCGTAAAATCAGCATTTACCGTCCGCAAACTTAACGTCAGAAACTAGTTATTCCCTAAGTGGAATAATTTGCTGTGAAAAATACCATTCTAGAGATGTTGTCTATTGTTACAAAAACTTGACAAAATACTTTGCTCACAAAAAATGGTTAAGTTATCAAATTTTTAAAAACAATTTGCAACTTTGAATACATATTTTAAATAAAGCATATAGATTAACAAGTGTTGTAGATTTCAGTCATCAATGTAAGACAAGCAATTTGGTAAGTAACAATTTGTATGAAGAAATTTTGAGGCGAAATCTGAAGAGGATGGTATTAAAAAGGGTCACTTTAAAACAAGTGCATAAAAAAATGTGAAAATACTAATTTTAGAAATTGTTTATGGATTTCTGTCTGGTCATCTTGGAATGGCTTTAATTTGAAACTTCTGTGGATGTAATACTAGACCAAGTTCATATTTTCTTGGATCCACCTCAGGAAGCTGACTGTGATCCTCTGGTTGGAATGTAAAATTTTTGAACAGTGACGTAACGAACAGGAAGAGGCGATTTTTGGCAAGAACTTCACCCAAGCATACTCTGCGACCGGCACCAAATACTAGTAATCTGGAAATGAAACGTAAATTTAATTTAAAATTTAAATTCAGTAAATTAATTCTTAATGTTTTGTGAAGTTTCATTTACCCTTCTTCATAATGTTGTTTTAAGTTTTATTTGATAAGTCATGGTGAAATTTTAGAAGTGAATATTAACAAGATGATGGTTTCACTTTATGCGAAACAAAAATTCAAAATACCTATGTGAAATGACTATTCTTTCATTCAGTTAATTGTGGGGAAAATCAGAAAGTGCTATTTGCATTGTATACCAGTTTCCACTGACATTTTGCAATGCATGTTTTCTTATCTTTTTTGTTACCTTTTTCGATTATGATGTTGAGGGTGGACTAAGCTGCCGTCTTCTTCAAGGAACCTCTCAGGCTTAAAACTATAGGGATCAGGCCATACCTCAGGATCGTGATGGGCTGCCCAGATGTTGATGTAAACCTTTTTAAGAAAATATTAAAATAGTTGTATCTGAGACAATGTCAATTTTACAATCTGAAGGGAAAAAAACAAAACAAACTATCAAACAAAAGGAATTGAAGTTTTTAATTCTGAAAATAACTTACAATGAATTCAATGAAGCACATACCACACTAACCACATAAAGGCGGCCCAAACAAACTTGTATGTTGCTTGTAAAGATGTAATTTTAATCTTGATGAATTTTCAAGATGGTTCAATCGGCAGTGCAAACTCTTTCCGTCAGACGTGCTCTTTACTGTTAAAGGGAAGGGTATTTAAGGATCCCTGGAAGCTGTCACAAACGCATTTTTTCAACAAAAAAAGGAAAGGGGGGGGGGGGGGTATAAAACAAACTTCCAACATAATTTGCGTTTAAATATGTGCATCCCCTTATTGGCAAATATAGATTCGTCCATGACCAAGAAAGGTGTAAAAAATTATATCTGTAAGATACTAACAGTTGTATTTTCTGGAATGAAGTAATCCTGTATATGAACATCTCTGATGGTACAATGTGGTACTGCTAATGGTACATGGGCTATATAACGTAAAGTCTCTAGTATAACGGCCTGGGTGTAGGGCATGTTCTGTCTATCTGCTAGTGTAACAGGGTTACCTCCCTCCGTGCACTTGTCTATCTCCCCCTGGATCCGCCTCTGGACCTTAGGATAGTGTAGTACCAGGGATAGGAGACACACTATGGCGGTAGTTGTAGTATCCGTGCCTGAGGTGTGATAAAAAGTGATAGAGTTCATTTTTCGAGAATAAAATTCATATGCGAATCATAAAAGGGGGAGTGGGCGTCGTCATGAAATCCTAGACATTCCCTCGCCCGAATTTGCAAATAGTGCTGATTTTTCTAATTTTGTGTATACAGTAATTTTCTCAAAATCAAAGTCTAGAGCAACCCCCCCCCCCCTCTTCAACCCCTTTGGGAAATTATCGAACCCTTTGGGAAATTCTCACTCCCTTTGGGAAATTCTAGATCTGCGCATAATATTTTGTGCATGTATCATCCAGATGCAAATTAAATTATCATATGTACGTAAAAGATGCATATGTAATAACAAAATGTTGGGAAAATGTATTTAGAATTCAATATGAACATGATCACTCAGCATTATATTGATTTTCAAACAAGGAATCCATTATTCATTTTCTGTTAATCCAATCTAATTGGAATGTCGGTTCCTTCATGCATTATCATTGAAGAAATAGCGATGCACATGCATTCATTTTCAATCGATTTTCTACTTTCCTATGGTTGACGTAATGCAAAACGTACCCGCCAGGACCAGATTAGTGAACACTTCTTTGATTGTCCCATCGTTTAGATTCATTGTGGTACCAAGTTTAGAATCTTGATGTCTCATGATATTCCCTATGACACTTTCATCTCGTAGCTGAAACATTAGAATTACAAAAATTTTATGTTCGGTCGAGGGATGGTAAACTTATGTAAGACACGTAAAATCTCGTAATCAATCTATTTAAAAGACGTACATGTGCAAAATCACTCTTTACGCTCACAACGCAGTAGAATTTGTTTATAATGAAACTGGATAAAAAGACGTACATTGTATGTTTATTATGTGGCGAATTATTGGATCGCCAATGCCCGACATCGCCATCGTCTTTTGTGACGTCATAATGAATGACCAGTCAAAGGGGCAATTCGATCATGACGTCATTATGTTATTTCCTCCAACAGGTGCGTTCTCGGGACACATCGAACTCATAACGCTCGTTGTAAATGTTCTTTGATTGTTTGGATATGAAGGTATGTTAGATCAAGAACAATTCTTACATAATTTGCAGTAATTTTCTCCCAGAAAGCATCACGTGATGTTAGGGCGTGTTCGAGTCGCTTTCGTTGATGACACCCCCAGAATCGTAACCAGGGTAGGATGTCTAATGACCTTCCCTCCCCTGATCCAAATGCTACATTGAATAAGGTTCCTATCTTCTTCAGCTCGCAGAACTCCCGACTCCCGTGTTCAAATCGACAACCTAGAAGCTAATATACGGAGATTAAATGAATTTAATTAAAACCTCATCATTTTGAAATATTTGGTGCTTGATCGGTATCTACAGTACATAGACAGAGACCTTTTGTTTTGTCCGATTGTAGCAGCTTGCCTTTGTGTTCGAGATTTAACAATGCTAATTAAAAGGACAAAGGCTGTATAAATCAAGTACATTTTAGCAAGACTTTTTGGGACATAAAATGCTGACCTTCTAATTTTCACCTATTTTTCACAAAATTTGAGTTTGATTTGGCAACTTTTGAACGACATGCAATACTTACTGTCTGAGTGTCTTGTAAAATTTTTATGGATTTACAAATACGATACATTTAGCAATTTTGTTAACTAGAAATACTTACAAATGACATCATGACGTTACTGACGGCGTCATGGACTATCGGAGCTGGATCAAACGCTGTCGCCGACATATCCCGAATCCTCTGTACAAGTCTGTCCATTTCGGGGATACATTTCTGTTCCAAGTTATCCAACCCATCTCCGTAAGCTTTAAGGGATTTTAGCACTTCCTTTCGAAGGAATACCAGTTTCGGGGTGTAGGTTTGCCATACTATTGAATTTCGGCTTCTGTCCACGACATCTGTTCGATACATCTTTGGGCGTCCAGCAAATGCGTCATCGCTTTTCACTAGTGCGTCATGAACTGATTTATAGTCATTCAACACCACTATAGTCTCGTCGTACAGTCGGACCTCAAAAATAGGACCATACTGTTTTGTCCATTCTTCGAATTTTATATGACATTTTTGCATATCTAATAAGTGGGCGTGGCCTATGAAGGGTAAACGCCCCTTTATACGCGGGACCCTGTTTCTTTTCCCATGAAATGCTGATATAAGTTTGCTGTATATGTTTACCAAACCGAATACAAACACTACAGATATAAAGATCAAGTCAGCCACCATCATCCTGTATTGCAAAAGAAAAAACAGTTTAATATAATAATTATTATTAATTCGCTGCTTCCGTGGATCAAGAGTAATATCGAGATGGTCAGAACCTCCTCATTTTTTGCAAAAAAGACAAAAAAATTCCCAATTATTCTGCAAAAAAGGCATAATTTTCTCAATTTCACGTCACATCAGTATAATCATAGAATACAATAGAAATCAATATACGACTGATTTAAACACTAAGTAATATTGCTTTTTTGCAAGTGATTTATTTATTTCAAATTTTATCGAACTTTGACGTTGGAGCAATGACGTGACGTCACTTTATATTTTGTCCAATCAAAGCATAAACAACAATACTGAAGGTTGTTACAATGTACGTGACGCGTACCATGTGTAGACGGTATATCTGATCCATTTACACTAATTATTAAACAATTGTTTGGAAATTTAAATGCCGCAATGAATGGATACATTTTTTTTTTGCGTGAATCCGGATCCATAGATTTCAGGGGTGGACTCCATAAAATATTGTCTTCAAGGTCGTGATGCATCTTATATTCACCTTCAATTTGCTTCTAAATTATCTATTTACATGCTGCATGCTATCTAAGACTGACTCCTTTTGTCTTTATAAAACGTAACATATCAGTGGACGTTTGTCTCAGCGTGGGCGTCACATGTGATCAGTGCAGTGTAAGCTGTAGCTAGCAAATCAAATGAATCAGCAGCTTTTTACACTGTACTACGTGATCGCTGCACATATAGATTCAATATGAATATATAAAAAACATTGTACTCACCAACACCAAGCTGATCGATAATTTGACTCGACGTGAAGCAAAGAAGATGTGGAGGATCCAGAGTGCTTCATACATAACATCCATGGTAATATATAGTCAAGGACAGTCATGTAGGTGCACACCCTCACAAGATCACGTGTACTTGTACCAAGCTTTGATTAGCAAGACGTGCTACACAGAATATCTTTTCATTCCTCCATTGTTGCAGATTAACCTTTTACTTCCCACATCGAAACCTTCATCCGATTCAGGGAGAGTTAGCAGTATATGCAGCTTTGCCACATAAAGGCCTATTCACCTTATCGCATTTTCTGGGATTCCAAAATTTTCACACGGAAATTGATTGGATAAAACATTTTTAAAACAACGTGTTTAGTCGCGGTATGCGTGGCATTGAAAGAACAACAAAACTACTATGGTTACTTCCTCGTCGTATATCCTGCTATATTATCATTCAACGCGAGTAAAACAAGAGCCCCACGGGGCACAACGCTCACCTGATAACTATGCATGCACACTCTTACCACACTGACAATGAATAATAATAATTTTACCAGGGCAGATCCTAATTTTCGTGTTCAAATGAAAGTATCTATATGTACCATCAGGACGTCTAGCAATTGATGTAAGAAAAATCGCTCTTGCATATTTAGGAAAATAAATTGCCTATCACTTTTTGGGTACTTAAAAAGAAATGAAACATATAAAATTGAAGGAAAAAACAATTAAAAAGAATTTAGAATCCTGAATGTGTCGAATATGCAATAAATGAAAGCACAAAATCACACATTAATAGAGTTATTAAAAGAAAAAGTTGAAAAATGAGCATTTCTGACAAAGCCAGGGACCAAAAAAACACCACTTCCTAAGAAATCCCTCTAGACCATTCTGACGCTTTCGGTTTGTTGATACATGCTTCAGTTCTGAAGTAGAAGTTTGTTAAAGGAGGGTACCCCCTGTGACCTACTTTTGCCTGTGGTGGTGCCACCTATTGACGGATCCGGACAAACAACAACAACACTTGTTTCATTTTTCAAAAAAAAAAAAAATTCACTCAAAGTCAATACCAAACCACCGATGAAAATTCATGAAAAATTAAAAAAAAAAACAAACAAACAAACAAAACAAAAACAAAAAATTTCCACTCAAAGTCAATACCAAACCACTGAACAATTAAAATGTGACAAATATGCAGTAAATGAATGCACAAAATCACACATTAAAAGAGTTATTCAAAGAAAAAGTTAAAAAATGAGCATAATTCTGACAAAGTCTGAAAAGACGTCAAAAACGCGTCAAGAATAACAACACTTCTAAAGACATCTCTCGGTTGAGCTAAAGAAAAAAAAAATCGTCGTCATCATCATCATTATCACTTGGTCTTACCAACTTTATTCACTTTAACGGTGCCGTATTGATGGCGCAGCCTACAAACCATTTCATCTATCAGTAATCTTTGTTGTCTCGTTTTCTCTAGTTATATGATGTTTGTTTGGTAGTGTATCCCTCAGCCAATCAGAATGCGCGTTACAAACGAAGTGCATTAGAATATGGTATACATTGTTTTATTGCAATTTTTAAAATTATTTAATACTGATGTGCGTATTTGTTTTCCTGTGGTCATCGAATTTGGAGGTTTTATTCTGCTTTTTCTAGAAGCAATCCCTACACAGCTCATTTCTTCTGGAGACAAGTTTACGTGATATCCTTACAGAGTAGGTATCACGTACACTTGTCTTGAGAAGATGAATTCATGTCTACGGTAGATAACTCTACACAAATTCCGAACTCTGTCTAGACGTCTTCATTGTGACGTCATAGACATGACGTCATAATAAGCGATGGGGAAGAAGAGAAGGAAATGGCGATAACGTAAATAGTGGAATTACGGGATGGACAACGATTATCACGGGGCTTCTGGGACTACAAATATCCATGCTAAGAAAATCCAGACTGAATATTCAAAGAAACAGAAGTATCTAGAAAAATGCGCCTCATACAACGTCAAAGCTATTGGGTAAAAATTTACATTTATTTCTTGAATATTCGACGAATTTCATGAGCATCGACAATGAAAAGTGTGGCTCCTGTCCAGCAATGGACAAGACTTCCAGACCACAGGGATTAGAATGCCTCTTTAAAGATGGGTTTCTAGACAAGTTAATCACATTTCTCATAAATTATCTTTTTTAAGGAAAATGTGATTATCGAGAGCCCAATTTTAAGGAGGGTTTCGAATCCTGTCCATGCACGATAGTAACTCAGTGCACACGTACTATACAACACTCTTTAGAGTACAAGCGCACTATCAGAAACTGTTGGTTCTTTGTTAACCAAGGAGTCAGTCGGGTCAGCAGAGCTGTAACCGAGCAATGAACCTAAACGTTACAAAAGGTGCTATTTGACGGATACCAGTTTGTCGCTGTCGATCAAAGGCTATCGTAAAAAGAAATATTCCGTATTACTCTACTTGTATTTAATCGTTGACCATCAATGTAAAAATGATTATTTCACCAATATTTTTTCTCTCAAAATTCCCATGCTGTAGAGACCAGTGCCAAGGTCAAACATGAAACTGGAACAGCAAATTATTAAAATACTAAGATTTATTTTATTGTTATACAACGTTTAATGTGGACATTTTACATTATTCAACTAATTGCAAATATATCATAATTACACCGTATATGTTGCTTGGAGGGTCCTTGGAGTAAAAGAAAAGTCGCAAGACCACGTGAGAGACCAACATACAGTATTCCCCCGATATAACGCCAATGTCCGTCCAGAGAAAAAAATGGCGTTAAAGTGAGGGTGGCGTTACATCGAGGGAGTAAAATAAAAGGATAATTGACAGCTTCTTAATTTCGCATTTCAAAAATGTGCTGGGTCGAAGAAAAATGCATACACATGCAGGGTATTCAATACGATTTATTTGAGGCGGCGATTGAGAAATTTTAGAGCAAATAAAAATTCAAACCGGTGACTGTTATCATCTGAGTCGGCGATATTTCGCCGGGTGCCGCCCCTTATAGAAGTCAGTGCTAAACAGTAACATGAAATACATGAACATTCTTATGTTCTTGCATATGGACCGATCCAAGTTCGAATCTTGAATTCAATTCTGGAATGCAGGAGGGTATACACCTTATAGACCAAACAATTTATATCTGGAACATGTTTAGTGAAGAACTAATTTTTATAGGTTACGATTGTCGCAAAATTTCTTAGTGGTTTCTAAGGGATATTTTCTTGGTTGTTACACCAGACAATCCGAAAGTTACCAGACATGCCTGGTAAAATTTGCTTCGGTCTGGTAATATATTTCAACTTTTTCTTCATAAAAATGTTTGAATTTCTACAAAAATTTAAAAATGTCTGGTAAGTTGTAAAAACTTTCGCGTCATGTCTGTTGCACATGGTTGTTACTTATTTACTGAGAAATTACCGGTGGCAGTATTGATGATTACGTTATTCTTAACATTTTCTTGCTCACCTCCGTGTTAATCTCCAAAAGTTCAGAACTCTTATTATTTTACGTTAACTCATACTCCGTATACGCAGAGCTGCCTACTTTTACGATTTGACGTAGTTTTTACGATTAGCTATCCCATTTGACGTCTAAAACGTACTTTTGAACAAATTGACGTTTTCAATTTTTGAGCGCTTGATTGAAAAAATGTCTTCAATATCTTATAGGCATAAATTTGTAAAATTTGTTACAATTTTGGAAGAGGACAAAAGATTTTTGTTCTCAAAATTGCATTAGTGGTATATATTACGCTTCAGTCCCCAAAACGTACAATTTCATGAACAAAATATTACACTTATGGTGAGAGATCTGTATAGTGTGACAGTGTCTGAATCAGATATCATATTCTGTGTGGTATACTGATAAACAAAGGTGACAATTATGAAATTCTGATCCGAGTTCTCTAGTGTCAGCTCTTCCTCAAAATAGATCTTAGCGTAAGAACAGGAAACCCAGCGTTAATGTTGATAGAGTTAACTTGAAAAAAAAATACCAAGATTTTCTAATCGTATTTTGGATGATGGTACTGATGAAAAGGGCCATTATTTCAAATTTAAGGATAAAGCAATAAAAGTTATATTGTTTATTGTACTATTCTTACAATTAATTTTTGTTCGGTAAATTTGAATAATTAAGTCGTTCATTGATAATTTGTGGTCTATAAACTTTCACGTTTTGGTTTTTTTTTGGCACAGAATCTAACTGTTGTTGTCAGTTTTAGCAATTTGCGTAGAATTGTAATTTAACGTAGGTGGTTAAAATTAAAATTTTTAAGATATATATTTATGATAGAAATACCTATCTATTCTTGATTTCTACACCCTTCAATGCACTGAATGAACACCAGTAAATGTATACCAATATCAACTGAATCTTCCCTAGGTTATATTGTGTACATTCCCTAATTATGCACAAAAATTCATTTATCAATATGATTACATGTATGCCCCCACTATGAGATACTTCCCTAGGTGATTCTAGTATCCTCGCACAGTGAGATGGTTACTGTTTACAGCCCTCCTTGTCACTGTCCTCGTCAAATAATAGAGCGATTCATGTAGAAATCCCTAATGGTCATCCTTTAAGAAAGTCAAGAGAGTGAATGTCAAACCCAAAACCCCAAAATCAGAATTCAGAAATCAAAAATCAATGAGCATACAACCCCCCCCCCCAAAAAAAGAAAATTATACAAAACAATTAAGCATTCAGCAAATAAGCACAATTGAATCCCCAATGTAAATGTGAACAGGTGTCCGGAGGGAGTAAGCATCTCCTGCCTGTTAATAACACCCGTCATTAATTTCAGTTGCGCGGAGAAGTAAAAACTGGCGAATGTATCAAATTCTTTGTGTTGGAAGGCCCTATCCCAAAATATCTCCAATTTATATTGTGGACAGTGAGCTTTTATGTACATGTAGTTTTATATTTCCCCTGTGTCGTCTGAAGAATTTTTGAAGTTACAATTTGCTCACATTTTAACCTAGTGGATCCCATAGAGTGAATGATTTCTGTTCATAGTTCATTCCTATGTCCTCCGACAGAGATTTGACATGTTTTTACAAACAACTGGTGTTCCCCCTTCCGTGAAATGATTTCTTTTCAAAGTCTATTCTGGTTGTGTTCCTGCAATTGGACTACTTTTGCTCGCAGTTCCTCATTATCCTTCACGATCTTGTTGTACACCTGATGCTTTCACTCCCGACCTTTATAATACCTTCCAGCGTTTACTAGTATATTTTATTAGGTCTTCCGACTTCCGTCGGAAGACCTATTGTTTTCGTAACCGTGGAAAATTGGATCAGCGATTTCTCAAGAACCCTGTAAGCTAGGACAATGAAAGTTCTCCAACGTTACGTTTGGAGTAAAAGCTAGATTGGTCTTTTTTATTTTTGGTCTCTGTTATTTTTTTTATCATGTTTTTTAGTAGATTCAAATATTTGACGGGAGCGTCGAATTACTCAAAAGGACCGAAAATTTCATGTTTTGCTATTTGTAAGCTTAAATATCTCGTATTTTGCTATCTACAATTTCCATTCTTTTTGAAAGTCGACAGCCATGCAAGATATGAAATGCTAGATGCACACTGTAACGATTTATTACGATGACGTCCTTCACCGTCCTTCATATTTCCAAATTCAGAAGTTCATAGGAGGAAGACACTTTTTTGCTTATAATAGTAAACAAAAATTAAGCTTATGAAGTTTCCTAAAAATTTCAATATTATTATTTTTTATCCATATATCTGTCTATTTAGTCTTTCTGATTTTTCCTATCTCTTACTGTTGAAAAGATATGAGCATCGAAATTTTGAGTTGGGTATTTCGATACACCTTCACGCCAACAGATCGGGCGCACACTAAAATTGGTAGTCCGAGTCCGACTCGAGAAAAGCAGTGTTGAGATTTTCAAATTCCGATTTCACGGCAATGATGAATATGCATTTCATAAATACATTTCGATATACACAATTTGATTTTAAAACAGTTAATTAATTTAGAAGAGATCAGCTACAAACCAGAATTTACACACAAAAAGTGGTAGTTTGATTCCGATTTCTAACCTACAAACCTGTTTCTAAACTTCAATAACTATATTTGAACATCAAGTTTAATTTCTAATTCTAGCAAACGTTCGAACATAATTTTTGGTTGGTTTATTTACAAATTGATGAACAATTTCTCCAACATTCTTCCCTCCCCTCGTTTTTCGAAAACAGTTCTGTTTATATTGAACGATGTCGCCATGATGGAAATTCAAAATAAACTTTGAAAAAAGGGAAGGGGGGGGTCCAAATTTGAACCTGCACAGCGAGAACCTCATGGTATTTATATATATATATTGAACGTAACTTGTTATTACCATTTCTCTTCTCAAGAAAATTGGTTCTACAGCTACGAGCTCTCCTTTTTTATGGGGGAAGGGGGCAGGAAGAATTTGCAAAAAAAAAAAAAAAAATCCCGGCTCTGAAAAATGCTGAAAAAAATATTCCGGCCCAAAGGGCCGGCAATTTTTTTTTTTTTTTTTCCCGGACCATGCAAAAGTAAGGATACATTGCATGATATGGAAATTTTTGCTGGCCCTTTGTGCCAGACAATTTAAAGTCAAAAAATTAATTAATATAAATACAAACTGTTCACATAACTGTATCTACCAGAGACCTAATACGCATAGGCACAAAAATCTAGAAAATGTTCTATTTAAACATCATACAATCTGTCTGAAATTCGCTAATTGCAAAGAGACATCTGAAGGAACGGTTATTAACTCATACTCTGTAACAGAGGGGAGTTTAACTTACACAGACATTCACAACATTTGACAATTTGTTTAAATCCGGCCCGAAGAACCGGCGAAAATTTTTCTCCGACTCTGGTAATGGCTGAAAAAAATGGCCTGCTCAGAAAATTGCTGAAAAAATTTTACCGGCTGGCAATAGAATTCCTGCCCCCCCCCCCCCCCCCCCCCCCCCCCAAATCAAATGGTTGCTCACCAACAATTATCGGTTTGAAAATTTAATGTTACTGCTATTTGAAAACTTAAATATATAATATAAATACATGTAATGTGACGTCCTTCATATTTCCAAACCAAAAATTGTATAGGAGGAAGACACTCTTGTTGCAACCGCAACAAGAAACCTTTCTAGTTAACGTTCCTTTCTCGTTCTCTGATTTTGCTTCTGGTTCCTTTTTTGAAAAATCCACATGAAGAAATTCTGTTAGAAGTTTAACATTGAGGCGACTTCTTCAGTTTATGAGCTTTCGTAAATACATGTACTGTCCTCTTGAAATTTATCCTGCAATGAGGATACATCTAGTTCAAGCCAATCCTTTTCTGACATCATATGTTGATGACTGTGTAGAATTTTGTTTCAGTCCTCAGAATAAAGTCAAATTATGTGAAATAATCCTGATCGTATTTTTCAAGTTAATCATGTATACTTTGCAGGAAGGAGGAAGAACTAATGCGGCGCAATTTGGAGAAATTGGAGAAGGAACGCGAGCGTCATGACCATGGGAGATCGGTGGGTATTAAAGTGTGATTATTTTCATTAAGATTCAAAAAAAGATATATGATGTAAAGCTTCTGTTTTATATACGTGGAGCCATATATAACTGACAACGATTTGTGTTTCGTTTAAATTTTTGAGATTATCTTATTTTTAAGAGAGACCATGGTTTGGACAGCACAAGTTCAACAGAAGGAAGACGCCGAAAAGGGTAATATGAAAAAAAAAAAAAAAAATAGAACCTGTGTTTGTGAAACACGAATGCCCCCGGTGGCATCTTCGTTAGTATAAACTTCATTTTCTGTCAAGTATGTGAAAGGTCAAGGTGAACAATTTTGGTATCAATGGAAAGGTCTTGTCACAAGGGATACACATGTGAAATATGAAAGCTCTATCATTTACCGTTCAAAAGTTATGCCCAATGTTAAAGTTTTTGAAAAGTAGGTCAAAGGTCAAGGTCGTGAGGTCACAAATTTTGGTATCAATGGAAAGGTCTTGTCATAAGGAATACACATGTGAAATATGAAAGCTCTATCACCATCCATTCAAAAGTTATGCTCAATGTTAAAGTTTTTTTCGGACAGACAGACAAACAGACGGACAGGCCAAAAACTTTATGTCCCCGAATCTGTGATTCCGGGGGCATAAAAAACATTTAAATATGTGAAACATGGCTTAATCTTCTGCATTGTATTACCGTAATGTGCCATAATTTGACAAGACTAAAGACATCTACAAATATGCCTTCTTTCCACACACAATAACACAATGAAACAAACTGCCCCAGACATCACTTAAAGCTTCTCTTGAACATATTTTTCTGAACAGCCAAGCAATATTAGTTACACGGTTAGTTAGTGACCTGGTACGGAAAAATACATGGTGTGAAAAGAAAACCCGTATCCGGCGTGATAATTACAATTGCTTGGCCTCAGACAAAAATGTTTGAATCTGATTGGTCAGATCATGGTCACATGACGCCGTGAAAAAAAGCCGTATCAGGCTTGTAAATCCGTATCGGGCGAGTAGTTTATTATGACGTCGTGAATTGTATGATACAGAGACCCCCACACATACAGTTAGAGGTCTTCGACGTGATAAATTCGTTACACGGTTAGTTAGTGACCTGATACGGAAAAATACATGGTGTGAAAAGAAAACCCGTATCGGGCTCGGCTTTCGCCTTCGCCTCGCCCGATACGGGTTTTCTTTTCACACCATGTATTTTTCCGTATCAGGTCACTAACTAACCGTGTAACTAATAATACTAGTAGTTTAAAAATTGAATTCTGGTACGTTATATTTTTATTTATTTTTTTTTTTATTGTTCATAACTCCCTGTTGTGCATCGTTAAGTTCAGGCACATAATAGTCAACATTGACTGCGTGCTTAATAGTCAAAGAAGAAAGCTAGAAAACAAGAATAAGATAATTAATGTCATTGACCACAAGAAACACTTCAGACCAAGCAAAAAAGATACAACAAAACTGATTGTTCCTAAAGGTTGCAGCTAAGCAGTACTAGTATATATAAGGAGGTTACCAAAAGGTCGAACAAATGTTTATAGATATCTTGTTGCCAAAAGTTCTACATGTATATAGGCAATAGCTTTGTTACTATTGGCTCAAACTTGAAGAGGACATATACCAGTTTCTGTCTAATTTCAAAACGTCTGTCTATACGTACTGCATGCCAAGATTCCTTACTCCTTACGGTCCAATTGCAAAAAGATTATCAACAGCCTGAACGATTGCTTGATGGAATACTGAAAGAGTTCTTTATAAGACGAGTGTTTTTTTAAGGGGGGGGGGGGGGTGCCTGTGCCGTTCACATTTGGGAAATTTTGCGACTTTTACCAAGATTTGGGAAAGTTTTAATACAACTTCTCGGCATAGTACAATCCTAAAGTGTCCTTAATTTACACTGATAGTCAATGAAATTACTTGAACCGAACAAGTGATAAAAGATACAATCAAAAATAGGACATTTTGTGCTGACTTGCCAACTTTTGAGTCATATTTTCTACAGTGATATTTTTCAAAGTTCCCCTTTGGGAATTTCAGAGTGATTTGGGGTGGGGATAGAAGAATTGTTGGTATTGGGAAGGGGACGAATTTCGGACCCAAACAAGGAAAAATAAACATTGAAGAAGTTTAAACAATGTTGAACATTATGAATTCATTTTAGAGGGGGAGCGGAAGCTATAGTAGAAGTTCTTGAACATGTTGAAGATATTGATGGTGGTAACGAAAAAAAAAACATTATGAATATGCAAAATATGATATAAGCAGATACTTTAATGATAATTTTCTACATTATATTTAGCTCTGATCATACGTCATTGGACAGAACAGCGTCCAGCATCAGACCAAGTATCCGAGATTTCCAGAGAACCCAATCACGTACCAAGAAAATGATGGCGGAGGAATCCGCTCTGTATGACCTGAAAGGGGATGATTCGTCACTGCTCGGACGTCAAAGTAAGGCATTGACCATTCCACAAACTCCGATGTAAATTCTGAAATGAAGTGAAAGTCGTATAGTGACATCACATTGCAAAAATCAAATGACGTTATTCGTCAGAAATTTTGTTGGAAGTCTGTGGAATGGTGATTTGCAAAGACCGACAACGAGCTTTAAGATTTTTTTTCTGAAAATCACAGTATACCAACACCTTTCCAAACTTTGTACACTCTTGTTAGCGTTAGCAAGCAAATATTAGTTCATCATATCTCATTATTTATGTCTGGTTCTATGAGTTAAAGACCCAGTAGACCATATGGGTCACAATTACTAACTTGTAGCAAATGCTGTGAATCACTCATATCACTTGTAGCATCAAGAACCAATCGTATGAGCGATACTGCTAATCAATCCAAACTGACCGGTGCTGAGAGTGATCCAGCACGACCCAAAGACACGCCACCTGTCATGCCGAGACGGGAGAGGAGGATGTCACTGCCCACTCCTGGCACTACAGGTCAGGACCAAAAACCAGGTCATGCAAGCTTAGCCCATGTTCTTGGTCAAGCGTCCGGTCGGGATCATCATGATTCGGGTCAAGGTCATGGCCGTAGTCATGGTAGCTCATATGATCACCATGACAGCCATGACCAGAGTATCGGTCACCTAAGTTCAAGGCTGAGCATCATAGATAGGGACCATGAACATGAGAGTCTGCTGTTGGAGGCGGCCTTACAGACACTGAGAGCGGCAGAGGAACATGATGCTGGCTCGGATCTACGAAGGATGAGCATCCAAACCATGGGCAAGGTATGATTGTACTGTTCTTAGGTATAAGCTTATGTGTAAGAAAAGAGTGATTTGAATGTAGATTCTTGTGCTTTCCCTAGCTTATATTTAGAATGAATGTCGAAACAAGTACACATTTTAAAGCAGGATCAGGTTACAACTGTACGTAGAGATCTTCCGATCAAGAGATACATATCCGGATAGCCATACGATAAAAAGTTAGTGAATCTGTTGGTTTCAGTACGTGGTTTTCTTTTTTCCCCTATATGGCTGAGTCTCAGGAGAATTTCCTTTGTTAGACGAGTAATTGATTCCTCTAAACAATTAAAGAAATTATTAAAATATTCACATCTAAACCTGAATCTATTAAATATGGCCATCAAATAGCCTGGTATTTGCTTCAACCAGCAGAGCCTCCATCAGACTGACCAATTTTTTTCTTCCTTTGTGATAGCGGAGTAATTCACTGGACGTACAAAGGATTGATTCAGAAACAGTCCGCGAGTTGGAAGAAATCCTTCAGCAGACGCGTCATTACAAAGATAGGCAAGTCAAATATTTATGTAGTCTGTGCAAAGCCAAGTAAAGGAAGCAGTCATTATTTTCTTATCTCCACCTTGATATACTTCGGGTACTGCATATTTTCTTGTCATATCACAAATGAATCTGAACCAGATTTTACACTAAAAGCTGTCAAGACGTGTAGACGGCACATGATTTCGAATTGTTCATGGATGCTACGGATAAACAAAATATCCACGGCGATAATGTAAAGTGCCTGTAGTAAAATAAGGAGATTCCCAACATGACAACATTGGAGTGGTCACAGCGGAACATACACGTATGAGACAAGAAATGGGAGAAATTTACACATAACTCTATCACATCAACGACAGACAATGTAGTCACATAAAAAAAAAATCAAAACAGCATTGAGACATGATGGACAACACACTGAAAGGAAGGAGACTAATGACACCATTGTATGGGCATGATAAAACGGAATTTATTATAGATAGCTTCACGAAACAGAAGAAAACAACCAAATAAACGTAAAATATAAACACATATATAAAAAGATAAACATATATACAAAATGTATAAACAAATTATCCTTGTAAAAGGACCAACAAACATAAATTATACTACTCAAAAAAAGTTTTGCACCACAAGTCTATTTGCCGTATACTTACATTATAGATGTATGGCTTTCATGCTGAGTTCCGTAAAGTATGGTTTAATATTGAATTTTGACATTTCCTACCATAAAGGCAATAGATTACTTAATTTGACTGTAAAATTCCGATTGGTCTCAATATCCCTACCAGGAAAGATTGAGAAGTTTGAAAATTATGCAAATTTTTGAAAATTTCAATATTTCATAAAAGTTCTCGGTTATGAAGAATTATAGGAATTGATTGACAACTAGAAAGGTTTCTTGTTGCGGTTGCAACAAGAGTGTCTTCCTCCTATACAATTTTTGGTTTGGAAATATGAAGGACGTCACATTACATGTATTTATATTATATATTTAAGTTTTCAAATAGCAGTAACATTAAATTTTCAAACCGATAATTGAACAGTTTGTATTTATATTAATTAATTTTTTGACTTTAAATTGTCTGGCACAAAGGGCCAGCAAAAATTTCCATATCATGCAATGTATCCTTACTTTTGCATGGTCCGGGAAAAAAAAATTGCCAGGCCCTTTGGGCCGGAATATTTTTTTCAGCATTTTTCAGAGCCGGGATTTTTTTTTTGCAAATTCTTCCTGCCCCCTTCCCCCATAAAAAAGGCGAGCTCGTAGCTGTAGAACCAATTTTCTTGAGAAGAGAAATGGTAATAACAAGTTACGTTCAATATATATATATAAATACCATGAGGTTCTCGCTGTGCAGGTTCAAATTTGGAACCCCCCTCCCCCTTCCCTTTTTTCAAAGTTTATTTTGAATTTCCATCATGGCGACATCGTTCAATATAAACAGAACTGTTTTCGAAAAACGAGGGGAGGGAAGAATGTTGGAGAAATTGTTCATCAATTTGTAAATAAACCAACCGAAAATTATGTTCGAACGTTTGCTAGAATTAGAAATTAAACTTGATGTTCAAAATATAGTTATTGAAGTTTAGAAACAGGTTTGTAGGTTAGAAACCGGAATCAAACTACCACTTTTTGTGTGTAAATTCTGGTTTGTAGCTGATCTCTTCTAAATTAATCAACTGTTTTAAAATCAAATTGTGTATATCGAAATGTATTTATGAAATGCATATTCATCATTGCCGTGAAAATCTCAACACTGCTTTTCTCGAGTCGGACTCGGACTACCAATTTTAGTGTGCGCCCGATCTGTTGGCGTGAAGGTGTATCGAAATACCCAACTCAAAATTTCGATGCTCATATCTTTTCAACAGTAAGAGATAGGAAAAATCAGAAAGACTAAATAAGACAGATATATGGATAAAAAATAATAATATTGAAATTTTTAGGAAACTTCATAAGCTTAATTTTTGTTTACTACTATAAGCAAAAAAGTGTCTTCCTCCTATGAACTTCTGAATTTGGAAATATGAAGGACGGTGAAGGACGTCATCGTAATAAATCGTTACAGTGTGCATCTAGCATTTCATATCTTGCATGGCTGTCGACTTTCAAAAAGAATGGAAATTGTAGATAGCAAAATACGAGATATTTAAGCTTACAAATAGCAAAACATGAAATTTTCGGTCCTTTTGAGTAATTCGACGCTCCCGTCAAATATTTGAATCTACTAAAAGACATGATAAAAAAATAACAGAGACCAAAAATAAAAAAGACCAATCTAGCTTTTACTCCAAACGTAACGTTGGAGAACTTTCATTGTCCTAGCTTACAGGGTTCTTAAGAAATCGCTGATCCAATTTTCCACGGTTACGAAAACAATAGGTCTTCCGACGGAAGTCGGAAGACCTAATTACTGATCTGTGTTTAAGAATTTAAAAGACATTCTCTTTGCAACATTGTAATTTTAGTATTGATTTATTCAAGAATCCAATAGAATTTGATAACATTAAAAATATTTGGATAATTTACTAAAAAAAGACCTTGTTTAAGTTAATCGCTACTCAAAGGATAAAATAATTTCATGAAATCGAAATCATATACACTCCAAGCATTATCCAATCAAACATGGCAGATAAGTTTAATTCGAATAACTTTTTTGATCTCTTTAAATTATTCATTAGAACGATATGATTTTTGGCATAATAATGAAGGTAAAACCCATGTGGTGCAAAACTTTTTTTGAGTAGTATATGTGACACCAAGGTGGAGATGAAGAATATAGGAGCCTTGGCCAGCAATTTTCGGTAATAAATTCAGGGCGGGCATGAAAATGTTTTAATGAATCAGCATTAGTGTTGTGACAGGTTTTTATGTAATCATGACTTTAATAAAGTATCTGCTAATCCATTTACATAGTATCATTCTTATACATTACAGACAGGAAAAAGAACCAGACAATCACCCATCAGTGAGCAGAGTTCAAAGGAAACGTTTGGAAAGACTAGAGGATATCTTAATGGATATATCAAAAGATGCTCATACGAAATTCAATCCCAGAGAAATGCTGGAATGTGGATATCTAAGATTATCAAACAGAAATATTGAAACTTTGGAGGGAATGATAAGAGACATGGGGTCGGATCCGGGAATTCACGTTCACAGTGACGTCACCAATTACGATCTATTTGGAGAGATTAGGAAAGAAAAAGAGGCCGAGGAAAAGAAAGCAAAACAACTTATGGAAATGGGTAAAAGGTCACATGCACATTCGAGAAGAGGATCGGGGCATCATGGTCGTAAAATGATGCCGCACGCCCATGGAAGCAGTCATCATGGCCATCATCATGACAACCGTGGTCACCATGACAACCGTAGCCACCATGACAGCCGTGGTCACCATGACAATCGTAGCCACCATGACAAACATGGCCACCATGACAAACATGGTCACCATGACAACCGTGGTCACCATGATAACCATGACAATCACGGTTACCATGACAACCGTAGCCACCGTGGTCACCATGACAATCGTGGTCACCATGATAGCCATGGACACCATGACAATCACGGTCACCATATAGCAGGACATCATAGAGATCGGGGACATGCTAATGGTCACCATTCACACGATAAATCTACGAATAAACATGCACATGGTCACTCTGAGGTCAACGATGGAAAACGTACCAATTCTCAAGGTCACAACGTGAGTATTCATCACAGCCGGGATCAGATTCACGGTCATCAAAGTCATACCCGACCTTCACATGGTAACCAAGGTCATATTGGTGGCCATGATGTCAAGGATAGCCATGATCGTGACAAAATACATGGCCGGAAAATTGTAGATGGAAACATTAATACAAACAATGAGTTTGCATTTAAAGCAGATATTCTTCACGTCTTTTGACAAAAAGTGATATCTATATATTCACTTATGCATGAAAAATTTCGTACACTATTTATCTTGTTTCCTATTAAATAAGAAAATACATGCATTCATCTTCCGTATTGCCAAACTGGGGGTATGTGCACTTGTTGCCTCATTAAGGATACTGGTGACCTGTCCTAAATTGAGCACTTGGTTACACACTTTGTATTCACCCCACTTTCAATCAGAGGCAATCATATTTCACTTGTGCCTTCCTTGTGGTAAGACCTCTATGATGGTATCAAGGATGTCCTTGTGACCTTGACCTGTTTAGAGTATGGCTTAATCTAAATGCATGTTAACATGTAGCTGGGAAATATTGTCTCATTAACACATCATTTGTCAGAAATGCTTTCAGATTTTTAAAAATTTATTTTGGTTAATTTAGTATGTGCATAAAGATTTTGTGAGAAAGGGACGAGGTGACCTTAATTATCTATATACTAATACCAAGTCAATGGTAATGAACAGATTTTGTTTGTTCAGGAACAGCATAAATGTTGGTACTGTAGATGAGGAATATATTATTTTTGCCTTTAGTGACCTTGACCTTTTCAAAAATTCTTCATTGGGCACATCGTATGAATGGTTAGTGACAGGTCTCCCATATTTCAAGTGTTATTTCATTTGACAAGACTTTTCTATTGGTACAAAACTTTTTACCTTCTGACATTTATATTTGCATTTGACCTATTCTACAAATAATTCTTACATTTGGCATATACTATCACTATGCACAAAGCTGTCAAGTGGCCTCATACCATGGGTTATATGAAAATTGTAAAAGTTATGACATTTCAGTTTTGAACATTGTCATAGACATACATGTATGGCTTGGAGGTGAACAGATCTTATGCCAAAATCTATTTTTGAAATGATAATGAATAAAAATGAACACTTCAATTAAGTATTTTAATTATGATGACTGACATATAAAAAATTAGAGTGGATTTTTATGATAACTTGTTTGAAATTGCTCATTTACAATATATACAACAAGTATTTACATGGTATAAACTTGAAAAAGACTCTGGACTTAACTTTCTTGTCTATGAAAGAATATTAAATGCTATTATAATTATATGTCTATGAAAGCAGCAAGTTCTAATAATTAGACATCAATATACAATGTTGAGATCGAGTCAAACTATGACATGGGTATGGAAATTAAAAATACAGACAGATATTTCTGGATATGTACAAACATTTTCAAATCTGAAAGTACAATGGCATTCTTAGATTATGAGAATAAGTAGAGAGAATTCAAATACATTTTAAACAAGTATGAAACTTTATGAAGTTTTAAAACAGATTTTCCTCGATTTCAATGGAAAAGTATAACAATACATGTACATTGTATACCTTAGAGCTTTCTGAATGCAAGACAAATTATCTGCTCTTGTATTTATCAAATAATGTTTAAATGAAGAAAGAAATATTAGATCAAGTTCGATAACTCTTGTAATAAGCCTATCAAAACCCAATTTCTGTTATGTGACCTTGGCTTACATCTTTGAAAGTCTTAATAGGTCTGTCTTCCGCAGGGCATTGAAGATATGCCAATTTCATGAAAACTTATGCTTGATCTGAAAAACGATTATAAAATATATACATACCAAGTTCAAATTCAATATCTCAAGAAAACTTAATGGAAGATGGACACTAGACAATCTGATTCAAGTATGTACTCTTTGATTTAAAGGGGTACATTTGTAATGTCAGATGAAATGAATTATCTCTATTATGTTGATGTGACTTTAACGATAACAACATTAAATTAACCCTTCCGATTGCAGGAAAAAATGCAAAATTTTGTGACGTCAAAATGCTTTTACCCTGGACAAACAAGCTTCGAACCTTGGTAAAACATTGAAATTGCATTGTGACGTCATGGAATTTCTCAAATTTTTCCTGCGTTTGGGAGGGTCAATTAAGAAGAGTACATATCATTTGATATACCCGTACTTCGATCAAGTTACAAGTATCATACATGTACAAGTAGTTATAAATGAAATTGTGCGTTTTGAAACAGATTTTGGCAAATAATCAAATATTGAATAATTAGACATGTTTGCTAGATACCAATATAAATGTATGGCCCATAATGGGAGAGAGTTGTAAGATTTCTACTATAAGCTTGTTGCAAAGGAATAAAAATTGTAAGACAAGATAGAAGTCATCTCAATTTACATCTTAAATTGAAAATTCACGATGCTTCCATTTTTATGATAGTAAAAAAAATCTATCTGTCAGCTCAGCATGTCTAAAACATATACATTATGTACAAATGAAAGAACCATACTAACATTCTATTTCAAACAATGCAAAAACACAATACGCCCGGTCTGATGACAGGCTTATATATAGATCACAGTGTGAATTCACAACCAATGCAGATTTTCATATTTTGATTCAGGTATCACACTATTAAAATGCTAGTTTTTATCAATAATGCATCATTATGTGGCCTTGATAAATACATGTATGCATATACCAGTAAGCTGAGTGTAATGGACAGACACCTTGACTGACAGACTGACAGTTAAATACCAGATGTACATGTAGCGACCACTGTATATCCATAGCTTACTGGGTTCAGACAACATATAAAACTAAGTCATCACTACAATATCACATCAGTTGAATTAATTTGTACGATGAATATAAATGTCGTTTATGACATTTAGAAAATATCCCAGAGGCTATTTCAAATGACACTGGATTGCTCTAATGTATGCAAGTCTTTACATTTATGTCAATGTTTATCAAGGAATGTATATTGATATTGGTTTATCACAAAATATCTCTGGCATGATTTACAGAGAGGTCACTTTAAAACTGAACTTTGATTAGAAAGAGTACAACTGGCCTAAAAATCACAAGTTTACACAGGATTCCTCACTTAAAATCATAAGTTAAAGTTGCATTCCTCACTTAAAATCACCATTAAAGTTGCATTCCTCACTCTTGGCCGACACATATCACGAACGTAATCAAGCAATGTAAATTACGCCCCCATGTCATCATCACTGCCAAGTTACTGCAGGCCCTTCACGTCATCTTTGTTTTTGACAAGATTTACAGCACTGTTTCCCATAAAAATCATGGCTACAAACGTTATGTTCTGGCACCAGGTGGCACCACTTGTGTTGATCTTCACATTTCTCCTTGACAACTGTAAATAAGAATAAAAATTGGTGTTATGAAACTGATCCTTTACCTCCTACATTTGGGATTGCACAAACTAATTGTGGCATCATCAAAGTTTATTGAAATCAGTTGAAAATTAAGGGAAAACTTGATTTATTTACGATGTTTTTATAAGTCAATTTTATTATGTCTTAATGAATTTATGCGAGATATCATGCCAATATCATGAAGTAATTTTGCATATTGAAAAAATGGAACTTCTCTTTTGTAAGATGAAGTTTTAGCTTATCTGAAAAAGACAACTAAAATGTACGGAAGCCCCGGAGTGCCAAGTAAAAATATTTTTTTAACCTGCATGCACAGTTTACCACCCTGCGCACACAGTTTAGTAACCTGCACGCACAGTTAAGTAACCTGCGCGCACAGTTAAGTAACCTGCACGCACAGTTAAGTAACCTGCGCGCACAGTTAACTAACCTGCGTGCATAGTTAAGTAACCTGCACGCACAGTTTAGTAACCTGCAAACACAGTTTAGTAACCTGCAAACACAGTTTAGAAACCTGCGTGCACAGTTTAGTAACCTGCATGCACAGTTTAGTAAACTGCAAACACAGTTTATTAACCTGCGCACACAGTTTAGTAAACTGCACACACAGTTTAGTAACCTGCGTGCACAGTTTAGTAACCTGCCCACACAGTTTAGTAACCTGCGAGCACAGTTTAGTAACCTGCATGCACAGGTTTAGTAATCTTAGTAATATTTATCATTACCATGGTCATTAACAGGACAGTTTCCTAACTTGCAGTCCTTGGATGCAGGAGGTCGTTCCTCAAGGTCACAGCCTGATGAACTTTGACCTTTGGTATCTACACATGTAACTTTTCTTCGTTGCTCGCCTTCACCACATGTCACAGAACACTGTAAAAGAATCAGAAAATTGTAAATTTTGTACGATTGTATTGCATTTTTTTGATTTACAAAATTATTTCCTATTTGGAACATTATCTGACATAAATGCTTTATGCTATAATGAAATTCCTACAGAAATGCAAATATTTGTAGCAAGTTTTCTCTGAATATCTGATTTTTCGCGGACAGACACCAGACTTCACAAAATCTGGCAACCTTTTCATTGTGAAGTCATGATAAGGAAACATGACAACGCATAAAGTCAGTGCGATCAAATATGAGTCACAATTAAAAATTTTGCCAACTGATGTGATGTCTGGTGTCTGTGCATATAAAATCAAGGTTTAAAACGGTCATAAATATTTTCTGGAAAATGGACTATTCCACACTGGTTTCCATAGAACTTAATGAACTCACATTTAGTTTAAGTCAGATACTGTCTCAAATGGGAAGTAACTCTTTATATCGAAAAGACTGAACACTAAGCAGATAGAGGGGTGATATTGGTATCAAAGGGAATATATGCATTTATAATGTTAGACTGCTCTTGAGGTTTCTTCTTCTATGAACAAGTATACAGAGAATCATTTAGACGACCAGTTTAATGCGTCTTCTAAAACTGTCAAATAAGGTGACTAAAATTGGAGGTAAAAAAAAGTATAAGGAATGATTATTTTTTTGAAAAGCAAGCATAAACATTTTAAATATGAACTCAGTCTTCACAAAAGCTCACTAGCTCGATGTCCAGGGCTACTAGAAAATATACAAGGCTAGTAGATATTGTCTAACAAACTACTAAAATGTCCAGTAGAATTTGTCTTTGGGCAAGTGGTTAAAAAAATTTTTAGTAAAGACTGGTTCAATTACAGTCACAGTCAAACTCATCATACTAAAAGCTCCATCACAAAATAAGTTACAATTGAACATTCTGTATAGAAAAACTAATTTTCTTTAAAAAAAACAAAACAACAAAAAAAAAAAAAAAAAAAAACCAACCCAAAAATGCTCAAAGAATTAATGGGAGATAATTACACTCAAGTCAAATTTTATGGATCACAGCAGATCAATGATATTATGGCTGCAGAGAAACATCCCAAGAACTGATTCTCTTCAAAAAGCAACAACCTTTATAAAATATTGTTGATGACAAACTTCATAATTCAACAAAGTGAAATGTCAAAAAGTTTCATCCTATTGTATCCAGAAAGGTACTGGCAGAGAAAAGTTTGGAACACAATTAAACCTTTGTTTCACAGAGAGATGGACAGATCTAGAAAGAAAACCAGTTGGAGACTATAATCATATACAGTACGGTAAACGTGGTTATTTTCACTGGGGGGAAATTTCGTGATTATAACATCAAGACGTAACGCGTGGGGGGAATTTTCACGATTAAAATGCATTTCCCATTTTAAGTATGCAGCGAGGTTATTTTCGTGTAGGGGGGAATTTTTGCTATGTTCATAGATTCGCAAAAATTGCCCCCATGCGAAAATTTCCACGTTTATAGTACCTGTCTTAAGTGATTGCATTAAGAAATAAAGAAAATGTAGGGGAAGGAAAAATCGAGAGTTATAAATGGAAAGTAAAGAAGTAGGATCTACAGAACACACAAAGCTGAGGTGCAATACTCAGAACCAATCTTCACCCATTCCTCCTACCTGCGTCCATTCTGAAGTCAGCCATTGCGGTTCCCGTTTATAAGACTGACAAGGCATTACTAGACATGATTCAGTCATAGTTATGTTCGGATGAGGTATATTGCGGCAATATTTATTTCTGGTTGGAAAATGGCGTCCTCGGAAGCTCTCCCGGTGACATTGGAGGTAACGGTGACGTAATCCTCGATCACAGGTTTTTGAGCACTGAATGATGAAAGCAATAAAAGCATATGATAATAATGATTAGCCTGCAAGCCTATGAATGATAAGCTGACTAAACTTTATAGCATTGCCGCACAAATGTTCTGATTCTAAAAGTTATAAACAAATGCCATTTCGTTTTGTAAAATCTGTCCTCTACTGGATATTTGATTACTAATAATCTATTTCAATTAATTAATTGCTATTTAAGGAATTAATAAACTATTTCTAATTTCCTGATTATGTTTCTCCGTTAACTAAAATCTAAGTGTATACATGTATATTAAATTTCATTCTAAAGCATATATCTAAATTCCATTTTATTTTCCAAATATAAATTATCCTCAAACTACAGATAAGTATACAATGTATATTTATATCTTATGTAACAAAATATACAATTCTATTCTAAAAATGTCAAAAACTAAAATGCAAATAAGCAGATTCTAGGAGAAGCAAAATTTGTACTTTCTGATTAAAAACGGAAGCTAAGTGCATGTGTACCAACAATTTACTTACCGGGCCCCATTCTGATAGATGCCAATTATAGCTGTCCTCGGCACATCGTGGTTCCTTACATTGTCTGACAGTCTTGGGCTGATCATCCTTACACTGGGATGCCGACACGACCTTTGACCTCCGCTTTCCTCCTCTTGCGCGACAAATGACTTTCCGTGTCTGCTGACCGACTCCACAACTTACGGAGCACTGAAATTTGAAAGTTGGATGACCTTGATTAATATGAAGCATATCACTGAAAGTAAAATTTAAGAGACCCACATGTATTTAGAATCCAATCTAAATCTCAAGTAAGCCTAGATTTACTTTGCGGAAAAAAAATGCTTAAATTTGAGTCAAAATATATCTTTTTCTCATAGAAATAAAGAGAAAATGAAAGCATTAGTTTTTCTAAAACATTGTCCTTATGGTCTTCTAAATAATGTACATGTACCTTAGACCATTTTCCCGCTTTCCACCTGGGGGGACAGAGATGTGGGTTACATCTCCGTGATTTGATTGGTTTAGGGATTCCTTTACACTGCCTCTTTCTGACTCTCCTATCCTCTGTAGATGACGTTCTCTGGCGACAGAAGATTTTACGTCTTTGTTTACCACCGCCACACTTCCTGGAGCATTCTGTCCACTCCTCTGGTACCCATCTGAAAAACATCGAGTGTTGATCAAACTTCTCCTTTATTCTAGAGCTTAGATTTCCTGATCAGTATGTTTGTGAAACATTCATGCCATCAGATGGCTTAAAAGAGATACAACTTATGATCAAAATACCCTTCTTGAGCCTTAGATATTCATGGCTATGATAGAGATATAATTTCTACAATATTTACCTTGGAGGACAAGGCTGTGCGTTACAGGAGAAGATACCAGATCGGGGTTTGGTATCCTTGTCACAGTTAGATGGCGCCACTTCTTCATACAGGTTTCTGTGACAGACTGCTTTGATAGTATGTCTTCCTGTAATCAAAATAAAATATTTCTTTTATTATAAAGCCCTTTTACGACAGTGCCAAGCTGCTTACAAATAATTGTTTCAAAATGATATCAGTTGAAGTGAATTTTAAGTATAAAATGTGCTCTCAGAGGAAATTTAGTACTTCCTGTTATGATGATGAGCAGTACTTAGGTTTAATTTAAACAGCATGTGTGAAGGATCAAAGATCTATGATATAGAGCATAATTAAAGTTTGCACTGAGCTTATACCCATAACTGCAAACTCGGGTAAAATTACAAATGACTAGTATTGCAGATATATATTTGAAATGGTGAAAGTACCTCACTAAAATATGAATTTCAGGGGTCATTATTTCATAAATAATATCAAATCCACTGTTTAGGATTTAAATGTTCCGTACCTCCAGCACAAGGTTCACTACATGGAGTGGCAGATACGCTCCATGTATATGTGTCCTCTTTCTTCTCATCTGCATCGTTGCTAATACTGATAGGCAAGGCATACTCGTACTGAATACCGGGGTTTCTATCCTGTACTAAAACCTGTACAAAAAGATGGAATCATGCAAATTAGGAAATGAACAAAAAAGATTTCATGAGATGTCAAATAGATGAAAAGCAATAACCTTCTAATGTCAAGGTCATATGTCAAAGTGAAAAAAAAATTCTTGCTTAAACTGTTAGATGTTGCAGTATGAGAAAATTTATTGCTTTGAATCTGAGCAGAAATTTATCTACCTGCCCCCATAAAGATCAAATGGTTGCTCCCTCAAAAGGACCACTTATCATTACCTCTAGAACCAGATCTTCCTGTAGAGGACCTTTCCCCTCCAGTGTTTCCGGTCTATTATACGGTCGTTTATATATAAACCTGGCTCCTCCTAGCATGTATTCCCCAGGCCATCCCACCCTGTGCTGGCCGTTCAGATAATAATGTCCGAATATGTCACGTATAGCGATGTAGTTAGAGGAAACCCTCTTCTCAGAGACTTTGATTGAACGTGCACTTTTAGGCAAGATGGCAACAGGAAAGTATGCTGAAATACAAGCGCAAGCAAGCGAGTAAAGACAATATTCATACAGATATGAGCTCTATGAGTGAGTCATTTAATTACTTTGTCGAATGGAAAAATTTATACATCATCTAGTCCACTGCCACAGGTTGTTTCAATTTGCATAAGTCCCCATACTTGCACTTATCCTCAAAAGTTGATAACTCAAGTTTTTTAAAATATTATCTTTAGGCTAATATGGCAATTTGGAGCGTGCTCATCCTTTAAGGTAATGTGTGTAGTATGAGAACATCATTACTGATTTTTTTTTTGTCGCATGTAAAGATTTGATGATAAAAAACTACAAGTCCCCTCCGGCGAGCCCGTAGGGGAGTAAAAATAATGTTATACAAACTGTTATGTTTAGGTTGTTCCGTGTATTCTCCTTTGATGATTCTACACGTAGAGTTATCCCCCTTACATACACCGCATGCGTCATTCAAGGCATCAGATCCGACTATCCAATCACAACCAATGGGCTGAAATTAGTAACATTCATACTAAAACTACAATTCATGCAATAAAACATAATTGGCAAGGGTCATTGTGGGAAATTGCAAGGTCATTGTTCTTGTCTAATATACCGGTACACTTTTGGCAAAAAATTCTTTTCATACTTAAACTAGTGTTTGCGCAATAAAACATGATTGGCAAGGGTCATTGTGGGAAATTTCAAGGTCATACATGGTCAAGAATTGAGAAAAACTTGAATCCTATAAGTATATGTAACATTTTGTCAGATGTCGGTAAAATCAGCGATAGACCTTCTTCATATTACCGCTAGACTTGCATTTAGACACTCCAAGACCCGACATGACTCTGTTTGACATTATTTCTAACTGTGACGTCATAAATATGCTACAACGTCACAGTTAAAAGTTACATCAAATCTTGCAATGTCCTTCTTAGGATGAGTAAAATGCAAGTCAACTGCGGAAATGTGAAAATCGTCTATTACCTATAACTTATTTTCCCATCAAGCATCCATAAGATACACTTACCTTACAGACCCCGTCCACACACATACTATTATCGTTATCACACTTCATGCCGTCAGTGGCCGTATGCTTGATAGTGAATACATAGTTATACGTTTCTGCTATGCAGTACAGCTTGCAGGGTTCTTTTGCTGGAAAATAAGTTTTTTTTTTATTCTTACTACTATTTAAAAAGAAATAATGTCTAATTTGCTAGAGTGAAAGTATGGTACATAAATTTATATGTGATTAATTGTAAAGTTTTGAGAACTTTCAATTTTCCTCTACCGATCTATCAGTATTTTTAGCTGACAAAATGAAGCTTAGAACAATTACCTTAAACAGCTTCAAAGATAGTAATCTAAGCTAGACACGAAATCTAATTTGGTCAAGGTTGTTTCAACATTTTCATACCGTTATAAAGTTTACGATGAGGTCGCCACTTGAGGTACCAGCCCCTGAATGGTTTGGCGTTGTAAGAGGAGCACTGTACTTGGTAGAAGTCGTCTTCCCCGCGAGGACAATCCTGAACGTTACATATCTTATACACCTTCTCCTCTCCTGAGCAGGGATTTCCCCCATACTGAGGTCTGAAATGATATGATTGTGTATGTATTGGATAGACAGAGATGTAGCAACAAAAATAAGCACAAAAAGTTCATTCTGCAACATTTTTTTCCCTTTTCGTCAAAGTTGGATTTCAAAATCAAAAGGCATATTGAAAATGAAAATGAAAATGTGTGTCAAGGTCACAGTTAAAAAAAATGGGTATTTTAAAATTTTATCTTGTCACACATTGTATATATGTACGAGAGAAATACATATATGAAAGCCATTCAAAAGTTATGCCGAAAGTTTTTCAATTGTAGGTCATAGTCATGGGTCAAGGTCAAAAGGAAAAAAAAAAGTATCAATAGAACTTGTCACATGGAATACACATGTAAAATATACAAGCCCTTTCACTAACTATTTAAAAATCATGCTTAATATTAAGGTGAATACTACAGTCAAGGTCACAAGATAAAAAATTTTGGTATCAATAGAAAGGTCTTGCCACAAGGAATTAATACATGTAATATGTAGGCTCCATTACTAAACCATCCTAAAGATCTATTTTTTCTTAAAAAGTAGGTCAAAGTTCAAGGTCACAAGTATCAATGGAAAAGTCTTGTCACAAATAATTCACATTAGAAATATGACAGCCCTATCACCTACTCTTACAAATCAATACCCCTTCTGTTGAAAGTGGAAAGGTATGACAGACAGACAGGCAGACAATGCCCCCTTGGTCAGTACACCGAGGTATAGAAATAAACTTACAATGGATTATTACACTGCCTTTCCCTGTGGATTACTCCGCCTCCACAAGTCCTGGAGCACTCTGACCAGGGTGACCACTGGGACCAGCCACCGTCTATTGGACTCGGACCATCCTGACCAAAACGTACACACTGACCCTTGCGGCACCACTGTGAAATGAAATACAACATACTGACAATAGAAAAAAATGCCATTTCAAACTCAAAATTTCTGTATTTCCTAAAGGAGATTTCGATACCTCACATATAATTTTCTTAGGTTCTATCAACAGTTCATCAAGCCAGGTGGCAACTCAAATGTGTTTTAAATTAAACCAAGGATAAGTTTTTCCTATTCTACCAATATACATGTATTAATTGCTTTTTGAATTGTACCTATACTGCATTATAATAAAACCAAACCACAATTAGTATTCCACGCAAAGGCATTAAAATTCTACATTCTCCATATTTATTTTTCTTTTCCCATAATCATGAATTAAAAAATAATTTGAATTCCTGAAAATATTCTCATGATATTAACATCAAGCAGGTGCAGAATATCATTAATTAAATTTGAAATCTGCCAAATTGGGAAAAAATCTTATTTCTACGAAAATTGTAAATCTAGGATTAGTGTATGTTAAGGTGGTGCCTACCTACCATACCATTACCACATGATGTTCCCTCGGCTGCCGGCAGAAACTTGGTCTCACATCTCTTCCTCCCTCTATAACACCAAAGTGACTTACAGATATCCTACATTAAATGGAAGATGAAAATATTTGTATATTATTCATGCTCTCATAGAATTATAAATAGGTAAATTAAAGTAATTATATCTATTAAGCACTACTGTCCTGTTCACTAAATCTAGAGTACCCTGTTTTGGAGATTAATTCTACCGTTGTAGGAATTTTCCAATAATTTATTGTCTCTGTAGGTTAAATTGACTACCTTTAGGCCATGTAAAATAAAATCTATGTTTCTCAGACACCGCCGCGTGCTATAATTTGCTGCCGACGAGACGTTTTTATTGCAACTTCAGAGAAAAATATACGCCGTGTCTCATTCTTGATCGAAATATATCCATTTATTTCATTGAACATATCTATTGTCCTTTAAAATCGTCAAAACTGTACCCGATGAATAAATGCTTTTAAAAGCCCGTATAAGTCACGGCGCATTCTGTATTTACGTTACGAGTAAAGACTTTATCCACGTGTCGTTTAAAGGGAATTGTATAGGATATACTAACAATGTGGCGCGGACACTTGGACGACTGGCTATTCGCGTGTTTAGTACATCGAGTATAACATGTATTAAAACGTTACTATAGTTTCTTTATTGATCTCCACAGCATATGTAAATACCTATGCCGAACAATAGCAAGTGTCCATTGTAATACTTCCGAAATTCACGTTGTAAAAAGTATAAGCAAGGACCGCCGACGAACGCAAGGGAAACGTAGTTAAATCCTTAAATCTAAGAATAAAAGAATGTATATTGTATCCGGGCCGTGTACATTATTTTATCAGACGGTGGTTAATGCTGAACACTTCATTCGATTTCTAAAGATTCAGCTTCATCTAGACTCGACTTCCGACGATATACGCTCTCCGCCAAAATTTTATTTACCATATGAACGGATCCATTCGAGGAAGTGAGGGGTCGTATCTAATTTGAACTGGCTTTAAACAAGATGTGAGCAAATACTGTAACAGCAGTCAAGTCTCTTACGCGATTCTACTAAATACTCACGGCAATCAAAACATGGCATACTTCGTGTATCAAATTTTGAATCGATTAGCTTCTTCCATTCAGACAGATGAGCTATGACTCCCCGTTCTCAGAAGGAATAGGTTATTTTACTTTAAAAAAATTAACTTATTTACAACAGAAAGCCATAAATTTTAATGTACAGGTACAATTATTTTGACTGACGGTTCAGAGACAGTTTTCTATGAAGAATAACGGGGGGAGGGGGCAGCATAAGATTTTTTGCCTTACATGAATAATGGGGGTGGGGGGACAGGACAGACGACTCTTTTGCCTTACATGAATAATAAGAGCACTCTTAATGAAAAAACAAAAAACAAAAAATAAAAACCCTACCTACCTTGCCACTTTTTTAGACCCAATTATCTGAGAAACATAGAATTTATTTTACATGGCCTTAGTTGTAAAAGAAAATGTGCATTAACTCTTCCATTTAACTGTTTTTAAGCTGCTATGCGGAAAATAATATGTCTACAGGAAATTCTGATGTTAATTTCTGCCCGCCACCATATTGTTCTCTGTATCAACAATAGTAAACAGTGACGTCAAAGCCTTTGACGTCACACATTTTAGTCATTTTTACTATAGAAAATCCCTGTAGACATTTTATTTTCCGTCCTATTTTTTAACTATGCTACGCACAACAAAAAGGGGACGTATTTTCGGTTATGACTAAAAGAGTTCTATAGACTTGGTATCAGTTTATAAGATGATCAATCAAACAGTATATTTAGGAGAAATTAATTCACCAAAGCAGGGTGCTCTGGATATAGAGAACAGGACAGTTATTTCATGAACAGACTCAGTTATGTACATGTATAAAAATTTACATTACTAGTAGATTCCCCATGTTGAACACCCATTAGGCAACTAGAATTATATTCCAATAACTTGGGTTGCTATTGTGACGTCACGTTCAGGTTTTGCATGTAGGGAGAATTGACCAAAATTAAGATACATTTGACG
This sequence comes from Pinctada fucata, assembly GCA_028142955.1. Lineage (NCBI taxonomy): Eukaryota > Metazoa > Mollusca > Bivalvia > Pterioida > Pteriidae > Pinctada > Pinctada fucata. Next base: position 35,330,736 of record AP027113.1, on the reverse strand, counting down.
CTGTTACAGGCAAAATGTGCGATGTGCATGCAAATAAAAATGACCTATAATTAGAATAAATGTAAATATAAGTAATGACTGTCTTACTTTTGGTGTTCATGGGTGTATAATTCTGGTTGGACACTTGCAAATTTTCCGAGAATCGCTTTGCGATTCACGGAATTTGCACGTGCCCAACCAGAATTATACACCCATGAACACCAAAAGTAAGACAGTCATTTCTTAAAAATATTAGTAAAGGAAAAGATAGGAAACTGAAACTCTTTATCGGCATTTTTTTTTTTTGAGTGCTTAATCTTATAATCTTATAGCTATGGCTTCATGTCATGTTTTTCAAACAAACGTCTACATGTATATCATATATTATCCCACCTCTGGCAAATTTCTCGCAATCTGATTGGTCAAGAAGAACCGAATATTATGTTGTATTATTTTACTGACATGATATTATTTTGATATCCTGCTTCCACTAAGACGCTTTACGATAATGACGTCACCGAAATGCTTTGAAATATGTTGACGTTACATACACAAGCCAAAAGCCATCGGTGGGATAAATTCGTTATACAGTGTTTTACAGAGGGGATACTATTACTTATTTGGTCAGTTACAGACCGTCTACGGAGATATGTCGGGTTGGTAAAATCTATGGAAGGCGAGGCGAAGCCGAGCCTTCCATAGATTTTACCAACCCGACATATCTCCGTAGACGGTCTGTAACTGACCAAATAAGTGTTTTATTTTGCCGAGGACCCCTTCATCACAAATTTCCCTTACCTAGTGTGTCACTTCCCAGGTATTCAACCTACATAAACGAGTCATCAGCTAAAAATAGATTACGTGTAGTCTGAGCTATATAAACAATATTTTTTACCTATTTCCATAAGCATCGGTGGTTCAGTGGTAGAATGCTCGCCTGCCACGCGGGCGGCCCGGGTTCGATTCCCAGCCAATACAGTTTTCATATTAACGTCCGCCATCTTGGATTTCCCACTTCGAATTTTTGTCTACTGACGGTCTATAAGAAAGTCTATAGAGTTATAGACCGCTTCCACGTGACGGGCTCTATCCAATCAGTTTTCGACATTCTAGTCCAAGGCGAAATAAAAAAATATATTGGGTCGATGAAAAAAGTTGTATTGGGCTCGGCTTCGCCTCGCCCAATACAACTTTTTTCATCGACCCAATATATTTCTGTATCCCCCCTGTAAAACACTGTATAACTAATATTGTACCTACACCACATGGTTTAAATTTCTTTGTAATATCTGTATAAAAGAAGTCGGGAATATATTTGATATAATTTCACTATATACCTTGCCAAAATCATAATTGCAGAGCTTTGCACGTCGTCCAAACTGCCATTTACATTGTATATCTGCATTATAGAGCTCCCCTGGTAGTTTGTCTGGGAACTTAATCTCTGCTACTTTCTTTGGTTTGTCTGTCAAACATTCTGACTGGGGAGTGCTGCGAGAGAAAAAATATGATTTTAAGAATGATAAGCTGAAATTCATCTTATAAATCTAAATAACATATACATGTACATTTAGGATTTTTTTCTATAGTCTAGCACATGTAGTTTATGAATTTAACTTCCCATAGATCCAAGATGTAGATGGTCTATCTAACGTGATCTAAATTGTAGAATAAGATGATTTACTATAAATGTGGAAATTTTCGCATGGGGGTAATTTTCACGTTTTTCACCAATCCAGAGATTTCGCAAAAATTTCCCTCACGTGAAAATATTCTCGCTGCATTTTTACAATGGAAAAGACATTTTAATCGCCAATATTTCCCCCATGTTGATGTTATTATTGCAAAATTTTCCCCTAGCGAAAATAACCACGTTTACAGTATTCTGAATTTGTATGAAAGAAATGGTTGACCTTCACTGTAGGAATTTATTGAAAGTTTTCACAAGTCACTGCAGATTTATAACCTATGGAATGTGATGATCAATTTTTAGCAACAAGAATTATCTCTTTGTGTATTATATACTTAACATGGAAATTCCAAGAAATACAAATAGAAATGATCTCACTAACTTCATGAATCTCATGAGGTAGGCTTTACTGCAGATCGACCAGTGGAACTGTCCATTTTTGCCAACAAGGGTGGGCGACATGATTTTACCAGCAGATTGAGTACAGTAATTACCCTCACCATCATGGAACATTCCAAAGCTGAAAATATGAAACAAATTAGAAATTCATACTTGCAAAAAAAAAAAAAAACAATCTAAAAAACCTGTCTTAAACTGAAATCTTTGCTCTAAAGCTGTTGATCAATTGAACTGCTCTACCTCCTAATTCCTTAAATGTTGCAAGTAAAAGATATTCAGAATCTCACCTAGATTTATTTTCAATTTAATGTTAAAGAATTTCTCCAGTTTCCTTACTTGTGTCCCATCTCATGAGCGATAGTAAATGCTGTGGAGAGACCGGTATCCTCGTTTATTGTACAGCTACGTACTCTGTTACACATACCCTCAATGGGAGCAAAACCTGTAATGGTAATATTCTTGTTATAATGGTATTTTTTTTTAGAATATTACAAAAGTTTTTTTTTTTTTCTCTTCAATGTATTAAGGTCTTAGATTTTGATAAAAAGAAATTACTTGAAGGATGCTTTATATTCTATGACATGAAAATATAAAACGCAAAATAGCTATCATGCTAAATGGAGTATTTCAAGAACTTCAGAGGTCAAGGTCATGGATACTGTGCATGAACTTATCTTAGTGCAACCAGGCATTAGCGTAAAGAGGGCAAATGGACATTATTAGTTGTAAGATTTGTTACTGACAGTCTACAGAGATTTGTCGGGTTCACAGATCAGGCTGATAGAAACCGAGCCTTCTATGGGCTTGATCAACCCGACAAATCTCTGTGGATGGTCAGTAATAAACCTAATAACTGTTTTATGTTGTCAAGGACCAAAATCTCCAAAATCTCCATTTTTTTGTTGCCGAAAATTGCCGTTGCACGTGACTTCTTTCATTTATACGGCAATGCCGGAATTGCTGAGGGTCTACAGAAATTCAGATGGCATGCGCACGACGCGATTTACGTACTCTGATTGGTTTGAACTAGTCTGAGGCAAAATAAAATAGAGTTTCATGATTAAGTGCATTTGACTCATTCTCCATATAATCTATGGCAGATAGTATGTTCAGTATAGTTTTGATATCGCACACTTTTAACAGTGCTAAACCTGCTAAAACATCAATCCTGCTCAAATAAGTACACATACAGTAATCAACCGGCTAGCGATTAAATAGCGTTTCTTATAAAAGTAGATTTCAAGGTCATAAATGATTATGGATTCAAGTGTTTCAAAAATAATGAAGACTTACAATTGGTGTTTTAATTCATCCAAGCAAAGGTCAAGGTCATTACTGATATAATTATGTTCTCTAACAATCATGCATTCTCCATGATATGGAATATTTCCTTACCAGGTCAAGGTCGCTGCTTCTCATTTTCACCAAGAACATTATACCAAGGATTTTAATGAGCTAAGGTCAAGGTCACAAAAAGTCATGTTTAAATATATGGAGTGCTTCTACAAGAGCCAAAGTCAATATCATTAAAAGATTGTGTTGTGCCTTAACATGTTCCAGGTTCAAGGTCTTACCTAGAGTGTCACATTAAGCGTTTTTATACGAGCAGAGATCAAGGCCAGTCAGTAGTATGGCATGATCGTGTTCCGTTAGCCCCTACCAATACAAACTGCCACGTACAGAAACTGTTCAGAGTATTATCAATGTCCTTAATGATAATGCTTACCTAGCGTGTCACATGGAGCGTTTTTATAGGAGCAGAGGTCAAGGCCAGTCAGTAGTATGGCATGATCGTGTTGTCTTCCGTTAGCCCCTACCAATACAGACTGCCACGTACAGAAACTGTTCAGAGTATTGTCTGCATGGAAGGCTATGGACAATCCTGGCTTGAAAAGAAAACAGACTTATTACAAGCAAATAAAAGCAACACGGGTCATTCTTAAGGTAGTCAGCGCATAATACATCATGCTATTTCTGTAAATATGGTTATTTTCACTGGGAGAAAATTTCACGATTATAATAACAATTCTTTTCGCATGGGGGAAATGTTTGCGATGAAAATATCTTTCCAATTGTAAATAAGCAAAGCGCAAAAATTACCCCCACGCAAAAGTTTACACATTTACAGTATTACGAACACACATAAAATTGTTTACTAACATTATACAGAATACAGTGTATGCGTAAATTCTAGTCAACATGAACTCTTGACTCTACTCATAAATCACTACATATACAGACTTTTGATGACCTTGACATATAAGAAATGACCTTGAAAGTCAAGAGGATTTTCCTTCTTCTTAGTTTAATGTTGAGACAATATATTATATGTATGATGATTTAAAAAATAAGCTTCCTAGACTTAATTGACCCTTCCGAACACAGGAAAAATTTGAGAAATTCCATGACGTCACAATGCAATTTCGATGTTTGACCGGGGTTCGAAGCTTGTTTGTCCGAGGTAAAAGCATTGTGACGTCAAAAAATTTTGCATTTTTTCCCCCACAATCGGAAGGGTCAATTGTGACAAGAAAGTCTTAGATGCACATATACACTATATCCAACACCCACTCATTGAAAAAGTGTGCTCCCAGCCTCTGCCCTATATTTATACATACATATATTCATAGAAGAAAGGACAGAGGGTTGTGTCTTACATAAATAGCAGTGTGACTGTTTATCTCTTCAAGAGCATTAGTAGGGGATAACAAATCTTACAATAAATCAAGTGTATACAGAGTTATATCTGTTGAACTTAAAGCCAAAATAAATATTTCTGAAACTTATCAGTTTTGCAGAATCTTTACATGTATCACATATTTCATCCCAGTACAAACAAAGAAAATATCCCAGATAAGTTCACCTCATCTCCCTCTAGTAGAATGAGTCCCACTAACACTATGTTGATATTGTTACCAAGGCTCGGGTCTCTGTACAGCTCAGCAACCTGTAATAGTAAATGAATGGGTAAGAGGTCATGATAGTCTATAAAACTTAAAGAAGACTTTATACATAGGATGGTAAAGTATTATTTTCACTCATTAACTCAAATGAGTTTTCTGCTTTTAAACAATATTTTTCATACTCTTATATCATGTACTCATACTAAAAGGTCTCAGACTCCTAATTAAGTACCAAATTCATTTAGATTGGTCCTTAGTTCTACACACAGGACCTCAACGCAAGCATCCTTCAATGAATTCCACACCTTCCAATCTCTTACTACGAGAGAAAGTATAGGTGGGTTTTTATGTGGGCCAGTGACTTTGAGCTCTTGTGGTTCTTAAAGGGGATACTCAGCCTCTTGAACACTAAAGCTTTAGTTAATGATAGAGAAGTCATGTAGATCTATGACAAAAATATCTGTAACGTTTTCTATGAACAAACCATATTAAACAGTGTGAGGGTATACGTAGTAATGTTGTCTTTGCCATGTTTATGATACAACGTCTTGTCCACCACCACCAGTGTCTCTACCGTCCTCTCCTCCCTCTCTATTAGAGCATTCTGAAACCGCCATTTAAACCGGGAACGCCGGTCTACGTCACGTGACGTGTTGTTCAACTCATTCTCATTCCTTATGTGCGTTAAACTTCTTTTTCCTGCAAAAGTTAATGGAATTTAGTTATACGACTTTGTTACTCAAATAACAAAAGAGAAAAAATCGTAGACTTTTTAATCTTAGATGATTGATTTTTAACCCAATTACATTTTTTATCATTAATTTTCAAAACTGACACATCGTTGCTCAAGTTTTTTTTTGGATAAATTATTTTCAAATCTGATAAAACATCATCCGATTACTATTTTTTTGATTTATCACTTTCAAAATGAACAGAGAAAAATGGCCGATTATAAGTACTGTATTTAAAAAGGTTGAGATCTATCAAAAGAAACCGAATCTTTAAAAACTAATTTCTATCAATGAAATAAAATCTCAATTTGGATCTAACTCAAAGCCTTATTTATTTTCAGTTTAAATAGGACAATGTCAATTGCTTACTTTTTCACACTAAAAGACATCTGGTAGAAAGCACAACCTTGTCCCTTATAAAACGACTTTTTATACAAAACACTTCACCTAGTCTGTGAATTGAGAACGAGGTCGTATATCACAGAACTGTAGGAAAAACGCTGATGTAAGCTGTCATATATCAAAAACACTTGTATCTGATGATTTATTTAGATTACACTACTAACTTACATCTCTTTTTTCTTTTTTATTTCATTTCAAATTTTTATATTTTCATTTTTTTGTTTCCGTGAGAGCTGTAACATTAAATTTTGCTCTCCTGAGTAATTTAGTACTGTTTGCACCTCTTCAATATAATACTGTCTTTTCAAACAGAAAAAAAACCAAATGCACTGTTCAATTGCTTTTATTTATCTATCAATCAATTTATTCGTTTATTTTTGCAAAGGAAAATAAAAGATTATTGGTTTCAATCAAACATTTCTTGGTACATGTATTCTTCTTTGTTTGTTTTTATTTTTTTTTTTCAAAAGAATTTACATGTAATTCTTACGTCTGTCCGATTGGCCACAGTAATGATTCTGGTCGACCTTGAGAGCTGACCGCTTGATCAGTTTGTGTGGACGTTCGTGGAAATGTTCGTCCCCCGTCGTGATTTTATGACGTTCGTAAGGTTCTATGATATAATCCTCTTCTGCTGTGCGTATAATGCCATTCTGAAACAAAGAAAACTTTTTTTTTGGTCATTTATCACTGAAAAACAAAATAGGAAGAAAAACTTCTACTGTTTATAATTGAAATTTCCTTCACCAAAAATTGAAAGTATTCGTTAAAGCAAAATGGGTTAAACACAATGTCTTCAAGTTCGTCTGCAGATGTCAAAGCAAGATCAAGGTCAATACCACAAGGTCAAATATTGGTATCGAAAGAAACGTCTTGTCAAAAGGAATATGCATGTGAAATATGCAAGCTCATCACTTACCATTAAAAAGTCTTATTATGAGACAAACACAAAGAGACGGAACAAAAACAATGTGCCCCTCCCCCCCCCCCCCCCCGGTATCTTCGTGAAATGATCCAGGTGGGTTTGTGAAATGTGAAATACTAAAACTAAATTGATAGCTACATGCATCATTGTTTGCGTGTAGGTCAAGTCAAACTCCAATAAACTTGAAAAGACAACAACTTTGCTATCATTATGAGATTTGTAAGCCCAAATCCACCTCCGTTCAATGTTTCAGACGTAGAAATAGACAGAGAGAACAAAAACAATAACACATGACAATCTTCCATAAAAATGCAAGATCAATTTGCACATAACTTGGTATTTTATGCATGACCTTGACCCTCTCTTTGTAATAGCTAACAAGTTTCCTTCCAATCACAGGAGCTAGATGCCAACGATCCACAAGAATAGTCTCCCCTTCTTTCCTTATATATAACTTTGACTAGAGAGAGATGGGAAGGGGCGGGTGTCATTGAGGGTTGTTGGCATCGAGCTCCTGTGCCTCTAATGTATGGAAACAGAGTATGCAAATATGATTACAATGTATAACATTATCGGACAGATGAACGGACAGATAAAGACAACCGACAAAGATGAAAAAAGAAATGTACCTACGGAAAACTCAAGTGTTTTCTTGACTAGCTTATTTGTTATTGCTGTAGTACTCAACTCATGGCAGAGGTGATCTTATTAGTTTACGGTGAGCATTAGGGACACAATAACAAACATATTGTTTCTGTTTAATCATGATAACAATGATGATGATAATGACGGCAAAGTACTAATGTTCTAGTATGTTTACATTGGCTGTGACTATATTGACATTCCATGAGAAATGGATGTTAGATTGGTTCCATGAACTCTTAGATGTTTCATACTCAAAGGCTGTAAAGATATGAAGGAACTCTTGTATTGAAGTAAACTACGGGAGGATCCAGCTATCTTTCAATAAAGAACTTTGTCTCAGCAATATACTCAAAATTGTGCAGATAGGAGAATATTATTTACTGATACACAGTTTCATAACAAAACTTGTTAAAGCAATCCATCAAAAATTCAAAATTTATATTTTTTGCAACCTTGGGAATATTGAAAATTCAGATCCAAAAGTCTTACTTCCATATACCAAATCGTCGTGTATTTCTATCTGTTAGAATAATTGGAAAAGAGAGGTAGGGGAACTTCCAATCTAAAAGCTTAGCTCTCTTAATATTCCGACAATATATAAAATACTTAATTTCCATTAGATTGGGGGAATGTCTAACAGGACCCGCCTATGTTCCACGATACTGAACTTAAATACAGTCTGTGAGTACAGTGCAATCGGTTCTATATAATCTCAAAACAAATCTACACCCTAAATGTGAATACATTCATGTCATACTCTGTAGATCTTAGTCTACAAAAAGGCGAACATTTCAACTCCACCTCTACCGACATTTTATGATCTTTTGAAAGGCAAAACATTCATCAAAATAGTTTACTCAAACCAAATAAACAAATTTCATACGAATTATCGATATTTTCGTACCATGCAATTTTATGAATGCAATAATTCAGAATCTACACCCCAATTTCTTTAACATAACTTATATTTATTTGACACCCACTATTTTCATTTGACGATTCAATACTTGGATCGTTTTTTGTCAAAATACATTTCGCTCACTTTCTTGTAATATAGCCCGACAAATTGCATGTTTCCCCGTTCGTTTTTGACAACTACATACGATCTACGACCAAAAACTACTTGAAAGCCCATCAATAAATGTATACATCAAAATTTTCAAAGAGAAACCAGATGTTTTTATTTCCACTTGTCAGATAAAAGCAGATCACCGCTTGTTGCCCCTTACATAAACGCTAGAGTGAAGGTTTTGCCCCATTGCTTTTCAGATGCACAAATTCACGCGACTGAAAATGTTTGATGTATCGTATATGTTTGTCATTTACAGTTTACAAATTTACACACCTTGGTGACCAAAGTGTCTCAGAAAATTTAGCCTTTGTCAAGATTTTTTTTCATTTAGAGAGTGAGGTCTCCAAAAATTCATTGAACATACACAAGAAACGTTCAAAGACTCAACTGTGAATTTGTTGACCAATCTGTCAAAGAAAAATAGCCTTTGCCAATATTTCTAAGTAAAGTGAGTCCAAAGGTTTGAAGATCTCAAACAAAACTCCATTGGAACACCCACAAGAAACACTCAGAAGAAAATCAGGCAATATTGGCGAACGAGCTGTCTCAGAAAGTTGAACACAAAGTTTTGAAAAGGATGCTGGTCTCCCACGATACTCACAAAAGTAAAAACACGGATTAGGGATGAGGAAACCCAGGACATTTATTGACCAAGCTATGGCAGAAAGTATATGGATAGCCTTTGTCGACCCCCCCCCCCCCCCCCCAAAAAAAAAGGACGGCGGATTTCTCCTACATATTTCCAGTGCAACTCTAACAATAACACTCAAACGACCAATCAGGGCACCATGTTCTCTTAAGCTTAGATATATAAAGTTGTGTCATATTTCATATTTTACAGGACAAATACCATTTGAATTATCTATCGTTTATATAAAATAGACACTGGCATGTTTATCTGTGTGACCCGTAACTCCTTCTAAACACTCCATTACAAATGTCACGTAAGGAGGTATCATGTCGGGCAGAAATGAAACTTGATCGCTAAACAAATATTATTTTAGTATTCGAATCCTTGTAATGAACATGCTAGCGGCTAAGACAAGTTAGCAAAGATATCCCTTTAAATCATATACTTGTTCTAATATAATCTGGTTAACCACACGAAATAAATTTGAAGTCGATTTGGGGTACTTTTACCTTAATTTTTGTAAAAAGACGTTGCATTAATTGATGTTGTGTGTTTTACCTCTTGTAGTCGTTGTGAGGTCTCATAAGAGATTATTGTTCAATGAAACGCCTAATATTAAACAAAATATACTAACCACTCCATCGCAGAGAGACAACGCCGCGGTATGACTATTCTTTGATTCGAAACTACTCCTAAAATGGCAATTTGAATTCATCCAATCACCGTCCGCAGGTATAACTTCCTGTTCTACTAACGTCCTTTTATTGTGTTTTCTGTGGTACACTTTGAATCCTGGCGCCAAAAGTTTATCGTTTGATATGATTTCTATTTGGAACGTCTGACCGTGTCCGGTGATATTGAGGTAGAGAGTTTTAGTTTGTGCGGGATGATCAGCGTCACGCTTCAAACGGTTGCCATGGAGATGAAAGTTTTGTGAGACAGATTTCCCGGATGAATCGATGATATGAGGATACACAATGTTGGTGTCTGAAAATAAAAGAAATAAAGGATATAAAATCATGAGCAGTAAATAACGATGTCAAATATATCACAAGATAGCAATGACTTATGATTTTGTAACTTGACAATTTGGTCACAAGGTCAAGGTGAATAATTTGGTTTCCTGAACACGTGGAAACATTAAATCCTGTCGTCCGTTTTTCTATCACAAAGGATCTTAACATTGATCCTAAATTTTTGATGATTTCAAAATTTCATGTGCAATACCTAGGACGACGCCCAACATTTTGACCTTGACCTCCGTCTCTGACCTACTTACATCGCGAAACGATCACAACTCTTCGAATGCTTGTTTGAATAAGAAATATTTTTAGATTAAAGGATAAAATAAATACTCTCTTACTGATTTCAATTTTTAGTTAGAACATGCTCTTTTTAATGTCTTAATTAGTGCTTGCATGTTTTAGTTCTTGTTTTTACAGATTGACCATTTTATCGCTATTTTGCGAGTACTCCAAACACTGGAGGGGCATATCAAGAGAAGAAGAAGAAGAAAAGGAATGTATATGTTATAACAAGGTATCAACATGATCTGCTTTTATTCATAAAACATGTGTGATGTAACATGTCTTTGACGACATGAAGTTCAAAGACGAAAAGATGTACGCTAACTCATTAGGTCAAAATTCCTGTCACCAAAGAAATTACATTAAGGAAAGAAAGAATTTGTGTGACACTTTATATCAAAACGTAATCTTTAATCTATGTATTGATTTCAAAGGTACGAACACGTTAAAAACCAATTATATCACTAATTAGCTGCTAAACTTCAATGGCATAAGGCATTATGATGGTATCTATCCTCAAATCTCCGAAATTCGTGAAAAAAGGACATTGCAAATAAAGTGCAATACCTGATTAATTGAAGTTTGATTTGAATTTAGAGGGGAAATCGCGTCCCTTTTCCTATTTTCACAATTTTAAAATTTTGAGGAAAATAAAAGATTGTGCCTTGTGTTAAATTCTTCGCATTTCTTCTGAATTACAAATTTGTACATATCTAGAGGATTTAGAGTACAATACTTGATTAATTAAAGTTTAATTTGATTTAGACAAAGATTTTTCTTGCGTTTTTTTTCAATTTTGAAACTAAGAGTTTAAAAGTGTGTCCAGTACAAAATTCTTGGCATTTCTTCCGAATTACAAATCTGTAGACACATTGTAACTAGACGGACTGAGATATTGCTCAGTGTTGACAGAAGCCCTTCATTACTCCACAATGATGCCCCTTTATTACACGGCATGTAGCGATGTGATATAGTGACATGGGCTGACACCCCCATCTACCAGACGTTGTAGGCGGCAATAAATGATGCCATTATGACAAAACGCTGCACCGTCACTCTCGCTCCAGCTAATATAGTCTACATAAGGTCAAAGACGGTTAGGCAAATCGTACCTATTAGCCTCTTGGCATGTTGAAAAATAGATGCACTATGCACTAGCGATGACTTGCTACCGCATTTTCAGCGACTATTGCATAAGATACCAGAGGAACTGAAATTCATACGATTTTCTTAATTTTCAATACTGTTTTAAAAGCAGTTAAGGTTTCAGACGTCAGCGATGTACCGCGACCATTGCAAAAGATACTTCAAACTTCAGTCGATTCGATTCGAATTTTAAGGGGTTTTAGAAGAAAAACAATGTTTTAAGGTTAAAGACGCAAATGCAAAGAGTACCGCAAAAATTACCTATTGGCCTTCTTGACATGTTGAAAAATTAAATGCACTTTCGCATTTGAACGACCGTCGCATAAGATGCTAAATTATATTTAAGAGGAGGACGAAAAGTTATATATAAAATTATGATTTCCAACGATTGATACGAAAATTCGAAGGGCAAAAGAACAAAAGTGATACGGATAATATAATGTAGAATAAATACAATTTGTTGTCGTTTGTTTTATAGGGATGTTTTTGTCTGTTTTGCAAAGGAATAAATTCACGATTTAAGAGAAACTTGTCTTTTATAATGTCAATAAAAACGAAAAGAAGTTTGTCGACCTCTGTACGGCGAGGAGATTGTCAGTAGGGGATCAAGTTTGTAAACACTTGCTTTCTCATAACATTATTTCGCGCTCTATTTTGACACGAAGACGAAGCACAATGGGGAAATGTCGATTTCATACGAATAAACGTGCAGCAAAGATAGTTTTATTGTCGTTTGTTGAAAAATCGTTAAAATAGGAGTCTAGATTCTCTGGTTTCCATACAATTAATACTGCATTCAGGAGGCGCCTTTGTGGGATTTTATTGTTATGGTGTTAGGTAATGTGGCACTTGAAGTGCCGTTTTATTTTGTGTGAAAGTATATAAACTGCCATTATAATAGATCGTCTAAGCCAAAGGTCGCTTGGGGCATCGGAGCTCCCGAATGGTAGACGAACGAATTATCATTCACACGAGACAGACCTCAATCATAATCCCGCGCGATGTACCAGTCACATCGTGTACAAATCAAATAGGGTTCCTGTATTATACTGAATTTATCTCTTTTCAAATCTGAAGAAAACTATCATTTGCTAATCCTTTACTTACTTAAATTAAAGAAAGAAGTTATACATGTATATCTAGTTTTTTTTTAAACTAGATCTATTATATACAAATAAACTGAAATAAAATTGTTATTTTCACTCCTTTATAATTTAGATATGATGAAAAAGGAAATACATCTTGTAGTGCACAGAACTCTGATATATGAGGTTACACAAAATTGAAAACTAAGTACCTATACATCACCATTTCAGCATTCAATAATTGGCAAATATTTCAAAAGAGGAACACACACAGAGTTTGCGTGAACGAAATAAATCTTGTATTTCAAATAAACTTATAATACTAAACATCTCGTCAACATCTTCAGGGTGAACCTCATCTAAGCAGGGGCAAGGCGTGTCAATTATCTTGTCGTAGACCCATTAAGAAAAGGAGGGAAGTTCGGTGTAATTTTACAATTTACAAGCTGCTTATTGTAAATTAAGCCGTATACATGTAAGTAATCAAAATCAATCTCGTCTTCTTTATTCGTCAAGATATTCTTTTTTTAATTGCAAAGAGGCAAGGACAAAAGATGCATCCCTGTCGAACACCCTAAGTGGGTGGCTATGTGGTTAAGATTTATGTATCAGCTGAAATCCAACACGGTATCATTGCACATCTATTGATACAAATAAAAAAAAAAACCCCAATCCCAACTCAACTTGTCGCTTATAAATATCAACTGAAAGAAATGATGGCAAAGATTATTAAGGATGTGAATTAAGGAAGAGAGACACTGATTCAGTCTAGTTTGTTGCTTCTCTGAAACTTAAGCTTTAAATTGTATTTGCACTATGTTTTCTGTGTAAAATGCATTTTTGAGAATCAAGTTTTAAGTCCTCGACCTTCAGAAGTATGCCAAACGACTATTTTTGTCACGACCTTGACCCAAAATCAAAATAGCGTCCGCCCTTGGCCCATGCAATGGTTATCAGAGTATGAAGTTTCATTGATGTTGGTAATATTGAAACTAGAGCACGGAAAGCTGCATTTTCAACCCATCAATAGAGCGAAGTTTTGAAATTCACCTAAAAATGTTAAAATACTATTTATCATATTTATTTAATTTTGGGTGACCTACTTACCAGGATGACTGGATTTCAAGGAATGTACGAAGAACTCCATGGAATGTTTTAGAGACTGAAAATAAAAATAATGACATTTAAGATTTTGAATTTGAATCAATAATAGCTTGAAAATTTGTGTCTGGATATGGTTTTTTTTTTTGTCATGTTTATTCACATTTTTATGTGCTTGTTTCATGATTTTGTGTTTTGTGTCTTGGTTTTAGTGTTTTGTGTCACTTTATGGTGTTTTGAGTCATGTTTTGTGTCCTGTTTCGGTGTTATGGGCTTGTATGGTGATTGTGTCATATATCGGCGTTTGTGTCTTATTTTGGTGTTTTGTGTTATGTATCTGTGTTGGGTCTCGTTTTGGTGTTTGTGTCTTGTTTTGGTGTTTGTGTCTTGTTTTGGCGTTTGTGACTTGTCTTGGTGTTTGTGTCCTGTTTTGGTGTTTGTGTCTTGTTTTGGTGTTTGTGTCTTGTTTTGGTGTTTGTGTCCTGTTTTGGCGTTTGTGTCTTGTTTTGGTGTTTGTGTCCTGTTTTGGCGTTTGTGTCTTGTTTTGGTGTTTGTGTCTTGTTTTGGTGTTTGTGTCTTGTTTTGGTGTTTGTGTCCTGTTTTGGCGTTTGTGTCTTGTTTTGGTGTTTGTGTCTTGTTTTGGTGTTTGTGTCTTGTTTTGGTGCTTGTTTTGGTGTTTGTGTCTTGTTTTGGTGTTTGTGTCTTGTTTTGGTGTTTGTGTCCTGTTATGGTGTTTGTGTCTTGTTTTGGTGTTTGTGTCCTGTTTTGGCGTTTGTGTCTTGTTTTGGTGTTTGTGTCCTGTTTTGGCGTTTGTGTCTTGTTTTGGTGTTTGTGTCTTGTATTTTGTCTTTGTCGTTGCTACGAGTACTTGTTGGAGATATCTTTCCTTCCTTCCTGAATATCCTTCTGCTAAAAGTGATGAAGAATAGCCGAAAACAAGTGTGACGAACATACAGATAAAACATCTTCGGGAACCAACGCTCGATTGCAGACCGTTTAAGAGATTTTTGCGCAGTCGAGCATTGGTTTCCGAGGATGATAGTGAACCTCATGTCCTATCCTAAAACAAGTTTTAAACAAGGAAGTCATGGTCGACCATACTTTGGGAAAATAAATATAATAGGAGACGAGTAAAACCCGAATTTCAAATATCAAAGCCATCTCCATATTAAAACCCACTGTCATTAGCTGCCAAAAATTGGTATCAAGTAATTCAAAAGACACATTAAACTCTACTCTCTGAAAATATGAATTTTGTTTTTGATATTTTATACCATAAACGATGGTTCCTTCCTATGAATTAAAGTGACAGCGAAGATACCATCGCCGACCTGTATGTAATTTATGGCAATTAAAGCCCAGAAATTCTACACTATTTGGTAACTTCATATAACACAATCCAACAAAACCGTTTAACACAAAATATAAATCCTCTTTTATCAGAGTTTCAGATCAGACAATTATCAAACACTACTCAGAATGGAAAGTGACAGTATCTAGATTTTCAGCAATGATTTCCGAAATGTAAATAGAAAATTTTGAATGATTGAAACAGTATCCTCAGATCTAACTGTAAAGCACCGAGTCTGTGTTTGTTTAGAGGTTAAAGTGACGAAAAGAACATTCATGAATAAAGATCAGAAATCTCGATTTCGGCTTAAACACAAATCCTTGTGGGTGTCACACAAGGATACATTGTTGGAGCATGGTTATTTGAGATGCGACACGTCCATGGTTAATGTGAAAGCATCATGCCCCCGGATTATCATACAGATCATGTCAAGTAATAAAACCGGAGTTTGGAATGGTCTGTTACTTCATAAATCAGCAATCTGTGCACGGAATGAGTGATACTTAATATCAAATCCTGATTTGTGATGAAAAGATTGTCTCTAGGGTCAGGCATATAGGGCCCTTTAACAATAGTATCATTCACAGCTAGATCAGTTATTTTATGGCTATGAGCAGTGACACTGTTTCATCACATGGGATATATTTGCATGCTTTCTGTATCTAATTACAATTTTGTTTTAAGATATATTTTGAGACAGTCTAGATAGTATTAAAGTCAAAGATCTGAAGGACTTTACCCTTCCCCGAGTCAGTGACTTTGTATAATGTGGGTTTATTTCATTGAAGTAGTCAGTCTGCATAATATCTGGATATGTTGGCAAATAAAGTAGCATAAACTCTCAAGGTGAACTGAGGAGTGGGTAAACAGTATATTGTCTATTGTACGAAAATTTACTGTTTTACACCAAATATAGGTAACATCGAACTGTATTGAGAAAGAGAACGTTATATTCTCCGGCTCAGATCCATAATTCATCTTTTTTTTAATTTGAGAGGGGAGCGGGTTTTGTTTTCTAATCCAGACTGGTACGACCCCTTGCGTGGTGGGAGGGTTCCATCCCATGGCTGTAAGAAACAGTTACTTGATATTTGTTAATGCATTTGACTTTTGTGTGTTTTAGTTAGTTTACTAACACCCCTGTCATTCCCCTGGATCGCCACACCTAGATACACGTACATGTGTGTACATTTCCTCTGATTGAAAAGTCAGCAAAACTGGGGAACTCGAAATATCGATGCGGTAAAGCCATCAGATTTTCAGAGATATTTCAACTTCAATTTTTTTATTCTACACTGATGAAAAACTTCCAAATTGACTGAAAAATAAAAACGCCTTGTCTTAACCTGCATTATTCAGATTTCACAAGGATTAAATATCTTGATTCAAAGTCCTCACTTCAAAGGTGTTAGTGCAATTCCACGTACGTCTGTTCCTCTTGATAGTGAAATTGCTGCAAGCCCTGCCAATCTTAGATTATATTTTGGGATCCCAAATTTCACAGTAAAGGCATATATGGGATAAAGCGTTCATATCGTCCCTAGTACGTAGGCTCAAAAGATAATACAAGGTTGTGGGAACCAAAGACGAGAGGAAGAAAGCTAAGACTCGTTTTCAAAATCCTATTTCGGTACTGCTTTTCACTATCTCATTGCAAGGTTGTGTCGCTTATGTCCTTGTTGCAAATAGTCGTTTTCATTCACCCTAATAGTCTTTATACTTTAGTATTTGATTTTAATTCTACTAAGAGCAAATCACTATAGTGAGGAATATATCTACTGTTGGAAATTGGCCCTAGATCCTTTCCATTTGGACAGCACATTCATGACGTCATCAAATGCTTTTATAGCATAGCACCGATATAAAAATTAAGGAAAATTATATATCCATTGTTGGATATTGGCCCTAGATCCTTTCCATTTGGACAGCACATTTATGACGTCATCAAATGCTTTTATAGCACCGATATAAAAATTCAAGGAAAATTATATATCCATTGTTGGATATTGGCCTTAGATCCTTTCCATTTGGACAGCACATTCATGACGTCATCAAATGCTTTTATAGCATAGCACCGATATAAAAATTCAAGGAAAATTATATATCCATTGTTGGATATTGGCCCTAGATCCTTTCCATTTGGACAGCACATTCATGACGTCATCAAATGCTTTTATAGCATAGCACCGATATAAAAATTCGAGGAAAATTGCGTTTCTGTGTAGAAAATTGAGGACGTCACTTTTGTGCATCCAAAATTGAAGATAACTCTAGATCTGTATTATCATTGGCCTTCAATAGTTGCAATAATAGTAATACTAGTAGGTCTTTCAAAACTAGTTATTGAATTTGGAAAAGGTGGAAACATAATTGCAGTGGAAGAAGGGGGATATGGACGCATGTAGATCCTTCATTGACGCAATTGGCATGAATACACCCTCTTTTTATTTTTCCACCTTAGAGATTTGATCCTGTGAATTGACGAGAAACAACCCGGCCTACTATCTAATATTGAGAAAAGGCTTTTAAACAAAGTCAACCCTAATACATGCAAATCCTGAATAAATACCGCCATGTTTACGAAAGGTGAACGAGCTTAAATTGAGGACTTTGTTCCAAAACACGTGTAAGCTTTTGAAAGTGTTATAATGTACACTTGATTTTTTGTACCTTTACTGACAACAAACATAAATCAAATGATGCTTATTGAGGAGATTCAGCAAAAGTCAACAAATGCTTACAATGTGCCATTTTATATGGTACTAGAGAAAACATAAACTCTAAGACGAAATTCAGATTACGGTTTTAATATGGGTGACAGCTAGAAAAAGGATTTAGTGTGTCACAGGAGCGTGCAAGCAGTAAAACCATTAAAAGATTATGATTTCATTCTCGTATTCTGTCACTCAGTTTTTTTGGGTCTTGCTAACAAATAACCTTTATGCACTTATAAAGATGAGAGGGATTGTAATTCGGGGAGGGCAGTATTCCCCCCCCCTCCCATCTTGAAAATGTCCAAAAAGCTTATTTTCTTCATTTTCGTCTTATTTGCTAAAAATCATCAAAATCATTAGCTTCAACCACGAGAAAAAATCGCGTATGACCTTGAACATCTTTCTCGAAACTCCAGATATATGAGCCGATTTGATTATGAAATGAAACCAAAATTTTATGCAAAGAGCAGCTACATGCACTATATATAGTATGAGATTATGACACTTTTACGTTGATGTCATTACATTTCATCGACAAAATGTGCGTACCAGTTTTCCATCCCCTTGTTTAGACTGAATTGTATGGACAGGAAACTTATCTTAAGTAGTTATAGCACAGCACTGTCCAATCACGTAGTGTATCTTCTGGTCAAATTTTTTTTCAAGTCAATTTTCGAATCAAAAAGTGTGAAAAATAGAAAATGTTCACATCATTTAGTTCAAATGATGTGCGTAAACTCTTACTCTTACCAAAAGGTAACAAAGGGATGCAATGTCACTTTGATTGTAACTTACCAAAAAGGTCACGTAATCTACGGTCGTTAAAGTCATTGTCTCCTCCGTATTTAGTTGCAGCTCTTGCTTTGTAAATTTCGTGCGTTTAACAATAAGATGTAAGCTCACTTTCCACAGACCACCCATTCACTTCACTGAAACAGGGGTACAGTATGATGTTTTATGTGAAAAAGGTTCAAATTCACACCCTTGTTATTACTTGACATTTGATTTCGATCCAAAATGGGAGACACTTTGGCCCCGCATCTTCGTTTAATAAGAATTTGAAGAGAAATTGAGGAAAACTAATAGGATTCAATTTCTGATGTACAAGAAAATAAGCAAATTCCCTAAACATGAGTAGGAAACATTTATAAAACCACGAAGGAAACCGTAGTTTACTTTCCGGAACCGCAAGTACAAACCACTTGAATTTGTATGCTTTGCTCTTCGTCTCCCGAGTTTTTATCAAATCTGCTGAATAAACTTTTTATATATCAAATTCATAAACATGTCTTTAAATTTTTCTCCTTTGATTTTCAATGAAAATTACCAAAAAGAATCCAGTATCTTGAGATGTAATAGTAATATCCACTATACATAGACCAAAAATGGGGCTATTGAGATAAACACAAATCTACATTACATTAATCTAGACTTAATTTGAATAAAATACGGATCTAGAGGTCCAGACTTCGATAAACTGAAATTCTTTCATCTTGTTTCGAGACCTAAGAATTCTTAAGTGCCATATATTATAATTCTCTCAACGCATTTATTTTGGTATCACCTTAATGGGTATGTAGATAATTCCCCGATTCTTGTCGTCTCACAGTATTAATGTTATCTGACATGCAGGGGAGACCATCCAATTTAGCCCTGATAATCTCTTTTTAAGGCATCACGAAATCGATTAGGTCACCCTGGGGTACATACCTGTAATATTAGCACTTGCTTTTTGAAATTGTATTGGGATAATTATTACAGTCTGTCACAAAACGTGTCCCTGATTATTCCTTGATAAATGTAACTTCATCACGAGTTAACCAGAAAGAAGAAATTCCTATTCATTCGTAGAGGATAAGGAGAAACTAGGACGCCAACAACCTGTCTTTTCATCCTATCGAGAATCCAGCAATTTGTGAATCGAACTGACATTCTGAAGTTTGAAACAACAGTACTCAACAACAACAAAAGCAGTAACAACGACAACGAGTCTTTGCGGAATACAGAGTTTTTTCCTCTTACAGATGGTAACGTCGATTTTATACCGTCATTTCCCTGACTTTTATGACTGTTCCATAGAATTCGATGACGTCATAACCAGTCTACGTCAGGTACCGTCTCAAATGGGAAGTAACTATGGTTTTCGCGTGTGAAATATGAAAGTAGTAAAGGTTCATTCTTGTTTTTTCACAGTATATCAAACTCTAAGGTCAATGTTGAATTTTTTTTCCTAATAGAATGGTCCTACCACAAGGGACCCATAACCCTTTCATTTGCTTGGCAAAAGTTACGTTCAAAAGTATTTTAGGACAGACGGACACGACGGGCTGGTCAAAATTCATATGCCCCGATCATCTATAATAGGGGCATAAAAGATGTTCTCTATTGAACAGTGTACAACGCTGTATCGTTGCATTTTTATGACCTTATTGCAAGGGCATCTTCAATAGGGCGAGTAGGTAATATAACTGCAGAGCACTTGCCACTGCAAAATTGAAAAGTTGCAAATTTAAATGTGCATATGTCAGCTAAATTATAGAGTCTACCATCGTAGCTATTATTGTCATATTGAGGGTATTGGATTCAAGCAGAAGGTGACAAGAAAGGACATTTGACGTATGATCAAAAGTGTTCATTTCCAATGCACCTGGTAGGTATACATGTAAAGGTGCAATGTTCATGCATGAATCCAGGGTTCTTTTCCGTGGAAATAAGCTCCAGTGCAGTACGACCAAGGCAGGGAAGGGTTAGGCAGGAAAACTAGAGTTTATGCCAATTTTGAAGGTGTTTTGACAGAAGAACTGGGGCGTCCAAAACACTTGAACCCCAGCATACCTTTCCCCTGGTTCTGCACTTGTCATGCGCCGTATCTCCCTGGATACACCACTTTTAGTATGATCTCATCGCACATTAACCAATTACTTTATTCAGTTTGTAAAATGTGCCTCACGCAGTAGTCTACACGATTCATCAAATTCGAATATGAATGAACATTTCGATATAAAGCTGTGTTTTCATTGTGTTATTATATTTCAAGTCCTTGTATGATTTTCTAATCTCACACTTGAACGCTTTGACAAAGTTTATATACCTGTTTATCATACTGCTACACTTAAAATTTATCAATGAAAAACGGGTATATAGCACTGGAGTAGAGATCAGGCCAAGAAAACTAATGCTTCGGATTTCTTTTATTATGGTTAAGATATAGAAAAGACCCATATCAAAAACCGATTTTTTTTAATTGAAGGATTTATTATTCAAACATGAATATTTTTTCAAACATACATTTAAACATCTATAAACAAATAAGGCAATACTACTTAATGATCATTTATTTTGGAAATGTCCAATGACGTCACACGATACCCGTACCACCTCTAAAGACCATACTAGTAACATGCTCTTTCAGATACTTAGACCACATTCTACTTATTCAGTTTTGGGTATCTTTTTTTCAATTAGTAGTAATATTGATCTAAATGTTATAGAGAAAATGGCGATATCGCTCAATTTTTTTTTACATCTCCCGCTCTATCAAACTCTTCAAGAGAGATAACTCTGGGCGAGCATAGCAGGAACATTGCAAGTTTCAATGTTCCAATGCCTATATATGTTTTTTAAAAGGTAGTATGATAGGCTGCCATTATCCTTTCTTTAGTTTAGTTTTTATTTCAATTTGAATCGAAATAATTCTTTAGAAATTTATTGAATTAGGTATTCCCTCATGTTCGAGGCAATGAAAATATTCCATAATCTGACAATATAGGAAGTCTGACCATCTCCTACTGCTGCATCACCAAAATACCTTTCTTCGCACCTGCTTGCTGACTGTCAAATTGTGACGTCATAATAAAATGTCCGTCAAACGATATGACCGACCTTTGATTATGAGGTCATAATGCATGTCTCACAATTGGGGGGTATCGGATATTTGGTGATCCCTTCCGTTCGTATTCAGATCCTGGCATCTTTATAAATACGTCATAACCGTGCTACACTTAGGACGTGTAGGACGTATCGGATCATGTTGCCCTGGATGTTCGTCTATACATTCTCACAATCAGTGGATCCGACCAAATTATTCTTATTTACCATCCTATCTATTTACAAGTATGATTTTCCATTTGTTTATGTCATTTACATAAGATAACAAACAAGTTTCTTATTTCACAAAATGTTTTCTAACACGAGCAGGTTTCCGGATTCAAATTCTAAAGTTGCTTGATATCACAACAAATTATAGAAGATGACACCCCCTTTTCCATCAAAATACAGCTTAATCCAAACGAATTAGAGTTAGTTGTTAAACTAAATCTCATGCTGGGTGCAACACAACACCCTCTAATTGTGCGTCTTTGAAATAAGAACCGACGCCAATATTTTTTACATGCGGCCTATTGCGTCCCGCCAACCTTCCGACGACCCACGAATCGCTGTGGTGCACAATAATACTATTGTCGCTTCCTTTCTGCTACAGTTCTCTGAGAGATCAAAAGAATTATTAATTCATTCATGTACATGTACCCTTACGTCTTATATATGATAAATTACCTGCCGATGTCTCGTGTGTAAGTACGGAAGTGTCTGAAGGAACGAACGATGTGTCATATCTTTTGAATTGAACAAAATCATAATTGGAATAGGGATGAAAGCTAGTACATTTGCTTGGTTTTACATATGCTGTTTTTGATAGTTAGACCACAGGAGCTCGATGCCAACGATCCATAAGAATATCCACCTCTACTTTCCTAATATACTTTGACTATAGAGAGATGTGAAGGAGCGGGTGTCATTGATGGTTGTTGGCATCGAGCTCCTGTGATTTAGACCTATATGTCTCAAATACAAATGCGGACGTGATGGAAGAAACATATATGTTGACCGATACACTGGCCGAGTACATTGAAAACGAAGGTACCTTGTTGGAATCAAGACTAGAAAAGTGAATCATGCAATATCGTAGAATATTGAACGGCGCTCAGCCAATGAAAATGCTGGATTTTGAAACTCATACATAGAGGTTTGCGGCATGGGCGAACCACAATTACGATCATTCCATGTTCGTACCATGCTATCAGTTAACTATATAATTGAAATATTGCTTATCATGTCATTACTGACATGCAGTGTAATTATTGCCGAAATATTTTTGTATCGTTTCATATCTATGACAAATATGGATAATGACCATATCCCTGTATACAACACAAAATCGATAATTCAGAAAATCAGAAACCGAAGGCATACAAAATCATGATAAAACAGGAACCAAAGCAAATAAACAAAAACCTCCACCATATGAAAAGAAACGAACTCCCGATATGGGAGTGAGACCGGGTGCCCAGGAAGAGTAAGCATCTCCTGCTTGCATGCAACACCAGCCGCTTCAATGTCATGTATTGTGGTACTATGCCTGGCAGGGCAAAACCAGGAAATACAAGTGTTTGTGTCGCCTGTGAAACACTGGTACACTATATAACGGGACATAAAGATAATAATGTTTGGCGTTTCACATGTTTAGCTTTAAAAAAAAGTTCTTAACAATGCGTCACGTACAAATGTACAAAGCTTTCCAACCGAAGTGGGTCAAGGCCGAGAGTAAGGTCAAGGTAAATTTAAATGTAACGTAGTTAGTCTCAACCCCACGTGTACCGTGGACTACATGTATATTTATTTCGATCTCGTTGAAAGGTGTTGCTTCGAGAAGACTTGCAAACAAGTCAGAAAAAAAACCTTTACAAACCTATAGAGGCATGCGCTGATCTTGAGGGGATAATAGATCGGAGGGGATGGTGTTAAGTCCCCAACTCCTTTTTGGAATTTGCCGAAAGGGCAGATTTATCAATTTTCATGTGTATTTTCTCCAAATCAAAGGCTGGACTCTTCGCCCACCTGGATTTGGATCCTCACATGCAAGTAATAGTGTAATGTCTAAATGTAACCATGACCTTGACACAGAGCTTTGAGAAGCGATTTTATGAAAAGCTTCGACTTTTAAAAGCCATTGCTAAGCTCCTTTCAAAAAGGTTAAGGGGTCGGTCAAATAGGGGAAAAAAACTCGGGACACAATTTGAACGCCTCGTAAAAACAGGTTTTATGAATAGAAACTAGGAACTTGAGCAAAATTGTGACGCTCCTTCATTAAATCATAGCACAATGGTGTCCCTTTCCAGAAAGCCCTCAATTTGCCAACTCCATCGTTACACGGCGGAGGTCAACCTTCCCCAAATTAAAATTTTAATGGTTTCATTTTGATTGCAAATTTTCAATGCACAGAGGACCTTAAATCTTGTTAAATGCAGATCCCTTGGTACGGCCGTACCCCTTATTACACGATAATAGTGTTGCGCCTGGCGTCAGTCGGGTATAAATGGGAGCGATTTACGATAGTTCAGGATAGTTTATAGTCATTAATCCCTATCAACCTGCACTTTCCTCTTCCTATAGCCACCGAAACTCATCGTAATGACGAAAACACACGGAAATACGCAGTCATGTGCAGTGTAACCTCAATGAAAGAGGGAAGTGTTTGTCAAACTTGCCAAATCTGACCCCCTATATGTCAAAAATCAAAGTTAATAGATCAAAAGTGCTCGCTACTGGAATTTAAGGACGTTTCAAACCATTAAATATTCCTTTTTTTCAGAAATAACTTTCTGTTTTAATTAATCCATTACATTTTTTAACAGAACATCTGTTTCTGCAATGAAAAAAGAGAGCTATTATACTAGTATTCGCTAAGTAAATGTTAAGGGGTCAAACGACGACATAAAAGGAACGAATGTCAAGGTCAAATGATAATATCAAAGGAGCGAATTTCTATCCCAATGGCATATAATTTTTTTTTATTTCCAGGTCAGTAAGAACAAAAATGAAACGAAGCGAAAATTCTCAGTACTCAATACCTCCACACGTTTCACTAACCAATCTAACCTTTCTATTTTAAACATTTCAAAATCACGCTGATCAGCTATAACATCTGCAATTCCATGACAAAAATATCAAATTTTAATTTCATACTGCATTTTATATAAAGTAAAAAGATAAGATAGAAACGCTAAGGTCGCACCCAATTATACATGTACATGGCTTTATATACATATACTTATCTACGACACATCGAACACTCTGCGGTGAGGATGGGTAAAAAAAAGAGTTACCCACGCAAAATGTCTGCAAAAACTGCAGGAATTATGTATGAAAATGCACTGTGTACACGTCATGTGGAATGTCTGTATGTCGCACCACCCATCATATCTGTCAGGGGTGATGATCGCTACATATACCAATCTCTAAAGCTGGTGGTTTACTGTGATGCGTATTCTGATAGTAGGGAGATGCCGGGAAAAAATATGCAGTATCTCTATACCACACAATGTAAACACTCTACAAATATATACAATAGTATCTCAGTTCGGGATTAGCAAGAGATTAAAAATGTAAGCACTCATTCCACCCCACCCACCAACCACTTACTTCTTTTTTCCTTTATTATGACTAATTATAATTGTTCTGGTACATAGATATGAATCTTCTACCACTTTCTTTGTTGCTAGGATTTATTTCTCTATTTTTCATTCTAACATCATAACTTTTCTGAGAAATTTTGACAAATTCGTAAGTCACAACGTGGGTCATAACACACCGGCAAATTACGAATAATGTCATCTTTTTTACTTCCCGATATTATCCATGCACGTTGAAATGATAATAAATGAAAGGTTAATTAAGTTTTAATAAACTGCCACAATTGTTTGATTGAGACCAGATATACCTTAAAATGTATTTTTTTTAATCCCAGTTTTCCAGGTGTTCGATCTGACAGGTGCAGATCCTGCAATTTTTAAATGAAGATTTAGTGTGCCAAAAAAGAAGAAAGTTTCTGTACGCATTTTCAGCAGTTACGGAATAAAACTTTAACTAGGTTTTTTTTTCATGAAACATAAAAATTGAGGGGATGGGTAGACAGATGTGGGTAAGGGGGAGGGATGCCGACTCCTGGATCCGCGTGTACAGAACACAGAGTTTTGTAAATAGATCACGTCTGTATTATGACAGGGGGAAGAAGCTTGTCTTTTGAATAATAAATATTTGTCTATGAAAAGGGCCTAGCGACGTCACGGGTAGACCTTGTACCAGTCAATAAATAACCATTTGAAACATCAAAATTACAATCGTTTTTGAAACACCGCTAAAACCCTTCATTACGGACTTTACTTTCTAATCCCTTTTTTGTATTGCTCCGTTGCAGAGTCGACGAGTGTCCCCTCGTTATGTTGGTGCCACCAGTTTTTCTTTCAATTCTTGTAAAATAATATCTCTCAGAAAAGAAATTATAAGCTTAAAATATTTAAATATCCTACTTAAAGAATAGTGCATTTCTTAAAAGAATTTCAAAATAAAAATTGAAACTTTTTGGAATTTAACAAAATTCTTACGAGAAATAGGACAAAAATATTTCCTTCCTCTTTCTGCATTTGAAAGAAAAATTAAACATCAAAACTGTGTCGGAAGAATTACAAACTTCTTGTTTGTTTGGTTTCATTTGTTGTTATGTTTTAAGCTATTCCGTACTCAATGCATACTTAAAAATTCATTAAGAAAAATACCAGAAATTCGAGAGAGGACGAAAAAGCATGTTTGAAAACAAAACACGATGCCGACAAAATGTTGAACACGGATACAGTATTAATTATCAATTTGCGTAGCAAGACTGCATATGAAATTTATTCTTTCTTTTCATGAATGAAAGGTATACACTAGTACAAAAAGTGATTTTACTGCAAAAATATATTATTCTTCTTGAAATTTTAATCCGACATTTGATCTAGATGGTACACCCTAATCTATCAGAAATCGTGACACTGTAATGATACAAGTCTAAATATGCCTGTATATACATTAATTCAATGATAATAAATAGTACTGCAGAACAGGTGAAAAAAATTACAGGGTAAAAAAGTCAGTAAGAAAAGTAGTAGTACTTTACCATGCAAAGTAACAGAGATGTGAGAGCTGATTGTAGTATGCTCGCAGACATATTTCACCATGAGATCTATTAAAATCCAACATCAAATTGTCCCTCCTACACTTTCCGACGAAGACATTTTGCTCTTTTCAATGTAAAAGGCTTAGAAAAAACATAATGCAAACTGAGCGAAACTGAGTTTTACAGTGTATATTTATCTGTTTTTCAGTTCTTCAATTACGTGATCGTCAAAGAGTGCATAACTTTAGGTACCATCAAACGAGTCCATTTTTTATTATAATTTTTTTTTTCAAATCGGAGGTTTAAACATTAAAAGCGAATGAGATCCTTCTGAACGCAGTAGGCCACTATTCCTGCACCGATAGGCACATTGTGCGCTTATAAGCACCGCGTAGGGAGCGCAAACCGAGCGTTTCTACTCTGCGACCGGCGCACCGGGATAAGGTGAGAGAACCACTCTATAAAATGACTAGTGCCACAAAGTAAGTCAACTTGCTGGAACTTTATATATATATGAGTGTATCAGACTTTATTGGTGTCAATCTACCTATTTATATGTGTATTCCCTCTGGCACTAGGTAAAACATTTATCCAACTCCAAATCCCTACTATATGCTATCGCCTATGTTCTAAGTGATGAGGTGTATGGGGGTTGAGAAGTTGGCTACTATATACATGTATCTTTGGCTCATAGCACGTGCTCAGTCAACTAAGTTTGCAGAATATACTAGCGACTGGATACCAACGGAAACAGCCTCTGAAAACGCACATTGAATAAACAAATATGAGGTAAGGAAGATCCTGACGACAATCTCAACAGCACTCACAATGGAGCACCAAAATTAGCATCAACGGACCCCTAGCAAGCTAGATATGGGACCAGGTACCCGGGAGGAATAAGCATCCCTGTTTGGCTAGCCACATCCGCCGTCTATGACAAAGCATACATTAGCATACCCTCGAAACTACATAAAGGCAAACCTGTCTTGGCGGCCAGCTGTTATGAGAATTCCTGTCTTATGTGACTACGACTTTCATTTCCCAAGTAAACAATTTTCATGTAAATGCACCTCTTAAGTGACCACCGGTCTTATGCGATCTTGATCTAAATATATGTAACAAGACAACGCAAACATTAGCATCCCTAGACACTACCTGTCTTAGCGACCAGCTGTGGTATGGGAATCGCCGTCTTATGTGGCTTTAGCTTTTTTTCCCCAAGTTTACATTTTTAATGTAAATGCATCTATTAGGAGACCACCTGTCTTATGCGACCTTGATTTGACATTCCCTTGAAGGTTAGTTTACAGAAGGTTTACCTGTATCTAACACTATATGCATACCGTGACCTTGACTTTTTGCCTTAAAAATCAATTGGATCCATCCTCTTCCTATGGCCTACATTTAAAGCCTTCCTTGTATTGACCGAGTTAACATAACTATAAATACTATAAATGGCGCTTTCATGATTAATTCAATTATCTTCTCATGTGCAAATGGGAATTGGAGAGAAAAACAGCGGAAACAAAAAGGAGTCTCCATATTGTATATTGAACATTCACCTGTCCACATTTCTTTTTTTGAAATCTTTAATATCATGAGTTTTTGCTCCATCAGTTTGTTACCCCTACCCACCGTTTAAAATTATAGGGTCCGCATCTTAAGGGGACTATGCAAAAGCGAAAACGTTGCCAAGTCCATCGGGTCAAGTGTAAGTCAAGTCATTTTCTCATTATGAAACCAAGGTTGCTGCTCCAGGGCAAGTATTGGAAGGAGCAATTCGTTGATCCATATATTCACATTATGCCAGTCTGTCATCGAAATGGGAAAGAGACATAGAGAATTAGAACAAGTTGAATGTCACCTATCTTTGTAATATTAAAGGAACACCTAGGTATGACAACGGAGCACGGTGTTTAACTATTTACCTGCCGCGCGTGCAACTTCCTATTGACCTTATGTGACCTCGGTTAACTTGAGAAGGTTTAGCGATTACGAGAGAGATAGGGGCTGTTTATATATACATAATTGCCACAGAACTGAATTCATTGGCTTCAAATTTGAATTTAATATAGATCTGGGATTATGATAATGAATGCACAGCTCATTCATCAGAAACTTTGCTTGAAATCCACCAAATCAGTCATTTTGCGGTTTTAGCAACCAACTTTTAGTAATTCAGGAAAATAACAAAATTATAACCACTGAGTAACGTCAAAGGTATGCACAAGATAAAAAAGGAGCTAATGTACACTGCATAGAGATGCACCAGGAGAGGAAAGTTCAGATTCCCTAATATAAAGAAAAGTTACGGAAAGAAGCGGGGCTTCTGTGTCAGAGGTGATCTACAAAAGGCATAAGAGGGTCCAGAAATATTTGGCACGTGATGTACAAAATGCAAGAAAAGCAATTTAAAGAATAACAGTATGTGAAGCTCTCTTCAGAATTAAGATTCCACGGTACCTGACGTAAATGTATTATGACGTAATATGAAATTCCTATAGAAAAGTCTCATCCGAAACATGTTTCCCTGTAATATTCTATGCTAGGTTTCCATAGAGCTTGATGGCGTCACGATAAGTTTACGTCAGTTACCGTCCCAATTAATTCTGTACATCGATCAAATTTGAATACGCTAACTGGTTCCGCACTTGAATAATTCGTGTCCATACCTCTAGATCCGCCAAGGAAATGAGATCCTATCAGTAGCAACAGTTTGCTACTACAAGTGCATGTGGCATCCAATCAAAAAGTCATACAGTAACACGAATGCAATGACGAATATGTGCAAGATTTTACGTTACGAAATTCCATAACGTACATTCCTTCAGAGATGCAAACAGAAATAATTAATTTTAATCATAACACAGGTGTATGACACAAACTCTGAAAAATGCTACGAGTCCATCAAAGATCGGGGTAACGTTCCATAAAATACTAGCTCCTATTACAATACATAATTTGCCAAAAACAATGCAGACGGACATCGGTCATCGCAAAATTTGACGATATTTCATTGTGACGTCACAATATAAAACATATCAACGCATCTGCATCGACACGATGCGATCAAATATGACATCACAATGAAAAATGTTGCTAATTGATGTGATGTCCGGTGTCAATGCATATACAATCCATGTTTTAAAGAATCTTGCCTCTTTTTAGAGAATATCAAACATATTTGGTCAGAAGAGAAAAAAGCGCGGATCTTTGAGAGGGTTCAAGGCTTTACCCCTCCAAGAATTTATCAGGAATACTGATTTTTCCCGTATTACTTTTTTTTCTTCCAAAAGCATACTTTAGGCTAAACTTCTCAAGAAAACAATTTCTGGAACCGTGTATGGATTTTTTTTTTAAATACATACAATCTTCCGTGAACAGTGCAAGTTGAAATAATTTAATACCATTAAAGGAACTATAACAGACATGCAGACACCAAACTCCAACGTGCAATAATTAAATGTGTAACCTTGTTATTTCTATTTATCTAAAGTAGATACAGGGGCCTGACACCTGTGTGATATAGGTTTGACCCGTTGCACTTCTACGCATTTAAATAAAACATTTCATTAATTTTGATATTAATTAATGAAGTCATTTGATTCAATTATAGTTTTGTTGTATCATGCTTAGAAATGCAGATTTATTATTAATTTAAGGAATCTAGGTCATTAATTCGCATTGCATTAAGACGGGATTTGCAATGAAAGACACGACTTGAAAGATTTGCAGATGCAACAACAACAACAACAACAACAACAACAACAACAACAACAAAACGACGACGACAAAAACAATAACGACAACAACAACAACAACAACAACAACAACAACAACAACAACAACAACAACAACAACGACGACGACGACGACAACAACACGACGACAATAACGATGACGACAACAATAACGACAACAACAACAAAAACGACAAAAACAATAATAACGACGATAACAACAAACACGACGACAACAACACGACCAAAAAAAAACAACGACGACTACAAACAAGATTATACCGTATCTTTCGTGAGTAGATCAAGTCCAAGGAAGACCGAAGTCATTAACCTTCGGAAGCTAAGCAATGCACTTGTGAAATACGAAAGCCCTGTAACTTATAGTTTAAAAGTTATGCAAAATGATTAATTTCCTGACGGACAAACATACAGCCAGACGGGGCACAACGATATAACACCCATCTCTTCGATACGGGAGCATAAAAAAATAAAAATGTCGTGCAAAAACATGAAGCATGAAAACTTCACAATACATGTATATATATAATACCAACTTTGGAACAAAAGTGCAAAACTCAGTCTCTGTAATTCAAGTTCTATAAGCTTTCTTTTTAAATTGAGCCATTTTTAAACAAAACCCTACAGCAATTTTAAAGCCAAATTGAAATGTTGTATCTATATACATACTTTTCTACAGACAGACAGCCGAACGACGGACTATCTGTTTTAAAAAGATACATGTAACTTAAGTAAGCTAAATAATCGACTTGGCAGTCAATGGATATTTTAAACTGAAAAATATCAACACAGACCACAAACAAACAATTAAATCAGTATAAAGAAATGAAAAGCGGTTCCGTTTTAGCATGGTTGTATACTTTAAACAAACAATAAATATTATTAAAGTCATCAAGATCAAAACTTTTGGGTATGGAAATACACACAAAAGAAAACTATAAACAATTTTTTCTGGTTTTTATTAAATTCCGGTTAAATAAGGTACATGCACTTGTTGATATGACTAATTCTGGTGAAAAAGATGTTTTATACGAGCCGTGACTCATATTTAAACAAAAATAAATGTCTCAAGTCCTTTAAAAGATAAATTAGGATAGTTCACAGTTGCATAGAGAAAACTTAAGAGTGTTGTTAAATGGTGACGAAAAACCTCATTTATATGTGTTTTTATGTCGGAAGAATTATGGTACTGGGTCTGATATATGTCAGTGAACATTGAAATCATTTCACCAAAAGTTTAGACAATAAATAATTATTCTTTTGTGAGTAATGTGTATACATCTCTCATTATGATTACTAAAACTTGCGTCATGACAGAACGAATTTTTTTTGGTTCTAAACTGCATGAATGGATGGAAAATTGCAAGTTTTTACTGGTAATTCTTACGTCATACATAGGCTTTTGATGTACCAAAAGGACAAAGATACATTACAACACTGATTCACTACTGAAAAAAACAAACAAACAAACAAACAAAACAAATGCAATAACAAAAAAAAAAAAAAAAAAATCAACTCACTAAATCGATGGTTTTATTAAAGAAACGTGGAATTCTTTGTAGGTGGCGCCACTGGGTTTGAATTATTTAGGGAGGTAGAAAATGTGGTTCGAAAATGATAATCTCGTTAAAACATTATTCCTTGGATTGGCCCATTTTCCCTTTACAATCTTTACAGATCTTACCCAAAAGGTTCATACACTATTATATTCAATATTGTATGAAAGAGTACGATATGAATTGCTTGGAGAAAGGGGGGGGGGTGATCACTGAAGTCATGTGAACATGTTTTTCCTGCTTTTGATCTAGTAAATGAATAAAGGAAAAATGTCCCTTCCGCGAATCTTCTACCGCCTCATTGATAATTCCCTTATTATTCCCAAACTTTGAGGACCAAAAGCAGTCCGTACAGATTCTACATGCCATCCGTAATTACCAGTGTCTACACGGTAGGTCATATTGTTTACTGACGACACTTGAATGGGGACTGTCAGTCAGGCCGTCAACCCTCGTCAGTACTCAGCCGTGGGGTCAGGCACCTCCACAAGGCACGGTGACACTTAAAGATAAGCCTGTTAATCATTTGGTCATGTCATGGTTTGATTTGATATAAGCAGCGTGAATGGAATGACGCGAACGGACTCGGCGAACGGGTTTTTATCCCTTATCGGTCAGTTACTCAACTTACTGATATTGGGGATTCTATTTGGTAATTAATTCTTTGATTTTATCTTTAACCTCTTTAAATCTCAGTATCTGACCTATCAAACATGTTTGTTTTCAAAGAAAAGTTGCGAATTACCGATATCAAGTATGAAAATAATGACCACAGAATTCATATGCTAAATTTGGTATCCAAAACATTCTTTAACATCGAATAATATTCGAACAATGGCCAAATCAATGAAACACTAGATTCAGTAAGAATTTCTTAAACTATTTTAATATTTTACTTGCAGAATTCCTCTTCCTTTAGAAACAATATTAATTTTTTTGTTATTAAAAGCAAAATTATTTTCACCTTTTGAAGTTTAAACCACATCAAAGATACAAAGTGTGTATCTCTGTTCATAAATAATTTTTATGAAATATCATTTTGCGTAGGTTTATTCCTTGCATAGTAACGCAAAATCTCCTCTTTTGAAGTCTGACTATCAGAAAGAAGCATTTTTCCAAAAATATATCAACTTAAGGTATGACATGCCCTCCCCTGTAGCTGACCTTATCCACCCTTGCAAGATGAATACATCCTTAATGATGGGGGTCGGCAGCGGAATGAGTTGACAATTTTTGACAAAGTTGCAAAACAATAGGAAAGGTCAAAGGACGATTTAATAAGATGGCATTGCACATAATACCCTCGTTCCATGATGCCTGAGATTGCAACGTTTTGGTGGGGGACAAAAGAACAGATGTTAGATAACAAGAGGTGGATACACGATCCTCCCATTTTGCTTCATCATTTTTGTAAATCCTCATTTACGATGTTACAATATGTTAATCAGCAGAATGACCCGTGCAACCCTTTCTTGCATGAAACAATTAGAAACATGACAAAATGGGAAATAATATGCAGCAACAAAAAAATCGCATCGATCGGCCGCCGCCCACTTTCTCAGGGAAGCTACCCTTGGAGACGAAAGGGCAGATTCCGTCATGTAAATTTCGTCTTTTCTAATTCCACTTACCGAATTCGATGTCGATCAGTCGAAGTTGAAAGACGTTTTGTAAACAAAATTGCGCAAATTAGCATAGCGAGTATTGTGTTTTGGTAACTTTGATACCCGAATCTCCCCTTTAATGAATACGTATCGTATGACGTGTTGTAAAGGCGATACCCCTATCATTATCCGCAAACCGTACGTTTATTTTTTACTAAGGTCATATCTTGACGCTGCGATGAGTTCTTTGCGAATTTTCCATGACAGATTTCATCAATATTAGACGGAACACAAACAAACTACGACAACAGGAATCCTTTATCAAAAATATAAACTCTTATTTACGACAGAGAATTGTAGAGTATCAGCAAGGCGGAAATTGGCACCCACAATTATTCCTCTATTATTGTGTAGAAATGAATTATGACGCAATTTGATATGGTTTGAGTTTTATTTTTTCATAATAGCAAGTTTCAGTGTGAACGCTATGATAAAATCTGCCATTATGTGAATCGGTCATCAAGATAATTAAACAATTCAGAATTCCTTTAAAGAATTCTAAAACCTCAGCTAACCTTTGAGTCGAAGTCCACTGATTCAATGTAGAAGCATGTCTTCGTACGTCGATCATTTCAAATCTTTTAAATTTCCTTCAGTCTTTAGACTTCTGTCAGTCTTTAGACGATGATATCCGAAACAGTAACTCGTAGCTATCAGAAGTTACCAAAAGCTACAATGTAGTTCGTGTAACATTTACGTCATAACCATTGACCTTGAAGGCATACATGATGACTGTTTGTATATTGAAGGGCCAAATAGTGTTCGCATAACACTGGGTCTCTCTGACCTTGAACGTGACCTTGACCTTACTTTTCTTTCGCATATCATTGCGACTGACCTTCCCTCGACCTTACATCAATGAATGACGTATGATCTACGATTATCAGCAGACACCTGACCAAGAGACTCAAATTTGCTGTTTAGTTTCGCAGACGACACAAAAAAAAAGCCATAATCCCAAACAATATCCCATTCTTTATATCCTCTTGACAGGAGTGTTTTAGAGATTTATTAGCCATGTTTAGAATAAGATCATTGTTAAGTTGTTTGTGTTTTAGTTTTATTATGCAAGTCGATGACAAATAAATATATATATCTATCATTGCACTTCTCAAGCGTTTGTTTGCAATCCTCTTCAGATTTGAAACTGGGACACAGCTACAACATGTATAAGTACTCAAGACCTTGTTCAAAACAAATGTTCACAAATCTAAATCATTGAATTGAATGGGATTGAGAATTCTATCTGGAAATGGCGGATTTCGTAGATGAATCGGTCAAAGTCTTAAAAAATAGGTTGTCATTAATTCAGATTCAGTTTTCAATACCAAGAATACTAGACCAAGTAGTTATCTACGTCAACACGTTAACGTAACATAAATTTCTTTTATATAAACAAAAACAACAACTCTACCCGAGATACATGCATTAACACAAATTCTCTGTACATGCACCAATATGTGTACCAGACATAATTTTCCTTGCAATACTTTGTACACTAAAAAGTCTAACAGGCATATAAGTCTCTACATGTATACACCAAGAACAGGTCTATCTGAAATTATTTTCTGTACATCATAAATCGAAGGGACATATGTCTCAGTACATCAGCAACAAGTCTACTTCACTTCAGCTGCGGTACATCACCAGCAAGTCCTCCTTTCAAACAAGGATATAAGCGGCAAAAGCTTGCAATACTGTGGAAAAATCGAAACTGAATTTGATGCATGGGCAGTTGCAACAAGTCCACTGAAGTCTCAGTACATCACCAACAAGTCTATCTCTTCAAATATCAAAATGCCTTCCTGACACAATTATCCCTTAACCAACAACATCTAGTGTCATAACTCTACAAGTACAAGTCTACATGTCAAGATTAAGTCATTCGGCTGTCTTACAATACCTTGAAGTATGACCTATCATTGCCCTTTTCAATAATAATTCTTGTCGTTCTTGTTGTACATTAATATGCGAATTATTTTGTTCTAATTTGAGTGTAGGAGCTTCTAATTTTAGAGCTTTATGAATAATAAATCAGTAAATCGCTTCGTAGAATGTATTTGAAAATATAATAAGGGATCAAAAGGCACTGGTCTTAACTGACTGGTACGTCAAAGTCCTTTTGTCAGATTTTTTAGTGACGAATGGATCTTAAGTTCCGATTCTCATTATACCTTAATATTGACGGGATATCTTTTCAAAATCACATATATCAAAGGATAAAGTTACACTGTAAATTAATATATAAAACATGTATGAATATCAATTTGCAGTGACCTCCAATGTAAATTAGACCTGCGTACAAAGAGTTACATTCAATATATTGACCTAGTGTTGAAGTTTAAGATCAGCGTTGAAGTTTAAGATCAGACATTTCCTTGAAGAGACACATGCAAGCATTATGAGACAAAGGAACATAATAGAAAGGCCAAAACGGCCATACCAAGAAGACCAATTGTCAAATAAACCAAGCAACGAAAGCATGAAACATGTTTGACAATACGTAAACGAGGGAGCACAATGTACAAAACTTCGGACGGTTATCTGCTATATAAGTACATGTACTAGTAGCAAATGGTATAGTTATCTGGATTACATGCGCACAGCCCTCCGGCTTATCCAAATACACGGAGGTCTGATGGGTTTCACTGTGTTGCGATAGGTACATAATGGCATATGGCAATACTAGAGCCCTTGCACCTTTTTTCAAGATACACTAGCTACATGTAGTAGACTTGCTCAAGTCCTTATATCAAATTAAACTCTTGCTTGCTAATAAAGGCATTTCATTGAATTAAAAGTTATTAAAATGTACCAGTATTTACAAATGTACTTTTAAAATTCATTTTTTATAAGGACTTGGGCAAGTCTATCTAGCTAGATATACAGTCGGTTTAGTTGAACCAATTTTGGTCTACAAGACAGTCAAATACGCTGAAAAGGTATTTTTGGATAGTTCGTTGTGGTAGGAGGTGGAGAGTGCAATAAGACCAAACAATTACATATATATGAATTCATTCTGATGTAGGTCTTGCAGATGGCAACAGGAACCTAAAGTCAACTTATATCATGGCTAAAGAGTATTTCAAACTGGTAATTTGAGTACTGAATATGAAGTCTATTTCAATTTCAAATGGTGGTTTTCTTAAACCAGACAGAACTTGTTCACTAAGTTCTTCAAATGAGACTTTAATGATTTTGTAAGTATTTCTACGACAAAATTTCTCCAAAGCAAAACATATATTTATATGCAAGCGCTAAGTTTCGACTGTTTGTTATTAAAAACATAAAAATTCATATAAATTTTGTTTTCAGGTATCACTAGAGACACTCTATAACCGTCTGACGTATGCTCCAGTTGCTTTACTACATGGGAGTTAAAGTGCCACAAAAGAAGTCGGTCTCAAATTTTTAGTGAATGAACGGGTAATTTGATTCGACTGTAAAGTGCACATAAAAATTAATCCATGCAAGCACTCATAAAGAGTTATGAATGATGATATATAGTGATGCATTAGTAAATACGGGGTGCACCTGTGCAATACGGGTAGATAAGGGGAATCAAGCCATAGTCAGGGTATAAAATGACGGGGGCCATTGGCACTTGATTCATTAAGGGGGATTACTGAATGGAAGCAAGGATCAGCCGAACGTACACCCCGTATAATTTACTGGCAATAGGGGCCGAGGTCTATAGATCATTCATAAATGTGCACGTTTTGGCAATTTGCCAAACTCAATTTGTGCACCCATAGATTGATCGCACCATTCAGGCATTGCAAATTGTGCAGGTTAAACATACTCCTTGAACTAGGGGTGTCAAAAGATTTCCTTTCTTTCGGAAAATCTTACCTTTCAAAAGCGTTCTGAATGCGCTTCTCTTGATGTAAAAGTTGCCGATGCAGCAAATTTGGCCTTTCTGTGGTCAGATAGGTTGATAGGCATCTATGACACTTGATCTGAAATAAAGACTACTCTTTAAACAATGACACAATGCTTGTTAGAAATGACAACTTGTAAAATGTGGTTAGATTTGGACTTTTATGAATTTTTGTACTCTTGATAAAGCATGAAAGGATGAAGTGATCTATTCTCTACCCGGCAAAGGGATTTTCAAGTGCGAACTCACGCAGGACCACATTAAAGATAAAGAAAATCAAGTGACATCTGATCAATGTTGTGCAATCACGAATTGGGAGGGTGTTCTTTTATTTATTTATTTTTTCATTTTTTTTTTTACTGATTTTTCGCCGACACCCATTCATGAGAAACAGCAAATGAACACCCTTTGTGTTGTCTTTAATGTTCATTCTGCTTATGTATCGTGAGTATTGGCGTCCTTGTCTTTGCCTTCACCAAGCAACTTTGGCAAGAATTGGTATCAAAGTGAGTGTGAATCATGAGATAAAATGATACAAAAATTAAGAAAAAGATCTCTTACAAGACTTCATGGCGACTGCAACAACAAGAAACTCGTTGTACAAGACACTCAAACGCAAGCATCACAATATTTAACCGAATTTGATTTTTTTTCCTTTTCAGTAAGTCCTCATACACTAACGCCGTAATGTTGTTGAAAAGGTGAAATTGCACCATCCGCGGATGCAGAATTTTTTTCGGGTTGGGGTCAAGCCTTATCAGCGATCAAGTCTATGATTCTGAGAAAAGTATACACTAATATCAGACATATGAGCATTCCTAACAAAATCAAGAAAAAAAAAGGGGGGAGGGGGTTCTTGATCCCCCATTACACCTCCTACACCCGCACAGCTCTTTGGCTGAAATGATGTAACGCACCTATCTCCTTGCTCTAATTGTCCCACATAAAATATAGATGCTCCGCTCCTCGACAACCGGCTGTACCTATCACTGACGGTGCCCCCTTAAATGTAATGATCTGAAAACGAGTAAAGAAATGGCTTGCTTTAAATTTATCATCATCGTATAATAAATAAATCAAACACTTTTGATACTGAATGTCATATTTTTGCTTTGATCTCTCCATATATTAAACATTGCAGATGTGCAAGATTTCTTATTTAGAATAAAAATTATGCAAATGGATGATCTCTTTTTCCTCTGTGACTAAGAAGGTAACTTACATTTTGATAAACCGCAAAACCTTTGCTGTATCCTTGAAGATAGCAAAATTATGCTACCGCAAAAGATGAAATCACGTTTAGTATACTTCGAATTTTCTTTGTGTGGTTTTAGATAGTGTAAGTCATCAGTAAAATATTTCGACGGTTAAGCCGGTGTTTTTTTTACTACCGGACAAAATATTACCAAAAGTACATGCATGTGAAAGGACATCGATTGTTCATTGAGAAACTCGTATGATATGTATATTTCAAATGACATTGCACTGTTTCATCATAGGACACGATTGCATTTATCTCAGGTTGTTTGTCAAAATTCTGCATCTCGATATTTTTGCCAAAAGCGTCAAATTCTGGTCCTGGCATTGCAAAGTAGTCTCAGACACCAATATTGCTGAAATTTTGCGTCACATACATTTTTAAAGCTTATCTTTGGGCAACCTGAATTCGCAAAGCAATCTTGAAAATCCAAGAATTCTCAAGCACTGACCATAAACAAATTGAACAAATTCTGTAATAAATTACATAAAAGTCATATGTCTCAAATTGTGACGTGTATTATGTATGCAATAAAAGTTATAAAAAGACAAGCAATTGAGAGCACTTGCATCCATGTTGCTCATGTAACGGGACATTACTCCTTCCTGGTCCCCGCAGACACGACCTCCCTGATTGTTTAATCAAGAACAGGTATCCTCCAAGGTGCTGTCTCCCGCGAACATTACCTCTTCAGGGGTGTATCTAGGGGGAAGCTATTGAGATGTTCGGACTACCCGATGAAACTAATAGAAAATGTTCGTTTTGTTTACTTTCCATATCGTTTGTCAATGTCATTTTTTCAAACACAACCCTTTCCATCTCACCAGATTAACCCCTCTCCGGGTTAAGTCATTCTTCAAGTCCCCTTCCAACGCATCAGCTTGGAACAGTCACCCCCCCCCTTTCCCCCTTGAAAAACAATTCTGGATCCGCACATAATCTTACTTTGGGAAACTAACCACTCGATCATGCATGTATTATGATGTTATTTTTCGCGAGAGCATCTTAATTGATTAATGAGTACATGTGTATTAGCAATTATATCACATAGCTTTCTCATTATATCTTACTTTAGTACAGATAATGAACGTCAATAAGCATAGCACCTGACGCTACAAATGGTCTCAATTATTTCTAGTAAAACAATAGGCACTACATGTGCAATAGAATCAAAACTCAAAAGGCAAACTAAAATATCATACTGATGACGCTTATAGTCTAGAGACACAGGGATTTATCACGCTTCCCGGTTGCTTATTGTACTATGGGATATATAATTTACCGAGAAGCGCGATAAATCCCTGTGTCTGGAGACACTTGCATTTGAACATTGCTAACCTGATGTAAAAGGTTGCATGTTTCACACGAAACTTTTATTTCGTCTCTTTGACATGCATATGCAGGTAAATTTGCTTTACTATAGGGTGCCAACATGAAAGAGAAGGAGAAGGCCATGAGGAAGACAATTCAAAATTGATTGATTTTTCTAGCAACGAACAAAATTGGCGTCAACCAATGGTTGATCATTTAATATCCCAACCAAAATAGCTGGATCCGAGAATTAAAGGGAGCATGGGGTGTATATCCATTCGTAAAACTACTATTTCTATTAGGGCAGACAAACTGAAACACAAGAACTATCAGAATTAGCCCTTGGTAATCATATATCAGCGATGGAATGTCACATTGTATCCATGTTACCTACAAAAGTATATTTTCTATTTCCAAATTAAGAATTGCGGTTATTAAAAGGAATGATAAAATGTTTTGTAATGCTAATTATTCAAAACGGTGATGATATGAGCAAGGCACTTGCACAAAAACCTGTTGTATTATAGCCACAGAGTCGTCGACTTTTCTTCATCATTCAAAGTTTTTTTTTTTAAAAAAAAGTTTATATCAACAAATTACGAATTTCTGCTCTTCTACAAAAAGGAAGCAAAATCTCAGAAATTCAAGAAATAGAATTTACAATTATCAGGATGTATTAAAATTAAACCTTTATCCGCAACATGGACGCATAATATGTGAAGAAAAAAAAATGATCCCCAGCAAGTTTCCACAACAACCACTAAAACAAGACACCGAAGAACAGCACATAAATACTACACACAATACACCACATAAATCCGATTCAGGAAATCATTGACCAAACAAGTGGCTAATAATTAATGTAGTTATCTGGATTACCTGTGCAGAACCCTCTCGTCTGACCAAAATCCCGGAGGTCATAACGACGCACCTCGTTGTATAATGCTAATGCAAGGACCAAAATAACGAATACGAAATAGAGAACGTTAATGGGACATTAGTATATTGAGAAGGAAATTTTTTTGCTATGTGTCTTATGTCTATAGGTTAGTTTTGTTACTCTGAGTTTGCAATACGACAGCTAGAAATGTCTGTCCAGAAGGTTTCTCTCTGACAGCAGAATTAGTTTGGAATCGCCCTGGCAGATGTGTCAAGATCACTCACTCATATCCAAAATTACTTCAGTTGAAAGAGTATAATTTGAAAATGACAATTTTTCGCCTTTTCTTGCACTTTGTCAAGATAAATGATACATAGCCTCCTTGTCTTGGATAGTTGCAGATCAAAAACACAGTTGGCCTACTTTTCGACGAATTAATCCAAAATTATACTTGCTATATTGCTTGCAATATAAACACAGACTTTACATTATTCTCCTTTTTCTACTTTTATTTTAACTTTTTATCAAATCTTGATGTCTTTTTTTGATAACATTATTCTTTTCTTAAACTTAAGTTACACATGAGGAAATAAGCAAGTGTTAAATCAAACAGTCGGAATCATAATGTCTGGGAGAGATGAAGAGATGTCGTTTGGGATTCGTTTTTATTGAAATGGCGCCTTTCTTTCATTTTTACTGAGTAAACAAAAGGAAATACGGGACAATACTTATGTGTGCTATACTTTTGTACTGTCAAGGATGATTTTCCCGCTGGAGGTAAAATTATGAATGAAGTGTCAAATTAAATCCCCTAGTATAAACATATCGTTCAAGCTTGATGAATGAGCATATCAAAGGTCAAAACTAGAAGTAAAATTTTGATTGTTTGATAGACAAGTTCATGTATAAAATAACAATGTAAACAAAGGATTTAAAACCCCGAATCCATTAAGAAAAATACACTTTTTGAATAAATTGGTGTGGGGTTTGAATGTGGGTCATTACTTAAACCCGATGTACATGATAGATTGGTTTAAAGGATAGAATACTATCCATTCATAAAATTGAGGTAATTTATTCAAATGCTAGAAGGTCGATCATTTTCTCATGACAAAAACCCACAAAGCGGAGATATTCACACATGCTTTTTACAGGTTCACTCCTTTATAATCTTTCATTGTATCTAACCCATGAATGACAAATTTCATGCAATAATGGATGTATCTAGACTATCAACGATACAATCGTAAAATAATGGTTAAGTATGGTATAGCTTATCAAGAAAATGACGGAAGTCTTCAAAAGATTTGAATCAGAGACTAAAGTACTGATAAATCAGTTCATAAAAGACCCAGTGTACCAAAATAATCCAACCGTGACCTTTGACTTGACCCCCCGATAGGTAATTATGATAAAAATATGAGAACTTTTAAGTTTTACTTTATGCTGGAAAATTGGGATAAATCAAAAAGTTTAAGAATCTACATTACGTCTCTTGCTCCAAACATATAGTGTTGGAGATAAAATCAACACCAGGCTATGGAAACGTCTAGGAGGATAAATAAAGTATTTTTCAAAGAAATCTACTCGAACTGAAAATTACATAATTATAAAATACTGCCAT
The DNA here is from genome assembly GCA_028142955.1 of Pinctada fucata. Classification (NCBI taxonomy): domain Eukaryota; kingdom Metazoa; phylum Mollusca; class Bivalvia; order Pterioida; family Pteriidae; genus Pinctada; species Pinctada fucata. The sequence goes on along the minus strand of AP027113.1, from coordinate 35,287,732 downwards.
TTCTTATTTCTGAATCAGATAGTGGCATATAGACACTGCAATCAGATATCCCCAAGATCTTTTTTTTTGGAGGAAGAAAAGATGATTCTACACATTCTAGTTTGTTTTTTTGGTTGTGTTTTCAAGATTTTTCCTATAATGGCTGTTGTGACCTTGACCTTAAAAGTCAGTAGGATTCATCCTCTCCCTCTCGCCAACATCTGTGGTTTGGTCATTCCACACCTGTAAGTTTGTCTTCTATTTCGTTCACAAGCTTTTTCCTGTAATATCCATTGTGACCTTAACCTTTGACCTCTGACTTTGAAATCTAGGGTTCTTCATCTCCCCATGGCAAACATCATCTCCCTATGGCAAACATTTGTGTAAAGTTGTAAAATTGGATAATCTACTTTTTTTTTAGTCTGTCTTGTTTTGTATTCACAAGGTTTTTCATACTAATGTCCACTGTGATCTTGACCTTTCACATTAATGAAGGTCTGCCATTTCTTCAACCTCTAATTTGTACTACATTGTGCTAACAAGGCTCCAGTCATTACACATAAAGATGAACAAAGAAAGATATGGAAGTATGGCAGTGATACTACATCCCTTCCAGAACTTCGTATTTTTTTTATTTCAAATGGAGTCAGAAAAGGCCCGGGTTGCAAGCACTCTTGCCTCTTGTTGAACAAAATTCCCCGACTTTTCACTAACCAATTCTTATTTATGTTTTTCAATTACCAAAATTGCCAAATATTAAAATGGCCTCCTGACCTCCCAATTAGCTGTCAAATAAATGTTTTAAGAAAATTTTATGCATGTCATCATGTGAGGTCTTTTAAAATGCTACAACATAAACAAAGCTTAAGGCTTTGAAAGTATTCTTATGAGGCCTTTATCATTTAAAATTCATTTTTAATTACAGTCAAACCTGTCTTATGTGACTTTGCAAGGGCCGACATAAAATAGGTCACATAAGACAGGTGGTCACTGAATACAGGTTCAAGCTGATCTGACTTTGACCAACAAAATTTTCGCAGTATAAGAGCAATACTACTAAATGAATCACTGCATATATCAATTCGTGTAGTTATTGATTAATCGTATTGCACATATAAAATCACATTAGATTTTATTTATCACTGATGATATAATTATGAAAGACACTGATGAAGAGATTTCATGTAAAATATTACGTAGTTAGGGTCCTTTTCAACTCTGAAAGTCGTAATATACAGGTTTGGAATTCAGTACGGGACAGTAAAATCACGGTCGTTGTCGCGTTAGACAGGTTGTCGCTATAAACAGGTTAATTTGATAGGAAAATTTCTCGGGAGGAACAAAAAAGGTCACATAAGGCAGGAAGTCGCTAAAAAGAGGGTCACTTTAAGACAGGTTTGACTGTACTTCAGTTCAATATTTGAAGACTGCCATAGCCGTAACATTTTTAAAATCTTAATATTTTTTTCAGCTCTGACAAAATTTTTCCCAGACTTCTGTGGATTTTCATTCTTCACTGACCAAATTCTAAAATTCCCTGACCTTGAAAAAAAGGCAATTTCCCTGACTTTTTGAGACTGCTGGGAACCCTGAAGGAGTGTGAACTGTATTGACTAAGATGACAACATTTAAGTTCCTCCACTTTCTCTAGTGGTCATCTATTCCTGAATGCAACTCAATTTTGTAGACAAATCTGAACAAAACGGAAACAAGTACATGTATATGTGTGATACATTTATTTTTGACAACTTTTTCTGGTCATGATACCGTAACAATTTGTACATGATCATAGTGTTGTGAAATTTAAGATATTTCATAAATCTATTATTCATTTCATTGTGATGCACTATGAGATTCAAGAACAGCATTTAAAGTTGTAAATAAGATACAACTGAATTGAAAGTATTAGTACAGCAAGTCTATGTACTTTTACCTTTTTTTCCTGAGATCACCTTGTAATCTATGAACTATTTAATGCTTACATAATTGTGGTAGAAGTTAATGAGTATCAAAGACAGAAACAGACTTCAAGTCAAGATTGAAAAGAAACATCAACAGTTTAATAGCACCTCGTATGTTGCTCCAACGTGTAAATATCCCTGTATGATAATAGCTATTTAAAATGTCCGATTTCCATCAAACTTTGCAGGTACTATGACCCTAGGTCTGTGCTGAAGATTTATCGCAAGTAAGACGAGTGATAAAGACAGTATGGCCAATGTACATGTGTGAATCAGTTCACCATTGTCAAAATCCTCTTCCATAGTTTCTGTGAATTGTAAAGTATGGTATAAGTACCGTTTAAATCCACATTATTTTGGTCGTTTAAATCCACCACCCTTTGCCTTCTTCTTTGCAGACCCTTTCTGCTCGTCTTGCTGAAATTAGAATATGAATAACATTTAGAAATTTTAGCTTCCTGTACATTTTTCTGCTGCTTTGGGCCCATTTATGCATCAATTATGTATGGTGTCATATTTTAGATTGACACAAAAGTGGACTAAAAGTGTTGTCTGACCAATAAGAAGAGGAAATTCCCTTTTAATTCAAGCTTGAATTTGCGTGTCGACAGAATGAAATGGATGAAAGAGTTCGTAAGAGGAAATAATTTACCCTTCTGACTGAGGGAAACATGTTATGTCACAATATTTTTACCTTAGAAAAACAAACTTTGAACCTCATTCAAACATCAACACATTGTAACATCATGAATTTTTCTAAAGATTTTCACTGAATTGAAGGCTCCTTTTACACATATCTTATATTTACCAACCTTTCTTTTTGTCGATGAATGTGTTGATACCACTGAGAAGAAAGAATCAAGACGTCCTTGTGTAGTACCTTGCTTGGCTTTAAGTAATTTCTTTACTCCATTACGTATCCTTTCTTCACTGTAAAATCAGATGGAGACTTTTAGTAAAGACTTCATTGCTATGATAGGAAGTTTTTCCTTCAATGATATCATGGTAATAAATATTAGACATCTGAAATATGTCTTATTGAAAGAATTTATTTTTCATAAGGTTTTTTCTCATTTAAGTCTACCTCGGACTTACCTGAAGTTTTTCTGATTGACCATGTATTCTACAAGATTTTCCTCATCTGGTTCACCCCATTTAAGCTGAAAAAATATTTTTTTACATATAAAAAATTGAAATATTACATGTGAACCATTACTACCTAAATAAGTTTAATTTTTCATAAGATTTCATAATTATTATTTTGAAAAAAAATCAAGAGTATTTGGAAAGTAAAAGATAAATCATGTACATTATTTTGTTTTTTCTCCATACATACATGTACATGTAGTTACTTAACATTTATAAAGTCACGAATTCTATAGAAAGAAATGTGAAATTCTAAAAAAAATAATGGTACATATGTACTAAAATTGTATTATTAGAATGTAATGTCAAAATAATTTAATGACGGAGATAGTTTACGATGGGAAATAACTCTATATAGAGAAAGAAAATTAATACTAACTTCTAATTCTTCAGGATCAGCGACATCAGGTTCCTGGAACAATCTACGTGCCTCCTGTCATAAAAATAAGGTGTTTAAATTATTACACTTCATATCAATCACAATTCTTCTACATGGAAAAAATCTGATAAAATTTAAAAATATTATGTACATGCATTGTACGAGAGTATCATTATAGAATAACTGTCTTTTGGAATGTGATTATACTGTGATAACCTACAATGGATCCAGGAATTATGAGAAACATAATTCCTGGATCCATTGTAGGTTATCACAGTATAATCACATTCCAAGAGACAGTTATTATATATATTTACATTCAAGTTTTTCACGCTTTAATGACGTTAAATACGTTTACAACTACGTTACTAAGGCTCTGTTACTACGTACCGTTGAAGTTCAAATCAAGCCAATTTACTATGACGTCATAGTTCAAATCACGCCACTGCGGTTATACTCCTATAATCACAGTGTAAATTCTATACAAATGAATGGGCATATGTAAATATTAATATATAACTCTAATGTTGGCAAAAAATGCTTCTGCAAAATGTCACATTGTAAATAGAATAGTATGAAAAATGCACAAAGATGTTAGTGTACAAATGTAATAATAAAACTTTACCTTAAACATCCAGTCCTCTGGTACTGTATATTTCTGTCAAATCAATTTATACAAATATCTATGAATAGTTTTTAAAAATTGCAAATGTTGTAACATTCTAATTTATACAAATATTTATGTACAGTTTTTAAAAATTGCAAATGTTGTAACATTCTAATTTATACAAGTATTTATGTACAGTTTTTAAAAATTGCAAATGTTGTAATATTCTAATTTATACAAATATTTTAAATTGCAAATGCTGTAAAATTCTAATTTATACAAATATTTATGTACAGTTTTTAAAAATTGCAAATGTTGTAACATTCTATCATATAAAGTATCAATATAAAGTGCACTAATCATGCTAATTGAAAACATAATGGAAGTAATAAGTAAATGTTCAAAACTTCTCCTTGCTATTATATCGAGCAAGAAAAACCAAGTACCTTTCCTCTAAATTCGATGTTCATGTAAGAGGCAAAATATCAAACATATGATATGTATGAACTCACCTTTGAGTCTAAGTGTTTGAGAATTTCCTCAATGTTCTTATGCTGTTTGATCAAATCATACGCTCGTTTCGGTCCTATGCCTCGAATCGAATCACAATAATCGCATCCAAGTAAAATGCACAAATCTATAAACTAAAGAGGACATGCAGAAATTTACATAAATCCTACCAATACCTTTTACTGAGTTATTGTAAGAAGAAATGTTCAACTTGCTGGTGTACATTCTTGACACATATGAACATTAATAAATACTGTAAACAACTTTTTATTAGGGATGACTTATTTCCGTGTAATTTTGCGAGCTTGATCAAATGCGAAAATAAAGTAATCGCTGATAAAAAGGCTGTCCAAAAGATAAAAAGTAGACAATTTTGACAAAATTCAAAAGCGTCTTATTTTGCCTTTCCATTAGAATTAATTATCCTAATTAGACAACAGAGGATCATATGCGTCAATGTTAGGGATGTTTGAATTACAAACAATGAAACATAGCAATTAATCAATTAGCCTTAATTACCCAGACAAACAATATACTAAAGAACTTTAAAATCTTGTAGAAGAAATAATCATGGCGCATTTCTTTATATTTTTCATCATCACGTTTTCAATAAATTTCAGTAAGAGACGAAAAAGTAAACAAATGACGTGTTTATAAGAGAAGTACACAAAGATATGACGATACCAAATGTCTAATTTCAGCTTATTTGAATAAAGCATTTCAGCAATTATTAAAGGGTGATAAGGAAATGAAATATACCTATACAGAAACAAGAGGCCCAAGGGGGCCACATCGCTCACCTGAGGAGACTGTATGTATGTTTTCAATCAAAGTCAAGACCTGAAGGAAATCGCTTTTAGTGAAGCTTTGAGAAGGACAAGGTGTACAAGTTACTTCCTGTAAAGTTCGGTGACATTCTGTGCAGTAGTTTAAGAGGATAAGTCAAAAATGTGTCATTCAAATAGAGCCTATAGAGGACATCTTGGATTTCCAATCGGCTCGAAAAACACAAACTAGGTAGGGGGCAATTAGTACTTGCGTCCTGTGAAGTTTCAAGAAATTCTGTGAAGCAGTTTTAGAGGAGAAGTTGAAAATGTGTCAGCCAATCAGAGCCTGTGGCGGCCATCTTGAATTTCCGATAGGCTCCAAAAACGCAAACTTGATAGAGGGTATGAGTACTTGCATCCTGTGAAGTTTCATGAAATTCTGCGCAGCGGTTTCAGAGGAGAAGTCGAAAATTTGTCAGCCAATCAGAGCCTGTGGCGGCCATCTTGGATTTCTGATCAGCTCGAAAAACACAAACTTGGTAGAGAGCAATCAGTACTTGCTTCCTGTGAAGGTTTGTGAAATTCTATGCAGCCGTTTGAGAGGAGAAGTCGAAAATGTGTCAGTCAATCAGAGTCTGTGGCAGCCATCTTGGATTTCCGATTGGCTCGAAAAACACAAACTTGGTAGAGGGCATTGAGTACTTGCTTCCTGTGAAGTTTCATGAAATTCTGTGCAGTGGTTATAGAAGAGAAGTTGAAAATGTGTCAGCAAATCAGAGCCTGTGGCAGCCATCTTGGATTTCCGATTGGCTTGAAAAACACGAACTTGGTAGAGGGCATTGAGTAGTTGCTTCCCGTGAAGTTTCATGAAATTCTGTGCAGCGGTTTCAGAGGAGAAGTCGAGAATGTGTCAGCCAATTAGAGCCTGTGGCGGCCATCTTGGATTTCCAATCGGCTCCAAAAACACAAACTTGGTAGAAGGCATAGAGTACTTGCTTCCTGTGAAGTTTCATGAAATTCTGTGCAGCAGTTTCGGAGGAGAAGTCAAAAATGTGTCAGCCAATCAGAGCCTGTGGCGGCCATCTTGGATTTCCGATCGGCTCAAAAAACACAAATTTGATAGAGGGCATTGAGTACTTGCTTCCTGTGAAATTTCGTGAAATTCTGTGCAGCGGTTGCAGAAAAGATATCGAAAATGTTAAAAGTTTACGTCGGACGGACGGACGATGGACGGACGACGCGCTATGACAATAGCTCACTTGAGCTTCGCTCAGGTGAGCTAAAAACAACAATACTTGTAGGGGACCATGATTTCTTCTTTCCTACCAAGTTTAACGAAAATCTGTTCAGTGGTTCTGGAAAAGAAGTTGAATATGTATGAAAATCACCCCCCCCCCCTTCTTCTTGAGTAACCTAAGTAACCCGAGAGAGATAGTTATACAGAAGCTAAAGCAAAATAACAGACCCCCTCCCCATCCTTTCACTGTGTTATTGATAACATTGATCTGTTCTTACATTAATATTTTGAGCTGCTCTCAATATTGTAATTTCAAAGTTGTATATCTAAGTCTTCACAAGATAAATTTGAAAATACTTATTCATCTTTTTAAAATAATTTAGTTTCCTTTTCCATACCTATTTAATAATTCAAAATATATAACATTCAAATTAATTGATAATCCAAAAATTTAAACCTCAAAAACATAAATCTATATTAAAGAAAGACAACTCTTGCATACATGAACATGTACCAACTTATACGAAACTAAAGTTACCAGGGTACCAGAACTTGAACTTACAAGCCTTGGGTCCATGTTCACAGTAAACATATCTATTCATGATTGAAAAAATACTCATAAAAATCTGTTCAGCAGTTCTGGAGAAGAAGTTGAATATGTATGAAAATCACCCCCCCCCCTTCCTTTTCACATAAGAAAAAAATTAATAAAAAATCAAAAAATCTAAATTTTAGAATAAAATACTTATCAAAGCATTTAGTAACTTAAATATGATAAATATGCAGTAAATGAATGTGTAAAATCATACACTTATTGAGTTATTTAAAGAAATAGTGCAAAAATGTGCATTTCTGACGAAGTCCGAAAAGACGCCAAAAATGCGTCAAAATTTTGACTTCCGAGTGGAACCAAAAATAACAACACTTCTTAAGACATCTCTCTAGATCATCCTGATGCTTTCGGTTTGTCGATACGTGCCTACGTTCTGAAGAAGAAGTTTTTCAAAGGAGGGTACCCACTGTGACCTACTTTTGCCTCTGGTGGCGCCACCTGTTGATGGATCCGGACGAAAAACAACAACACTTGTAGGGGACCATGAGTACTTCATTCCTACCAAGTTTCATGAAAATCTTTTCAGTGGTTCTGGAGAAGAAGTCGAAAATGTTGAAAAGTTTACGACGGACAGACGACAGACGACGGACGACGGATGCCGGACGGTGCGCTATGACAATAGCTCACTTGAGCTTTGCTCAGGTGAGCTAAAAAAGAAATAATACTAAAATTGAGACGATCAGCTTGCAAAATTAAAGTCACACGATTAATCTGTCATCGAGTTGTCGTGAATATAAGGACACGCGAATATAAAGTTGTTTACAGTATTCAAATTTTGTTCCAGTAAATATCAAACAGATAGTCAGTTTTCCTGCATTTGCGATAGCTTCACTCAGTTCTCTGCAAATTTCTTAATTTTTTTGTTAAGTTATATAAGTATGAAGCAAGAGATAGGGATT